>CM069857.1:7152970-7570470 GCA_036172795.1 Pelodytes ibericus
GTGTGTGTAAGTACAATATGTACCTTTGTGTGTCTGTGTGTGTACAGAATGTACCTTTGTGTGTGTAAGTACAGTATGTACCTTTGTGTGTGTGTGTACAGTATGTACCGTTGTGTGTGTGTGTACAGTATGTACCTTTGTGTGTGTGTGTGTGAGTACAGTATGTACCTTTGTGTGTCTATGTGTCTACAGTATGTACCTTTGTGTGTCTGTGTGTGTAAGTACAGTATGTACCTTTGTGTGTGTGTGTAAGTACAGAGTGTACCTTTGTGTGTGTGTAAGTACAGTATGTACCTTTGTGTGTGTGTAAGTACAGTATGTACCTTTGTGTGTGTGTAAGTACAGAGTGTACCTTTGTGTGTGTGTAAGTACAGTATGTACCTTTGTGTGTGTGTAAGTACAGAGTGTACCTTTGTGTGTGTGCACAGTATGTCACACCATGTGTTTGGGTTTCTCTTGCAGGCTCTGTGTGCTGCTGTTACCACCAGTGACCTGACTGAGACGCAGGCGTTGATTTTTTGTGGTGCAAATGTAAACTGCTCCTCGGGAGATGTGTTCTACCCCCAGCCCATCGATCTGGCTGAGCAGGCCGGTCAGAGACTCCAGATGGAATTACTGAAACAAAACGAAAAGTCAGGTAAACTGAATACTGCAACTCCTATCACTTTCATTCTGGAACCTCTCTCTGTGCACCCAGAGAGCAGACAGGACCATTAGCAGTAAGGTGCAGCACGGACTTGTATACACACAAATATGACATCGAGTAGGGGGAGGCACAGAGGAACTAATTATAATATAGTAAGCCTCAAACAATAGAAAACCTAACGTAAAATAGGTAATTAAATACAGTACAACGTTACATAAAATTACCATCTTTAGATCCAGACATCCAGACTACAAGGGACAACAGATCACAGGACAGTAACACTTATTGATTGGATAAGTACACATTTCAACACTAACATATACCGTATTTGCTCGATTATAAGACAAGGTTTTTTTCAGAATATTTTTTCTGAAAATTTCCCCTCGTCTTACATTCGAGGTCTTCTTATAATCTGACCTCAAATTGAGGTCAGACTATAAGACATGGATCCAGGTCCCAGCAGAGCTGCAGGGGACCTGGATCCCCCTCTCTAGCAGCAGGGGATGTCTGCGCGATGAGCGCAGACTCCCCTGCTTTCGTCCGGCACGACCGCCGGGGCTTCTGTGAAGAAGCCGGGTACTTCCGCTTTCGTCACAGAAGTCCCGGCGAGCGTGCCGGGCGGCAGCAGGGGAGTCTGCACTCGTCACGCAGACATCCTCTGCTGCCCCACTAGGCACCAGGGAGAATCGGGCAGCTGGGGGATGTCTGCACGATACGTGCAGATATCCTCCATGCTGCCCGACACCTCCGTCTATTATGACGGACCAGCTGTCCATCATAATAGACGGAGGTGTCGGGCAGCATGGAGGATGTCTGCACGTATCGTGCAGACATCCCCTGGCTGCCCCCACTAGCCACCAGGGTCTCTATTTACATGTTAGGGGGAGGGAGGGGGCAGGGAGACAGGGGGAGGGAGGGGGCAGGGAGACAGGGGGAGGGAGGGGGCAGAGAGACAGGGGGAGGGATGGGGGGGCAGAGAGATGGGGGCAAAACAACAAGAGGAGAGAGGGGGGAAGAGACAGAGCAACAAGGGGTGGGGGAAGAGACAGAGCAACAAGGGGGGGACAGAGCAACAAGGGGAGGGGGCAGAGAGAAACAAGGGGGGGGGGGCAGAGAGAAACAAGGGGGGGAGTCAAAGGGAGGGGGAGAGAGACAAAGCTGGGGGCAAAGGAAAGAGAGAGGCAGCATTGGCACATAAAAAGGAAATAAAAACAATAAATGCATTTTTTGATATAATTTTTTTATTAAAAAAGCAATTTACATGTGAATATATACAAATTTAACTTTTTTCCTATAGGGTAGTCTTATATTCAGGCTTTTAGTTTTTTTCCTAAAGGAATATCCAAAGTTTGGGGGGTCGTCTTATAATCAGGGTCGTCTTATAATCGAGCAAATACGGTAATCACATTTCTTAACCTGGGGGAAACACAGTGAATAGAGCAAAGGCTTGGATCCCAAGGTACATATCCAGGGTGACATCCTGAGTGAGCCTGTGATGAGGCAGGGTGTCACTGATCCCCCCAAAGTAAACACCCCCAAATATAGCACATCCAAAAACAGGGTCCATAGTGCACATGGAACTCCCATCACAGTATGCTCTGCACTGCGCGCAGGCAGCATTGTGTCTGTCCCGGCATTAATACTATCTATATACAGTATGCTCAGCACTGTGCGCAGGCAGCATTGTGTCTGTCCCGGCATTAATACTGTCTATATACAGTATGCTCGGCACTGAGCGCAGGCAGCATTGTGTCTGTCCCAGCATTAATACTGTCTATATACAGTATGCTCAGCACTGTGCGCAGGCAGCATTGTGTCTGTCCTGGCATTAATACTGTCTATGTACGGTATGCTCAGCACTGCGCGCGGCAGCATTGTGTCTGTCCCGGCATTAATACTGTCTATGTACAGTATGCTCAGCACTGTGCGCAGGCAGCATTGTGTCTGTCCCAGGCATTAATACTGTCTATGTACAGTATGCTCAGCACTGCGCGCAGGCAGCATTGTGTCTGTCCCGGCATTAATACTGTCTATGTACAGTATGCTCAGCACTGTGCGCAGGCAGCATTGTGTCTGTCCCGGCATTAATACTGTCTATGTACAGTATGCTCAGCACTGTGCGCAAGCAGCATTGTGTCTGTCCCGGCATTAATACTGTCTATGTACAGTATGCTCAGCACTGTGCGCAAGCAGCATTGTGTCTATCCCGGCATTAATACTGTCTATGTACAGTATGCTCAGCACTGTGCGCTGGCAGCATTGTGTCTGTCCCGGCATTAATACTGTCTATGTACAGTATGCTCAGCACTGTGCGCAGGCAGCATTGTGTCTGTCCCGGCATTAATACTGTCTATGTACAGTATGCTCAGCACTGTGCGCAAGCAGCATTGTGTCTGTCCCGGCATTAATACTGTCTATGTACAGTATGCTCAGCACTGTGCGCAAGCAGCATTGTGTCTGTCCCGGCATTAATACTGTCTATGTACAGTATGCTCAGCACTGTGCGCTGGCAGCATTGTGTCTGTCCCGGCATTAATACTGTCTATGTACAGTATGCTCAGCTCTGTGCGCAGGAAGCATTGTGTCTGTCCTGGCATTAATACTGTCTATGTGCAGTATGCTCAGCACTGTGCGCAGGCAGCATTGTGTCTGTCCCGGCATTAATACTGTCTATGTACAGTATGCTCAGCACTGTGCGCAGGCAGCATTGTGTCTGTCCCGGCATTAATACTGTCTATGTACAGTATGCTCAGCACTGTGCGCAGGCAGCATTGTGTCTGTCCCGGCATTAATACTGTCTATGTACAGTATGCTCAGCACTGTGCGCAGGCAGCATTGTGTCTGTCCCGGCATTAATACTGTCTATGTACAGTATGCTCAGCACTGTGCGCAGGCAGCATTGTGTCTGTCCCGGCATTAATACCGTCTATGTACAGTATGCTCAGCACTGTGCGCAGGCAGCATTGTGTCTGTCCTGGCATTAATACTGTCTATGTACAGTATGCTCAGCACTGCGTGCAGGCAGCATTGTGTCTTTCCCCACATTAATACCGTCTATGTACAGTATGCTCAGCACTGTGCGCAGGCAGCATTGTGTCTGTCCTGGCATTAATACTGTCTATGTACAGTATGCTCAGCACTGTGCGCAGGCAGCATTGTGTCTGTCCCGGCATTAATACTGTCTATGTACAGTATGCTCAGCACTGTGCGCAGGCAGCATTGTGTCTGTCCCGGCATTAATACTGTCTATGTACAGTATGCTCAGCACTGCGCGCAGGCAGCATTGTGTCTGTCCCGGCATTAATACTGTCTATGTACAGTATGCTCAGCACTGTGCGCAGGCAGCATTGTGTCTGTCCCGGCATTAATACTGTCTATGTACAGTATGCTCAGCACTGTGCGCAGGCAGCATTGTGTCTGTCCCGGCATTAATACTGTCTATGTACAGTATGCTCAGCACTGTGCGCAGGCAGCATTGTGTCAGAGAGTGTAATGAAGGTAGATTGAGACAGGGCTGGCCTTAAGTGTTCCGGCGCCCTGTGCGGGCTTCCCCTCTGGCGCCCCCCCATGTTTGTGTCTCTCTCCCTTCCCATGTTTGTCCCTTTCCTCTTCCTTGCCATGTCTGTCTCTCTCTCTCTCCCCCTCCCCTATTCTGCCCCCCCCTTTTATGTCTCTCTCTCTCTCTCTCGCCCCCCCCCTGTTCTCTCTCTCTCTCTCCCCCTCCCCCTGTTCTCTCTCTCTCCCCCTCCCCCTGTTCTCTCTCTCTCCCCCTCCCCCTGTTCTCTCTCTCTCTCTCCCCCTCCCCCTGTTCTCTCTCTCCCCCCTCCCCCTGTTCTGTCTGTCTCTCTTCCCCCTAACCCCTGTTCTGTCTCTCCCCCCTAACCCCTGTTCTGTCTGTCTCTCTCCCCCTAACCCCTGTTCTGTCTCTCCCCCCTAACCCCTGTTCTGTCTCTCTCCCCCCTAACCCCTGTTCTGTCTCTCCCCCCTAACCCCTGTTCTGTCTCTCTCCCCCCTAACCCCTGTTCTGTCTCTCTCCCCCCTAACCCCTGTTCTGTCTCTCTCCCCCCTAACCCCTGTTCTGTCTCTCTCCCCCCTAACCCCTGTTCTGTCTCTCTCCCCCCTAACCCCTGTTCTGTCTCTCTCCCCCCTCCCTTACCTTTGCCTGCAAAGGTGGATCCAGGGAGGGGGCGGAGCTAACCGGCACAGCGGTGTAGCTCCGCCCCCACCCCGGGAAGCAGAGCAGAGTCTGCATTATGGGGAGCCATGGGCAGCAAGACAAAGTGCTGCTCGGGCTCCCCATGCTTAATGCAGGCTCCCCATGCTTAATGCCGGCTCCCCATGCTTAATGCAGGCTCCATGCTTAATGCAGGCTCCCCAGGCTTAATGCAGGCTCCATGCTTAATGCAGGCTCCATGCTTAATGCAGGCTCCATGCTTAATGCAGGCTCCCCAGGCTTAATGCAGGCTCCCCAGGCTTAATGCAGGCTCCATGCTTAATGCAGGCTCCCCATGCTTAATGCAGGCTCCCCATGCTTAATGCAGACTCCATGCTTAATGCAGGCTCCCCATGCTTAATGCAGGCCCCATGCTTAATGCAGGCTCCCCATGCTTAATGCAGGCTCCATGCTTAATGCAGGCTCCATGCTTAATGCAGGCTCCCCATGCTTAATGCAGGCTCCATGCTCAATGCAGGCTCCATGCTTAATGCAGGCTCCACATGCTTAATGCAGGCTCCATGCTTAATGCAGGCTCCCCATGCTTAATGCAGGCTCCCCATGCTTAATGCAGGCTCCATGCTTAATGCAGGCTCCATGCTTAATGCAGGCTCCCCATGCTTAATGCAGGCTCCCCAGGCTTAATGCAGGCTCCCCATGCTTAATGCAGGCTCCATGCTTAATACAGGCTCCATGCTTAATGCAGGCTCCCCATGCTTAATGCAGGCTCCATGCTTAATGCAGGCTCCATGCTTAATGCAGGCTCCATGCTTAATGCAGGCTCCCCATGCTTAATGCAGGCTCCATGCTTAATGCAGGCTCCATGCTTAATGCAGGCTCCCCATGCTTAATGCAGGCTCCCCATGCTTAATGCAGGCTCCCCATGCTTAATGCAGGCTCCATGCTTAATGCAGGCTCCCCATGCTTAATGCAGGCTCCCCATGCTTAATGCAGGCTCCATGCTTAATGCAGGCTCCCCATGCTTAATGCAGGCTCCATGCTTAATGCAGGCTCCCCATGCTTAATGCAGGCTCCATGCTTAATGCAGGCTCCCCATGCTTAATGCAGGCTCCCCATGCTTAATGCAGGCTCCATGCTTAATGCAGGCATGGGGAGCCGAGCAGCACTATCTCATGCTGCCCAGGGCTCCCTGTGAAGCAGACGCTGCTCTGCTTCACAGGGTGGGGGCGGAGCTACACCCCTCCCCGGACCAAGCAGAGAATGCCGAGCAGAGGGCTGGTGAGGGGGGATCTTTTGATCTCCCCCAGCCAGTGCCCTCCTCCGGCTTTTTTTTATTCTTTAACTTTTTTTTTTTTTCTACCTGCCGGACGGGCGCCCCCTGGGGTGTTGCGCCTTGTGCGCTCGCACAGGTCGCACATCCCTAAGGCCGGCCCTGGATTGAGATACAGGGTATCTGTACTGGGGAAGCTGGAGCTCAGTGTATGAGGTCAGGGAATGTTGTATGATGTCATGCAGTGTCATATGAGTTGGCCCCAGTTTAGCCTTTGGTTGGTTGTTTTGTAAGAGAAGGTATTGTGACCCACTTCCTTTTTGGAACTTGGTCAGCTAGGAAGGTGCTGCCCATGAGATTGGAGATTGCTGGAAGGTAGAAATGGATCTATTATAATCCAGGTTCATTCATATAAAGTTAAAATGGAAAATATTTTTGTCCCATTGTGTTGGATTTTTATCATTTTTGTGGACAAATATTTCCCCTGTAGGGGAGGGTAGTTTCCCCCTGTGTATTTCACCCTGCCACAGAGCCAGCCTGTATGCTGCAAGAACTTCACCTTGAGCCTGAATACTGAGAATGCCTCAGATAGATAACATGTCATCACTTGGATTTTTAGAGAGATTTGAAGTCAACAACTCCTGGGTATGAACAGGCATATTCACTCCCAGGATGCTCAGCCAGTTTCATGCCTGAGTTTATGGAGATGCTAAATGGACTCTGTCACCTAAACACTGCTTATACTGTGACTGTATCACCTAAACACTGCTTATACTGTGACTGTGTCACCCAAACACTGCTTATACTGTGATTGTATCACCCAAACACTGCTTATACTGTGACTGTATCACCCAAACACTGCTTATACTGTGACTGTATCACCTAAACACTGCTTATACTGTGACTGTGTCACATAAACACTTCTCATACTGTGACTGTGTCACCTAAACACTGCTTATACTGTGACTGTATCACCTAAACACTGCTTATACTGTGACTGTATCACCCAAACACTGCCTGTACTGTGACTGTATCACCTACACACTTCTTATACTGTGACTGTATCACCTAAACACTGCTTATACTGTGACTGTATCACCTAAACACTGCTTATACTGTGACTGTGTCACCTAAACACTGCTTATACTGTGACTGTATCACCTAAACACTGCTTATACTGTGACTGTATCACCTAAACACTGCTTATACTGTGACTGTATCACCCAAACACTGCTTATACTGTGACTGTATCACCCAAACACTGCTTATACTGTGACTGTATCACCTAAACACTGCTTATACTGTGACTGGATCACCTAAACACTGCTTATACTGTGACTGTGTCACCTAAACACTGCACACTGGCAGGATTAGTGGCTGGCAGTGTGTTGGGGCAGGATTAGTGGCTGGCAGTGTGTTGGGGCAGGATTAGTGGCTGGCAGTGTGTTGGGGCAGGATTAGTGGCTGGCAGTGTGTTGGGTCAGGATTAGTGGCTTGCAGTGTGTTGGGGCAGGATTAGTGGCTGGAAGTGTGTTGGCAGGATTAGTGGCTGGCAGTGTGTTGGGGCAGGATTAGTGGCTGGCAGTGTGTTGGGGCAGGATTAGTGGCTGGCAGTGTGTTGGGTCAGGATTAGTGGCTTGCAGTGTGTTGGGGCAGGATTAGTGGCTGGAAGTGTGTTGGCAGGATTAGTGGCTGGCAGTGTGTTGGGGCAGGATTAGTGGCTGGCAGTATGTTGGGTCAGGATTAGTGGCTTGCAGTGTGTTGGGGCAGGATTAGTGGCTGGAAGTGTGTTGGCAGGATTAGTGGTAGGCAGTGTGTTGGGGCAGGATTAGTGGCTGGCAGTGTGTTGGGGCAGGTTTAGTGGCTGGAAGGGTGTTGGCAGGATTAGTGGTAGGCAGTGTGTTGGGGCAGGATTAGTGGCTGGCAGTATGTTGGGTCAGGATTAGTGGTAGGCAGTGTGTTGGGTCAGGATTAGTGGCTTGCAGTGTGTTGGGGCAGGATTAGTGGCTGGAAGTGTGTTGGCAGGATTAGTGGTAGGCAGTGTGTTGGGGCAGGATTAGTGGCTGGCAGTGTGTTGGGGCAGGTTTAGTGGCTGGAAGGGTGTTGGCAGGATTAGTGGTAGGCAGTGTGTTGGGGCAGGATTAGTGGCTGGCAGTATGTTGGGTCAGGATTAGTGGCTTGCAGTGTGTTGGGGCAGGATTAGTGGCTGGAAGTGTGTTGGCAGGATTAGTGGTAGGCAGTGTGTTGGGGCAGGATTGGTGGCTGGCAGTGTGTTGTAGCAGGACTGGTTTGTGGGTTGGTGGCTGGCTGGTGTGATAGACAGTGCAGGCTTGGTGGCTTGGTCAGTGTGTTTGATGGGGCAAGTTAGTGGTGCTAGCAGGTTCTGGGTCAGTGGCTGGCACTGTGGTGGTGCAGGTTAGTGTGGCTAGCAGGTTCTGGGTCAGTGGCTGGCAGTGTGGTGGTGCAGGTTAGTGTGGCTAGCAGGCTCTGGGTCAGTGGCTGGCAGTGTGTTGGTGCAGGTTAGTGTGGCTAGCAGGTTCTGGGTCAGTGGATGGTGCAGGTTAGTGTGGCTAGCAGGTTCTGGGTCAGTGGCTAGCAGTGTGGTGGTGCAGGTTAGTGTGGCTAGCAGGTTCTGGGTCAGTGGCTGGCAGTGTGGTGGTGCAGGTTAGTGTGGCTAGCAGGTTCTGGGTCAGTGGATGGTGCAGGTTAGTGTGGCTAGCAGGCTCTGGGTCAGTGGATGGTGCAGGTTAGTGTGGCTAGCAGGCTCTGGGTCAGTGGATGGTGCAGGTTAGTGTGGCTAGCAGGTTCTGGGTCAGTGGATGGTGCAGGTTAGTGTGGCTAGCAGGTTCTGGGTCAGTGGCTAGCAGTGTGGTGGTGCAGGTTAGTGTGGCTAGCAGGCTCTGGGTCAGTGGCTGGCAGTGTGATGGGGCAGGTTAGTGTGGCTAGCAGGTTCTGGGTCAGTGGCTGGCAGTGTGATGGGGCAGGTTAGTGTGGCTAGCAGGTTCTGGGTCAGTGGCTGGCAGTGTGATGGTGCAGGTTAGTGTGGCTAGCAGGTTCTGGGTCAGTGGCTGGCAGTGTGGTGGTGCAGGTTAGTGTGGCTAGCAGGTTCTGGGTCAGTGGCTGGCAGTGTGGTGGTTCAGGTTAGTGTGGCTAGCAGGCTCTGGGTCAGTGGCTGGCAGTGTGATGGTGCAGGTTAGTGTGGCTAGCAGGTTCTGTGTCAGTGGCTGGCAGTGTGGTGGTGCAGGTTAGTGTGGCTAGCAGGTTCTGGGTCAGTGGCTGGCAGTGTGGTGGTGCAGGTTAGTGTGGCTAGCAGGCTCTGGGTCAGTGGCTGGCAGTGTGATGGTGCAGGTTAGTGTGGCTAGCAGGTTCTGGGTCAGTGGCTGGCAGTGTGGTGGTTCAGGTTAGTGTGGCTAGCAGGTTCTGGGTCAGTGGCTGGCAGTGTGATGGTGCAGGTTAGTGTGGCTAGCAGGTTCTGGGTCAGTGGCTGGCAGTGTGGTGGTTCAGGTTAGTGTGGCTAGCAGGTTCTGGGTCAGTGGCTGGCAGTGTGGTGGTTCAGGTTAGTGTGGCTAGCAGGTTCTGGGTCAGTGGATGGTGCAGGTTAGTGTGGCTAGCAGGTTCTGGGTCAGTGGATGGTGCAGGTTAGTGTGGCTAGCAGGTTCTGGGTCAGTGGCTAGCAGGCAGAGATACATTGTGACTGTGTCATCAGCTGTGATAGGAGTTTTCCAGACAGAGATCTTGTGACTGCTGCTGTTACAATGTAACCTTTGTGTAACTGGGACATGTTTAATCAGAGCATTGCCGCCACCTTGTGGCGAGTGTTAGTAGTGTTATAACATGTTTATTCCTATTTGCCTGACAGGTGTTCTGTAACTTGCATTGCTTTGTTTGGTCTGAGAGTAATGTGAGTTACAGTAACAGTTGGTTACTAGTCCTGTCCTGAAAGTGGCGCAGTTTAGCTGCACGGTTTGCGTTGAGTGATGGAAGAAACGCTGTTTAATTGTCTGTAGTTTGTTATACAGCAGCAGCACTGACCTCTGACCTAATCACTTTAACCCAATCACTGCTATGTTACTAAAAGCTGGGCTGACTTTAAAGACCCAACTGTCGCAAAAAATAATTTCTGTTTATTGGTAAGATTGAATGACGTGTATACATGTTTTAATGGCAATACAAATAAAGTGCTTTATTGAGCTCTCTTTTCTCAGTATAGCTCTATCAGGGGGCAGACATGTTGTTTAGAATCTTTGCTCTGTATAGCTCTATCGGGGGGCAGTCATGTTGCTTAGAATCTTTGCTCTGTATAGCTCAATCAGGGGGCGGACATGTTATTTAGAATCTTTTCTCAGTATAGCTCTATCAGGGGGCGGACATGTTGTTTAGTATCTTTGCTCTGTATAGCTCTATCAGGGGGGGACATGTTATTTAGAATCTTTTCTCAGTATAGCTCTATCAGGGTGCGGACATGTTGTTTAGTATCTTTGCTCTGTATTGCTCTATCAGGGGGCGGACATGTTGTTTAGAATCTTTGCTCTGTATAGCTCTATCAGGGGTTTGGACATGTTGTTTAGAATCTTTGCTCTGTATAGCTCTATCAGGGGTTTGGACATGGTGTTTAGAATCTTTTGCTCTGGATAGCTCTATCAGGGGGCGGACATGTTGTTTAGAATCTTTGCTCTGTATAGCTCTATCAGGTGACGGACATGTTGTTTAGAATCTTTGCTCTGTATAGCTCTATCAGGGGCAGACATGTTGTTTAGAATCTTTGCTCTGTATAGCTCTATCAGGGGGCGGACATGTTCTTTAGAATCTTTGCTCTGTATAGCTCTATCAGGGTGCAGACATGTTTTTTAGAATCATTGCTCTGTATAGCTCTATCAGGGGGCAGACATGTTGTTTAGAATCATTGCTCTGTATAGCTCTATCAGGGAAGGACATGTTTTTTAGAATCCCATGTACATTAATATGTCGTATTCTTACGCTGACAGAAATCCCGCGTCTTGTCCTGGGAAACATCATGGAGAAGCAGTACTACGTGACGCACCAATCAATAACACACAATGGCTATCTCCACAAGACGTCGTCCATGAGCAAACCGGTGGCTGAGAAAAAAGGCAAAGAAGGTAAAGAGAATAACCGTGTCTGTGAATTATCTGTCTGTGGGTGGGGCTAAATGTATGTCTGTGGGCGGGGCTAAATGTATGTATGTGGGCGGGGCTAAATGTATGTCTGTGGGGAGATGGGGGTGTGGCTTTAGATATAGTTTATTGTGTGTTTTTTGGCGGGGTTGAGGGTGTGTCTGTGGGTGGGGTTGAAGGTGTGTCTCTGGGCGTGGTTGAAGGTGTGTCTCTGGGCGGGGTTGAAGGTGTGTGTCTGGGCGGGGTTGAAGGTGTGTCTCTGGGCGGGGTTGAGGGTGTGTCTCTGGGCGGGGTTGAAGGTGTGTCTCTGGGTGGGGTTGAGGGTGTGTCTCTGGGCGGGGTTGAAGGTGTGTCTCTGGGTGGGGTTGAGGGTGTGTCTCTGGGCGGGGTTGAGGGTGTGTCTCTGGGCGGGGTTGAAGGTGTGTCTCTGGGTGGGGTTGAAGGTGTGTCTCTGGGCGGGGTTGAAGGTGTGTCTCTGGGTGGGGTTGAAGGTGTGTCTCTGGGCGGGGTTGAAGGTGTGTCTCTGGGTGGGGTTGAGGGTGTGTCTCTGGGCGGGGTTGAAGGTGTGTCTCTGGGCGGGGTTGAAGGTGTGTCTCTGGGCGGGGTTGAGGGTGTGTCTCTGGGCGGGGTTGCTGGTGTTTCTCTGGGCGGGGTTGAAGGTGTGTCTCTGGGCGGGGTTGAGGGTGTGTCTCTGGGCGGGGTTGAAGGTGTGTGTCTGGGCGGGGTTGAAGGTGTGTCTCTGGGCGGGGTTGAAGGTGTGTCTCTGGGTGGGGTTGAGGGTGTGTCTCTGGGCGGGGTTGAAGGTGTGTCTCTGGGTGGGGTTGAGGGTGTGTCTCTGGGCGGGGTTGAAGGTGTGTCTCTGGGCGGGGTTGAAGGTGTGTCTCTGGGCGGGGTTGAGGGTGTGTCTCTGGGCGGGGTTGAAGGTGTGTCTCTGGGCGGGGTTGAAGGTGTGTCTCTGGAATCTAGCCACAGTGGGGCATTCATGCCTTTTGGTGGGCTCAGTGGGCGGCCACTGAACCTTTTTGTGGGTCTCTCCTCCCCGAATGTAGAGAATCAGTTTTTATTCTCTACATTCGCAGTCAAAGCATTGATTAGGTTGGCAGATTCCCTTTAACTGATATCTATTGATCGATATAGTTCCATTCGCGTCTCACACTGCTACTATTAGAGGGTCAGCTCCACATGTAGCATCTGGGAGGGAAATCATTATATCGATAATGTACAATGTAATGGATGCTGCTGATCAGTATGCCCCTCCCCTTGCGTTACATCATACCCTGCGCACCCTGGAGCCACAGCCCCTGTATTCCATATATAATAAAACATGCACAACATGTAGAATATATATAGATATGAATTCACTGTATCTATCTGCAGAGTTCAGTCGGCGATGGTGTGTACTGAATGACAATATACTCAGCTACTACGAAAACAACCACAGCTCCACCCCCAACGGCGAGATTAAAATGGAGGAGATCGTCTGTGTCGCTGTCATCCCTCCGGACACACACGGGTGAGGCGTGGATTATATGTAATGTCCCTTACACATTGCATCCTATGGGGATATAGACACCAGACCTGGTCTGTACATTGTGTTAGCAACATCGCAAGATTGGAGAAAGCATGTGTCAAACGTGATTATGACATCATCTTGTGGCTAGATATGCAAATGTGTAAGACTTCCCCCCACAGTTCTAAAAGTGGAGCAGCCACCATGGAAATCCCTGGCATGTTCCTGCTGATTGCTCCATTTTAAGAACATTACCCCAGACTTACCATGGAAACCCCTGGCATGTTCCTGCTGATTGCTCCATTTTTAGAACATTACCCCGGACTCACCATGGAAACCCCTGGTATGTTCCTGCTGATTGCTCCATTTTAAGAAAATTACCCCAGACTCACCATGGGAAGCCCTGGCATGTTCCTGCTGATTGCTCCATTTTAAGAACATTACCCCAGACTCACCATGGGAAGCCCTGGCATGTTCCTGCTGATTGTATTGACCCCCAAACTGACCTTTATAACTCACCTCCATTGTGTCACCGTGCAGTAATCAGGACTGTCCTATCAGAGGGGGGGGGGGATTAATGTCAGGGCCTGTTATATTCCAGGCGCTGATAGACGTGTGTTATTCAGTCTGTCTCTTTCTAACGCCAGGTTTGAAAGCACGTTCGAGATTTACACGAAGTCCGAGAGGCTCTATCTGTTTGCAGCTGACACCCCCGAGGAGGCCAGAGAATGGATCAAGTCCATTACTAAGGTAGCCGGATTACACCCCCCCCCCCCGGATTACACACGCCGCCCCCCCCCCCCCCGGATTACACACACACACACACCCTTCCCCCCGGATTACACACACGCCCCCCCTTCCCCCAGATTACACCCCCCCCGGATTACACCCCCCCCCCCCCCCGGATTACACACACGCCCCCCCTTCCCCCAGATTACACCCCCCCCCCCGGATTACACCCCCCCCCCCGGATTACACACACGCCCCCCCCCGGATTACACCCCCCCCCCCCCGGATTACACACACGCCCCCCCCCGGACTACACACACGCCCCCCCCGGATTACACACACCAGCCCCCCCCCGGATTACACACACGCTCCCCCCCCAGGATTACACACACACCGCCCCCCCCCCCGGATTACACACACACACCGCCCCCCCCCCCCCCCGGATTACACCCCCCCCCCCCCGGATTACACACACGGTCGTCGTCCCCCCGGATTACACCCCCCCCCCCCCCGGATTACACACACGCCCCCCGCTCTACTGTAGCTTACTTTGCAGGGAATTGAGAAGGGAATTGCAAACTTAAAGCCCAAGTCGCCAAGCTGGAAACATTGTCCCATTCAGCAATACTGTAAAACTCTGCTCTTCTGGCCGTAAATTTGAAATTCCCTTCTCAATTCCCTACTAATCCCTCTCTCTTAAATAGAGCCCTAAATGATTGAGCAGGCGATGCCAAATGTCATCTAAAAATCAGAGAATGGTATAGACAGAAAAGCCTGATAAATACTGCATTTTAATATTACCTGGAGATCTGTCCCTTCTCTGGCACAGACCTCCTAAGCAGTGCTCCCTTGCAGACATTTCATAGCACACAGTCATAGGATGATGTAGGTAACTGTGAGCTGCAAGGGCCACATTTCCTTAAAGATAGGAGGAGGGCTCCAAAACATGGATTCATTTAGGTGAATTACAAAAATATTTACTGCTATTGAGTCTTATCTCAGAACCGCGGGGTCTTATCGTTCTCCTTTCTGTCGTCTTGTTAGTGTTTTTTGCCGCTCAAGGCCGAGGAACTTCTGAGTTACGACTTTGACCGCGTCGGGCGGCTGCAGTATAAAGGTGGGCGGAGCCTGGAGCGCGTTATGGTTGGCTGGTTCTCCCTCTGTAAGACCAATCTCTACACTTACCTGGAGGACAGCGACACGGTGGAGGTCATCAACCTGAAGAAGCTGTCTGAGCTCTGTACGTCGGGGGTAACACAAATCCATTCAAGTGTAACATTCAGTAACTTATAAGATATATGACGAAGATAATGGTGTCTTTAGAAAGCCCTCCTTATGCTGATATAAAGAATATATCGTTTGTGTGGGTGCAGTAAACGAGAAAGAAGAAAATTACAGCTAAACACAAACACCACAGGAATGTCACCAAAGGGAAAGTATATCAATTGGGTGGCAAAGTTCTAAAAGTGGTCCAGTTACCATGGCAACCAATGGAATGTTCCTGCTGATTAGAATGCCATCTTGTTTGGTTGGCTTTCTGATCCAGGTGAAGGATACGTCATGTTTGGACAGGGTGGAGGATCCGGATTTAGCCGATGGTTACTGACTCCATGTTTTTTCTTACTTGCAGCCAATAAAGATAAGGATATCCTTGTTCTTGTGGAGAAAGGAAGGTAAGTGGCTGGTGGGATCAGTAAACATTTCAAGAAATAATTATTATCATGTTTTACATTACAAACATAATACACACATATTGCAACACTGAATAGTATTACATAATACAGTCATATGTATAATAAAGGAAATATAACTAAACAGAAACATTACAAATTCCAGATTTAATAACATTCCATACAACTGATGTATTATCAGTGATTGATAGAGCTCTGGATCTCCCATTCCATACAACTGATTGATGTATTATCAGTGATAGAGCTCTGGATCTCCCATTCCATACAAATGATGTATTATCAGTGATAGAGCTCTGGATCTCCCATTCCATACAACTGATGTATTATCAGTGATAGAGCTCTGGATCTCCCATTCCATACAACTGATGTATTATCAGTGATAGAGCTCTGGATCTCCCATTCCATACAACTGATGTATTATCAGTGATAGAGCTCTGGATCTCCCATTCCATACAACTGATGTATTATCAGTGATAGAGCTCTGGATCTCCCATTCCATACAACTGATGTATTATCAGTGATAGAGCTCTGGATCTCCCATTCCATACAACTGATGTATTATCAGTGATAGAGCTCTGGATCTCCCATTCCATACAACTGATGTATTATCAGTGATAGAGCTCTGGATCTCCCATTCCATACAACTGATGTATTATCAGTGATAGAGCTCTGGATCTCCCATTCCATACAACTGATGTATTATCAGTGATAGAGCTCTGGATCTTCCATTCCATACAACTGATGTATTATCAGTGATAGAGCTCTGGATCTCCCATTCCATACAACTGATGTATTATCAGTGATAGAGCTCTGGATCTCCCATTCCATACAACTGATGCATTATCAGTGATAGAGCTCTGGATCTCCCCTTCCTCACACAGCTAGGATCGCCACCTTTTCTTTCAAAAAATCCCAATCATTTTATTGCTTTATTAGCCGACTGTGAGACCAGCCGGCTGGTAAAATACCATTAGGATGGCAACCTACACGCCATATTGTCCAGTCCATATGCCTTGTACAGAAGGCCTATAAACAGTTTAATGATTGGTCTTTGTTTTTGGTGAAATGCACGAGGGTCACTGTGGTACAGAACATCTATCCTGAACAATTCAATGCTTTGACTTTTAGCACAAACTGTACAGGTCCTCTCCCAGCCAATGAAAAGAGAGGCAATATTACAAACTGTACAGGTCCTCTCCCAGCCAATGAAAAGAGAGGCAATATTACAAACTGTACAGGTCCTCTCCCAGCCAATGAAAAGAGAGGCAATATTACAAACTGTACAGGTCCTCTCCCAGCCAATGAAAAGAGAGGCAATATTACAAACTGTACAGGTCCTCTCCCAGCCAATGAATAGAGAGGCAATATTACAAACTGTACAGGTCCTCTCCCAGCCAATGAAAAGAGAGGCAATATTACAAACTGTACAGGTCCTCTCCCAGCCAATGAAAAGAGAGGCAATATTACAAACTGTACAGGTCCTCTCCCAGCCAATGAATAGAGAGGCAATATTACAAACTGTACAGGTCCTCTCCCAGCCAATGAAAAGAGAGGCAATATTACAAACTGTACAGGTCCTCTCCCAGCCAATGAATAGAGAGGCAATATTACAAACTGTACAGGTCCTCTCCCAGCCAATGAAAAGAGAGGCAATATTACAAACTGTACAGGTCCTCTCCCAGCCACTGAAAAGAGAGGCAATATTACAAACTGTACAGGTCCTCTCCCAGCCAATGAATAGAGAGGCAATATTACAAACTGTACAGGTCCTCTCCCAGCCAATGAAAAGAGAGGCAATATTACAAACTGTACAGGTCCTCTCCCAGCCAATGAATAGAGAGGCAATATTACAAACTGTACAGGTCCTCTCCCAGCCAATGAAAAGAGAGGCAATATTACAAACTGTACAGGTCCTCTCCCAGCCAATGAAAAGAGAGGCAATATTACAAACTGTACAGGTCCTCTCCCAGCCAATGAATAGAGAGGCAATATTACAAACTGTACAGGTCCTCTCCCAGCCAATGAATAGAGAGGCAATATTACAAACTGTACAGGTCCTCTCCCAGCCAATGAAAAGAGAGGCAATATTACAAACTGTACAGGTCCTCTCCCAGCCAATGAAAAGAGAGGCAATATTACAAACTGTACAGGTCCTCTCCCAGCCAATGAAAAGAGAGGCAATATTACAAACTGTACAGGTCCTCTCCCAGCCAATGAAAAGAGAGGCAATATTACAAACTGTACAGGTCCTCTCCCAGCCAATGAAAAGAGAGGCAATATTACTAACTGGACAGGTCCTCTCCCAGCCAATGAAAAGAGAGGCAATATTAAAAACTATACAGGTCCTCTCCCAGCCAATAAAAAGGGAGGCAATATTAAAAATTGTACAGGTCATCTCCCAGCCAATGAACAGAGAGGCAATAGTAAACACTGTACAGGTCCTCTCCCAGCCAATGAAAACAGAGGCAATATTACAAACTGTACAGGTCCTCTCCCACCCAATGAAAAGAGAGGCAATATTACAAACTGTACAGGTACACTCCCAGCCAATGAAAACAGAGGCAATATTACAAACTGTACAGGTCCTCTCCCAGCCAATGAAAAGAGAGGCAATATTACAAACTGTACAGGTCCTCTCCCAGCCAATGAAAAGAGAGGCAATATTACAAACTGTACAGGTCCTCTCCCAGCCAATGAAAAGAGAGGCAATATTACAAACTGTACAGGTCCTCTCCCAGCCAATGAAAAGAGAGGCAATATTACAAACTGTACAGGTCCTCTCCCAGCCAATGAATAGAGAGGCAATATTACAAACTGTACAGGTCCTCTCCCAGCCAATGAAAAGAGAGGCAATATTACAAACTGTACAGGTACTCTCCCAGCCAATGAAAAGAGAGGCAATATTACAAACTGTACAGGTCCTCTCCCAGCCAATGAATAGAGAGGCAATATTACAAACTGTACAGGTCCTCTCCCAGCCAATGAAAAGAGAGGCAATATTACAAACTGTACAGGTCCTCTCCCAGCCAATGAATAGAGAGGCAATATTACAAACTGTACAGGTCCTCTCCCAGCCAATGAAAAGAGAGGCAATATTACAAACTGTACAGGTCCTCTCCCAGCCAATGAAAAGAGAGGCAATATTACAAACTGTACAGGTCCTCTCCCAGCCAATGAATAGAGAGGCAATATTACAAACTGTACAGGTCCTCTCCCAGCCAATGAAAAGAGAGGCAATATTACAAACTGTACAGGTCCTCTCCCAGCCAATGAATAGAGAGGCAATATTACAAACTGTACAGGTCCTCTCCCAGCCAATGAAAAGAGAGGCAATATTACAAACTGTACAGGTCCTCTCCCAGCCAATGAAAAGAGAGGCAATATTACAAACTGTACAGGTCCTCTCCCAGCCAATGAATAGAGAGGCAATATTACAAACTGTACATGTCCTCTCCCAGCCAATGAAAAGAGAGGCAATATTACAAACTGTACAGGTCCTCTCCCAGCCAATGAATAGAGAGGCAATATTACAAACTGTACAGGTCCTCTCCCAGCCAATGAAAAGAGAGGCAATATTACAAACTGTACAGGTCCTCTCCCAGCCAATGAAAAGAGAGGCAATATTACAAACTGTACAGGTCCTCTCCCAGCCAATGAAAAGAGAGGCAATATTACAAACTGTACAGGTCCTCTCCCAGCCAATGAAAAGAGAGGCAATATTACAAACTGTACAGGTCCTCTCCCAGCCAATGAAAAGAGAGGCAATATTACTAACTGGACAGGTCCTCTCCCAGCCAATGAAAAGAGAGGCAATATTAAAAACTATACAGGTCCTCTCCCAGCCAATAAAAAGGGAGGCAATATTAAAAATTGTACAGGTCATCTCCCAGCCAATGAACAGAGAGGCAATAGTAAACACTGTACAGGTCCTCTCCCAGCCAATGAAAACAGAGGCAATATTACAAACTGTACAGGTCCTCTCCCACCCAATGAAAAGAGAGGCAATATTACAAACTGTACAGGTACACTCCCAGCCAATGAAAACAGAGGCAATATTACAAACTGTACAGGTCCTCTCCCAGCCAATGAAAAGAGAGGCAATATTACAAACTGTACAGGTCCTCTCCCAGCCAATGAAAAGAGAGGCAATATTACAAACTGTACAGGTCCTCTCCCAGCCAATGAAAAGAGAGGCAATATTACAAACTGTACAGGTCCTCTCCCAGCCAATGAAAAGAGAGGCAATATTACAAACTGTACAGGTCCTCTCCCAGCCAATGAAAAGAGAGGCAATATTACTAACTGGACAGGTCCTCTCCCAGCCAATGAAAAGAGAGGCAATATTAAAAACTATACAGGTCCTCTCCCAGCCAATAAAAAGGGAGGCAATATTAAAAATTGTACAGGTCATCTCCCAGCCAATGAACAGAGAGGCAATAGTAAACACTGTACAGGTCCTCTCCCAGCCAATGAAAACAGAGGCAATATTACAAACTGTACAGGTCCTCTCCCACCCAATGAAAAGAGAGGCAATATTACAAACTGTACAGGTACACTCCCAGCCAATGAAAACAGAGGCAATATTACAAACTGTACAGGTCCTCTCCCACCCAATGAAAAGAGAGGCAATATTACAAACTGTACAGGTACACTCCCACCCAATGAAAAGAGAGGCAATATTACAAACTGTACATGTCCTCTCCCATCCAATGAAAAGAGAGGCAATATTACAAACTGTACAGGTCCTCTCCCATCCAATGAAAAGAGAGGCAATATTACAAACTGTACAGGTCCTCTCCCAGCCAATGAAAAGAGAGGCAATATTACTAACTGTACAGGTCCTCTCCCAGTCAATGAAAAGAGAGGCAATATTACAAACTGTACATGTCCTCTCCCAGCCAATGAAAAGAGAGGCAATATTAAAAACTGTACAAGTCCTCTCCCACCAAATTCTGATTGAACTACTTTTAGCTCTTTGACCCAGAGGTGACCAATCACAGAGTGTCATGTGACGATTCATAGGATCAGATGCTCCGGGACTGGTCAATACATGTTCTGTTTGTACTTTTTTTGCAGGATTACATACATCATAGGGGAGAGAAAGTTGGATTTTTCGGGCTGGGTGAACGCCATCCAGAAGGCCAGCAGCACCTCTGGAGATACGTTATCAGAACAGCAGCTGACTGATTCGGACATCCCATTCATCGTACAGAAATGCATTCATCACATCTCACAGTTTGGTAAATAAGCCTGTCCTGTTTGCCAGCCGGCCACCACACACTGTCTAGAAAATGCTTCTGCTCTTTACGTTAAATTTAAAGTGTTTTTTAGGCTACTTTGTGGTGCTTCCATCATGCACAGTAGTGGTTATGACACCAGTACATTGTGATATTGGAATCGGCCGCCGCGGCCAATGTTATCGATCGTATCTTTACGGTGACTATGTGACTCGTTGGTTTGAGGAATTTTATGGTTTGTCCCTCAGGAATTGGCTCGGAGGGGATCTACAGGAAAAGTGGGCAAAACTCAAAGACCACAAGTCTGCTAGAAGCCCTGAAGAAGGACGCACGGAAGGTGGTCCTCAAAGAGGACGAGCACCCAGTAGACAACGTTTCAGATACTCTGAAGAGGTTCTTCAGGGACATCGGAGAGGGAATCTTTGCAGAACATTGCTTGGAATGGCTGAATGCCACAGGTCAGTAACCAGGGGGCTGCCAAGTAAGACGGGGGGTGGGGGGCTTTGGACACAAAATATAATGACTTTAACAGACGTCAGTTAATCAGACACTCGCCCATCAAGCCCAAAAAACTGGAGAAACTAAGCAAAAATTATGGGTTTTATTTGTGAGGGAATTGCAGGGAATTTCAAGATTTAGGCCAAAGTAGCCGAGCTGGAAAAATGTTCCAATTCAGCCACACTTCAAACTCTGCTATTATGGCCTTAAAGATACAGTTAACTTCTCAATTATCTGCAATTCCCACTTTAATAAAGAAAGCCCTATGCTTTTTTTTTTTTTCCACATTTGAGTAAAAACATAATGAGATTCAACATATGTGTAAAATAATCTGCATAATTACTGTGGACTTTAAACTAAACTTTTTAGGATCAGAATCCCATTGGTTTCCATGGTGATTCTGGGGTAAAGTTCTAATAGTGATGTAATCAGCAGGAGCATTCCATTGGTTTCCATGGTGATTCTGGGGGTAAAGTTCTAAAAGTTATGTAATCAGCAGGAACATTCCATTGGTTTCCATGGAGATTCTGGGAATAAAGTTCTAAAAGTGATGTAATCAGCAGGAACATTCCATTGGTTTCCATGGTGATTCTGGGGGTAAAGTTCTAAAAGTGATGTAATCAGCAGGAACATTCCATTGGTTTCCATGATGATTCTGGGGGTAAATTTCTAAAAGGGATGTAATCAGCAGTAACATTCCATGGAGACTGCTCCATTTTTCGAACTTTGCCCCATAACTGACCTAAATGTCCATTTGACATAGCAATGATTTGCTAGTCAAGTGTTAGAAGACAATTTTGACAGACGGTGCAGAGAGCTTGCAATCTAAACAATAAAGCTTAGAATCGTTTTGTCCTAATTAGACTGTATTTTTTCCCTCAGGTTCTGAAGACGAGTTAATGAGAATCGGGCAGTATCAGGAGCTGCTGCAGAACCTCCCCCCAGTCAACCAAGCGACTCTGAAAGCACTAATTGGCCACTTACACTGGTAAGAAGTGGCTGCTGGTCTGTCTGCCTGAGTCTGCATAAAGAGTCCCTTCTCTGGGTTTTGGATGGAGCCTGTAAAGGACAAGAATAATTATCAATGGTCTGAGTTGTTCCTGCTGATTACATAACTTTTAGAACATTACCCCAGATTCCTTCCTCAGTCAGGCCTTCCTTTATCCCGTTGCATGTTCTGTGACTGGGGGGGTCACATTTCTGATCACACCTTGCCTGTCTCTCCTTCGCAGTATCCAGCACTTTTCCGATGTGAACCAAATGAATGTCCACAATCTGGCCATTGTGTTCGGCCCCACGCTCTTCCAGACAGTTGGACAGAACTACAAACCAGGGCGCGTGGTGGAAGATCTCATCACTCACTATTTGCTGATATTCAACGTAAGTGAGTGGTACACACCGGGGGGGGGGGGGGGGGGGGGGGGGGGGGGGGGGGGTGAGCCAATCACCAAAAAGGACACTAATTATATGTATTGACCCGACTATTTAAATCCTTAATTAGGGAGCGGCCTACGGATAGTGAGTGGGGGGAATTAATGAGCCCCCGGTGCTTTTCTCAGCATGTTCACTCATGCCAGTGCGCGGACAGACTGAGCAGAACGCTCACACAGCGCCATCTATCTGCTAATAACCAAATAACTAAATAATATAAGCTGAGGGGTACTCAACCTGTATAGGATTTTTATATCTATATAAAAAGTTAAAATCCTGGTCATTTCCCTTTAGTCAACTGTGCCGTGTTCAGGACACGCATGTTGTTTATCACATGGAGTGACACAAAAGTAACCGCTGAGCCAATCAGCAAAAGATCAACCAGAGCGGTGATAATAATGGGTCAGATCACAGCAGAAATCCAGCATTTCCAATGACCATAGAGGAGGGGGCTTTGTCTGAAGGGAGGGGACGAGGGAGAGCGCCAGCTTATGGGGAAATACATTTTTTTTGGTGGTTTTATAACTTGAACAAAGTACCACATTATACACATGTTCACTGCAGTTAAAGCCACATTACTAAGTTACTGAGGGATCACTAGATATGGCAACTGTAGCACTGAATCTCAGTGGCATCTACTTAGCCCTTCATCCTTCTCATTTCAACAAAATGATTACCATTAAGTGGACTCCGTCACCTAAACGTTTTTCAAACCGTGAATGATCTATACAGTTTCGCAGCAAATGCATAAAATAAGAGATACACAGTGCTGGATTCACTGCCACGCCTGCCCCCAAAAGGATGTGTGTCCCCAATACCTGTGTGACTGTACTGTGATACACTGCCCGCATAGTATGTGTCCCCCCAATACCTGTGTGACTGTACTGTGATACACTGCCCTCATAGGATGTGTCCCCCCAATACCTGTGTGACTGTACTGTGATACACTGCCCCCATAGGATGTCCCCCCCCAATACCTGTGTGACTGTACTGGGATACACTGCCCCCATAGGATGTCCCCCCCCAATACCTGTGTGACTGTACTGTGATACACTGCCCGCATAGTATGTGTGTCCCCAATACCTGTGTAACTGTACTGTGATACACTGCCCTCATAGGATGTGTCCCCCCAATACCTGTGTGACTGTACTGTGATACACTGCCCCCATAGGATGTCCCCCCCCAATACCTGTGTGACTGTACTGGGATACACTGCCCGCATAGGATGTCCCCCCCCAATACCTGTGTGACTGTACTGTGATACACTGCCCGCATAGTATGTGTGTCCCCAATACCTGTGTGACTGTAATGTGATACACTGCCCCCATAGGATGTGTGTCCCCAATACCTGTGTGACTGTAATGTGATACACTGCCCCCAAAGGATGTGTGTCCCCAATACCTGTGTGACTGTACTGTGATACACTGCCCCCATAGGATGTGTCCCCCCAATACCTGTGTGACTGTACTGTGATACACTGCCCCCATAGGATGTGTCCCCCCAATACCTGTGTGACTGTACTGTGATACACTGCCCCCATAGGATGTCCCCCCCAATACCTGTGTGACTGTACTGTGATACACTGCCCGCATAGTATGTGTGTCCCCAATACCTGTGTGACTGTACTGGGATACACTGCCCCCATAGGATGTGTCCCCCCAATACCTGTGTGACTGTACTGTGATACACTGCCCTCATAGGATGTGTCCCACCAATACCTGTGTGACTGTACTGGGATAAACTGCCCCCATAGGATGTGTCCCCCCAATACCTGTGTGACTGTACTGTGATACACTGCCCCCATAGGATGTGTGTCCTCAATACCTGTGTGACTGTACTGTGATACACTGCCCCCATAGGATGTGTCCCCCCAATACCTGTGTGACTGTACTGTGATACACTGTCCCCATAGGATGTGTCTCCCCAATACCTGTGTGACTGTACTGTGATACACTGCCCCCATAGGATGTGTCCCCCCAATACCTGTGTGACTGTACTGGGATACACTGCCCCCATAGGATGCTTCCCCCCAATACCTGTGTGACTGTACTGTGATACACTGCCCCCATAGGATGTGTCCCCCCAATACCTGTGTTACTGTACTGTGATACACTGCCCCCATAGGATGTCCCCCCCAATACCTGTGTGACTGTACTGTGATACACTGTCCCCATAGGATGTGTCTCCCCAATACCTGTGTGATTGTACTGTGATACACTGCCCCCATAGGATGTGTCCCCCCAATACCTGTGTGACTGTACTGGGATACACTGCCCCCATAGGATGCTTCCCCCCAATACCTGTGTGACTGTACTGTGATACACTGCCCCCATAGGATGTGTTCCCCCAATACCTGTGTTACTGTACTGTGATACACTGCCCCCATAGGATGTCCCCCCCAATACCTGTGTGACTGTACTGTGATACACTGCCCCCATAGTATGTGTCCCCCCAATACCTGTGTGACTGTACTGGGATACACTGCCCCCATAGGATGTGTCCTCCCAATACCTGTGTTACTGTACTGTGATACACTGCCCCCATAGGATGTCCCCCCCAATACCTGTGTGACTGTACTGTGATACACTGCCCCCATAGTATGTGTCCCCCCAATACCTGTGTGACTGTACTGGGATACACTGCCCCCATAGGATGTGTCCCCCCAATACCTGTGTGACTGTACTGTGATACACTGCCCCCATAGGATGTCCCCCCCCAATACCTGTGTGACTGTACTGTGATACACTGCCCTCATAGGATGTGTCCCCCCAATACCTGTGTGACTGTACTGGGATACACTGCCCCCATAGGATGTGTCCCCAATACCTGTGTGACTGTACTGGGATACACTGCCCCCATAGGATGTGTCCCCCCAATACCTGTGTGACTGTACTGTGATACACTGCCCCCATAGTATGTGTCCCCCCAATACCTGTGTAACTGTACTGTGATACACTGCCCCCATAGGATGCCCCCCCCCAATACCTGTGTGACTGTACTGTGATACACTGCCCCCATAGGATGTGTCCCCCCGATACCTGTGTGACTGTACTGTGATACACTGCCCCCATAGGATGTGTCCCCCCAATACCTGTGTGACTGTACTGGGATACACTGCCCCCAAAGGATGCTTCCCCCCAATACCTGTGTGACTGTACTGTGATACACTGCCCCCATAGGATGTGTCCCCCCAATACCTGTGTGACTGTACTGTGATACACTGCCCCCATAGGATGTCCCCCCCAATACCTGTGTGACTGTACTGTGATACACTGCCCTCATAGGATGTGTCCCCCCAATACCTGTGTGACTGTACTGGGATACACTGCCCCCATAGGATGTGTCCCCAATACCTGTGTGACTGTACTGGGATACACTGCCCCCATAGGATGTGTCCCCCCAATACCTGTGTGACTGTACTGTGATACACTGCCCCCATAGTATGTGTCCCCCCAATACCTGTGTAACTGTACTGTGATACACTGCCCCCATAGGATGCCCCCCCCCAATACCTGTGTGACTGTACTGTGATACACTGCCCCCATAGGATGTGTCCCCCTGATACCTGTGTGACTGTACTGTGATACACTGCCCCCATAGGATGTGTGTCCCCAATACCTGTGTGACTGTACTGTGATACACTGCCCCCATAGGATGTGTCCCCCCAATACCTGTGTGACTGTACTGTGATACACTGCCCCCATAGGATGTGTCCCCAATACCTGTGTGACTGTACTGGGATACACTGCCCCCATAGGATGTGTCCCCCCAATACCTGTGTGACTGTACTGTGATACACTGCCCCCATAGTATGTGTCCCCCCAATACCATTGTGACTGTACTGTGATACACTGCCCCCATAGGATGTCCCCCCCCAATACCTGTGTGACTGTACTGTGATACACTGCCCCCATAGGATGCGTCCCCCCGATACCTGTGTGACTGTACTGTGATGCACTGCCCCCATAGTATGTGTCCCCCCAATATCTGTGTGACTGTACTGGGATACACTGCCCCCATAGTATGTGTCCCCCCAATACCTGTGTGACTGTACTGTGATACACTGCCCCCATAGGATGTGTCCCCCCAATACCTGTGTGACTGTACTGTGATGCACTGCCCCCATAGTATGTGTCCCCCCAATATCTGTGTGACTGTACTGGGATACACTGCCCCCATAGTATGTGTCCCCCCAATACCTGGTGATTGTACTGTGATACACTGCCCCCATAGGATGTGTCCCCCCCAATACCTGTGCGACTGTACTGTGATACACTGCCCCCATAGTATGTGTCCCCCCAATACCTGTGTGACTGTACTGTGATACACTGCCCCCATAGTATGTGTCCCCCCAATACCTGTGTGATTGTACTGTGATACACTGCCCCCATAGGATGTGTCCCCCCCAATACCTGTGCGACTGTACTGTGATACACTGCCCCCATAGGATGTGTCCCCTCAATACCTGTGTGACTGTACTGTGATACACTGCCCCCATAGGATGTGTCCCCCCAATACCTGTGTGACTGTACTGTGATACACTGCCCCCATAGGATGTGTCCCCCCAATACCTGTGTGACTGTACTGGGATACACTGCCCCCATAGGATGTGTCCCCCCAATACCTGTGCGACTGTACTGTGATACACTGCCCCCATAGGATGTGTCCCCCCAATACCTGTGTGACAGTACTGTGATACACAGTGCTAGATTCACTGCGCCCCTTGCCTCTATAAGGGTGTGCATTGCTGCTCTATGACTATTGAAGCCCCTCTAATTACGTGTTCGCCTGTTCATGTCTGCGCCTGTTCATGTCTGCAGGTGGATGGACAGGAATTAGAGAAGGAGTTGCTGATCACGGCCACCATGATGAAACTGCGAACCGAGAACGCAAATGCCAAACGCAGAGTAAGACAGACCGCCCCTTTTCACAGACATTTCCCAGGTTCTAACGCCTGAGCCTCTAAATCTTCTGCAAAAAATGGTCATTAATCGGTAACAAACGAATCAAAGAGGGAACTGCATGGAGTTAGCAAGGCAATTTTATGAATAAAACAGATACGGAAGGCAATGTTTACATTTTTGGATATGTTGTAACATGATGTCCTTTCTCTGCAATGGGTTTTAGGCAAAATAAGAGAATGGACAAGTAATGGGCAGATGATTTCTAATATAGATAAGTCTAAAATGATGCATTTATTAAAACACGTTATTTATATTCTGAACAGTTCTACCATTTCTCTATTAAAAAGGATATTTTATGTACATGTTGACAATAGACTGTACAGCTCTTCTCAATCCCAGGCAGCTGCTGCAAAAGCAAGAAAGCTGTTGGCATGGATTGAAAGTAAAGTAAGACCCAGAAATCAGAACATAATTCAGCCGTTTTATAAATTATTAGTAAAAGCCCATCTGGAAAATGCAATGCTGATTTGGGTACCAGTGTTAAAAAGGACACAATGGAACTGGAATGGATTCAGTGACGCACTACACAATTTATTAAGGGAATGGGTGAATTCAACTAGAAGAAGCATAAAAATAACTTCTTTGTGGGCATATGATGAACCTTTATGTATGTTCATAGTCAATACAAATATATTTTTGTGGATCTTGTATAAATTGTACCGTCTAGACGACAAGGCACCCCTTAAGATTGGCAGATAGGAGTTATCGTCCCATCTAGAATGTTTCTTTACAGGTAGGACGATCACAGTTAGGGTTGTAAAATTGTGGAATAGACCGCCATCTGAAGCAGATTTGGCTGATTCAATCAATATCTCTTAAAGACCGTTGTATCCAGATAGAAGTACATAAGGTCACGTTTTACTTCTGTTCCTTTGGAGATAATATTAGTGCCTCAGTGTTTGTTTGTTTGTTGAACCAGTAAATATCGGTTTGAGGAAGGGTTTAACTTGATGGACTTCATACTTTTTGTTCAACCCAATTAACCCTGTAACATTGTAATCTGCAAAAATGTTATTTTCCCCAGGGCTGCGATTTCATTTGCACGGTTTATTTGGGAGAGAAGAAGCCAGAAATGGAGCAGATTGTCCATGTGAGTATATTAAATAATAACATGTTTTAAGCACTATGAAGGGGCTGGCCTAATTAGCCTGGGTCCTGTAAGAGGATAGTACATTCTCACTCCCCACCCACGATTGTTACCAGATTCTACAGGTAATAGTTTAAGGGACCTCAGTGTAATTCATTTTGGGGTAAAATATATATTTTTTACAAATTTCTTTATAAAAAGATTCTAATACTGTATCTCTTGGTTGTACATGAGTTAAAGGCACAGTGTATATTTATGTGAAAGGTACAGTGTATATTTATGTGAAAGGCACAGTGTATATTTATGTGAAAAGTACAGTGTATATTTATGTGAAAGGCACAGTGTATATTTAATGTTAAAGGCACAGTGTATATTTAATGTTAAAGGCACAGTGTATATTTAATGTTAAAGGCACAGTGTATATTTATGAGAAAGGCACAGTGTATATTTATGTGAAAGGCACAGTGTATATTTATGTGAAAGGCACAGTGTGTATTTATGTGAAAGGCACAGTGTATATATAATGTTAAAGGCACAGTGTGTATTTATGTGAAAGGTACAGTGTATATTTAATGTTAAAGGCACAGTGTGTATTTATGTGAAAGGTACAGTGTATATTTAATGTTAAAGGTACAGTGTATATTTAATGTTAAAGGCACAGTGTGTATTTATGTGAAAGGTACAGTGTGTATTTAATGTTAAAGGTACAGTGTATTTATTTTAATGACCCTCTATTCCTTCATGCACATTATTATGTCGTCCCATCAGATACCGGTCACCATGACGGCGCAGGAGCTGACAGAGACCCTCCTAGAGCGACGCAATATTCGGGTGCGGGACAGAGAGTACTGGAGCTGCTTCGAGGTGGACGAGAGCGAGGAGTTAGGTTTGTAAGGACCATGGCCCCCTGTAATGTTGAGCGGTGAGCTGAGCAGACAGTGTGGGCAGGAGAGAGAGCATGGATGGGAAAGCTTTTTAAGACAGGATAGAGCGTCATGGTGGTGTATAGCATTGGGGTGGCATCAGGCTGATATAGAGGTTCAGGTTGGGAAAGAGCATTAGGCTGGGATAGAGTGTCAGGCTGGGATCAGGGCTGAATAAAGCAACAGGCTGGGGTCAGGGTGGTATAGAGCATCAGGCTGGGGTCAGAGTGGGATAGAACGTCAGGCTGGGATAGAGCGTTAGGCTAGAGTCAGAGTTGGATAGAGCGTTAGGGTAGGGTCAGGGTGGAATAGAGCGTTAGGCTAGGGTCAGGGTTGGATAGAGCGTTAGGGTAGGGTCAGGGTGGGATAGAGCGTTAGGCTAGGGTCAGGGTTGGATAGAGCGTTAGGGTAGGGTCAGGGTGGGATAGAGCATCTGGGTGGGGTCAGAGTGGGATAGAATGTCAGGCTGGGATAGAGCGTCATGGTAGGGTCAGGGTGGGATAGAGCGTTAGGGTAGGGTCAGGCTGTAATAGAGCGTTAGGGTAGGGTCAGGGTGGGATAGAGCATCAGGTGGGATCAGAGTGGGATAGAATGTCAGGCTGGGATGGAGCGTCAGGGTAGGATCAGGGTTGGATAGAGCATCAGGCTGGGGTCAGAGTGGGATAGAACATCAGGCTGGGATAGAGCGTTAGGCTAGGGTCAGGGTTGGATAGAGCGTTAGGGTAGGATCGGGTGGGATAGAGCATCTGGGTGGGGTCAGAGTGGGATAGAATGTCAGGCTGGGATAGAGCGTCAGGGTAGGCTCAGGGTGGTATAGAGCGTTAGGGTAGGGTCAGGGTGGGATAGAGCATCAGGTGGGGTCAGAGTGGGATAGAATGTCAGGCTGGGATAGAGCGTCAGGGTAGGGTCAGGGTGGGATAGAGCGTTAGGGTAGGGTCAGGGTTAGATAGAGCGTTAGGGTAGGATCGGGGGGGGATAGAGCATCTGGGTGGGGTCAGAGTGGGATAGAATGTCAGGCTGGTATAGAGCATCAGGGTAGGGTCAGGGTGGGATAGAGCGTTAGGGTAGGGTCAGGGTGGGATAGAATGTCAGGCTGGGATAGAGCATCAGGGTAGGGTCAGGGTGGGATAGAGCTTTAGGGTAGGGTCAGGGTGGGATAGAGCATCAGGTGGGGTCAGAGGGGGATAGAATATCAGGATGGGATAGAGAGTTAGGATGGGGCCAGGGTGGAGTCAGGGCAGGATAGAGAGTCAGGGGGTATAATAGAGTGTCAGGTTGTAACAAGACTGTGCCTCTGATTTGAATCTAACGCTGGTTCTCCTCACAGAGAGACCCCTGCATTTCTCGGAGAACGTCCTGCCCATCTTTCACTCACAGACAACCAGCCGGAGCCACCTAGTGGTGAAGAAAAACTCACACATGGATTTCATGCTTCACTACATCCGTAAGTACAGAGCCCACATCACTGACTCCCCCTCCTGGAGACCCCAGGTCCCATGTGAGCTGAGCATCAGACGTCCAAGCTGGCTGGCTAGAGGTGATAGGAAAGTTCTCTAGCCTGCCATGCTATGTCACCCCACAACTGCCAAATGTATGTTATATTCCAGGGACCAACATCAAGGTTATTACAATAACTTCACATAGAGAAAAGCGCTATATTAGTATTATATTATTATAAATCCCAGGAGACTCAGCTGCGGTAACTCATCCGGACTGCACGGAATTACTGCTTTATTCATGAACGAGAGACTTGACAAGGGAATTGCAAACTTAAGGCTTAAGTAGAGTTGGGGAGATTCTACAATAAAGCTGAGCAAACCGATGTCAGGCTGGACGTGAGCGCAAGGAAGGCACAGCTCATTTATTCTGGGGTAGAACAGACTCTGCTGCTAGCTGCTCTTTGTGAGATTTCTACCCTACAATACAAGTTCTCAGGAGCTTGACCAACATTCTGCCCCGCTGTGGCTGGTTTAACCCGCATTCTAAGAATGGAGTGCCCCAGCTGCAGCTGGTTTACCCCGCATTCTAAAAGTGGAATGTCCCAGCTGCCGCTGGCTTACCCCACATTCTAAGAATGGAATGCCCCAGCTGCAGCTGGTTTACCCCACATTCTAAGAATGGAATGCCCCAGCTGCAGCTGGTTTACCCCGCATTCTAAAAGTGGAATGTCCCAGCTTCCATTGGCTTACCCCACATTCTAAGAATGGAATGCTCCCCGCTGCAGGTGTACCCCACATTCCAAGAATGGAATGCCCTCGCTGCTGGCGTACCCCGCTTTCTTATAATGTAATGCCCCATCTACTTGTTTACCCTTCAGTGAGTGTTTTATTGTTCCTTATTGAAATATTTGAGGTATAATGACGCATTCTCCTCCGCAGGAAGCCGTGTGGGAGATTCCAAGCACGGCTCTATGAAATTTCGGGATGACAAGAGTTACCTGGGCTTTGGGACGGCGTTTAATGATCGGTACTTCATGCTGAACAGCACCGCCCTCCGAATGTACAGGGATGTGAGGGTATGTTCAACAGCACCGCCCAAAAACCTAAACCACACGACCCTCCACCAGAGATTACTACATAGGTCACAATGTATGAGAGTTAATGGAAAAATGTGGTTTATTTCTAAAACTTAATTCTGTGGCAAGTTTGTAAAAGTGGAACAATCCACATTGTAACATTCCGCTGGTTTCCATGGTGACTGTAACATTCCGCTGGTTTCCATGGTGAATGTGTGACATTCCGCTGGTTTCCATGGTGACTGTGTGACATTCCACTGGTTTCCATGGTGACTGTGTAACATTGCGCTGGTTTCCCTGGTGACTGTGTAACATTCCGCTGGTTTCCATGGTGACTGTGTGACATTCCACTGGTTTCCATGGTGACTGTGTAACATTCCGCTGGTTTCCATGGTGACTGTGTGACATTCTGCTGGTTTCCATGGTGACTGTGTGACATTCTGCTGGTTTCCATGGTGACTGTGTGACATTCTGCTGGTTTCCATGGTGACTGTGTGACATTCTGCTGGTTTCCATGGTGACTGTGTAACATTCCATTGGTTTCCATGGTGACTGTGTGACATTCCATTGGTTTCCATGGTGACTGTGTAACATTCCATTGGTTTCCATGGTGACTGTGTAACATTCCATTGGTTTCCATGGTGACTGTGTGACATTCTGCTGGTTTCCATGGTGACTGTGTGACATTCTGCTGGTTTCCATGGTGACTGTGTGACATTCTGCTGGTTTCCATGGTGACTGTGTAACATTCTGCTGGTTTCCATGGTGACTGTGTGACATTCCGCTGGTTTCCATGGTGACTGTGTGACATTCTGCTGGTTTCCATGGTGACTGTGTGACATTCCGCTGGTTTCCATGGTGACTGTGTGACATTCCGCTGGTTTCCATGGTGACTGTGTGACATTCTGCTGGTTTCCATGGTGACTGTGTGACATTCCATTGGTTTCCATGGTGACTGTGTGACATTCCATTGGTTTCCATGGTGACTGTGTAACATTCCATTGGTTTCCATGGTGACTGTGGAACATTCCATTGGTTTCCATGGTGACTGTGTGACATTCTGCTGGTTTCCATGGTGACTGTGTGACATTCTGCTGGTTTCCATGGTGACTGTGTAACATTCCATTGGTTTCCATGGTGACTGTGTGACATTCCATTGGTTTCCATGGTGACTGTGTAACATTCCATTGGTTTCCATGGTGACTTTGTAACATTCCATTGGTTTCCATGGTGACTGTGTGACATTCTGCTGGTTTCCATGGTGACTGTGTGACATTCTGCTGGTTTCCATGGTGACTGTGTGACATTCTGCTTGTTTCCATGGTGACTGTGTAACATTCCATTGGTTTCCATGGTGACTGTGTGACATTCTGCTGGTTTCCATGGTGACTGCACAACTTTTATAACTTTGGCCAAGAGTTGATAATACATCAGCAGCAGAGGGGGCATTCCATTATTATAATGTGGGGTACACAGCAGCAGAGGGGACATTCCATTATTATAATGTGGGGTACACAGCAGCAGAGGGGACATTCCATTATTATAATGTGGGGTACACAGCAGCAGAGGGGACATTCCATTATTAGAATGTGGGTTACATCAGCAGCAGAGGGGGCATTCCATTATTATAATGTGGGGTACACAGCAGCAGAGGGGACATTCCATTATTAGAATGTGGGTTACACAGCAGCAGAGGGGGCATTCCATTATTATAATGTGGGGTACACAGCAGCAGAGGGGACATTCCATTAATAGAATGTGGGGTACACAGCAGCAGAGGGGACATTCCATTATTATAATGTGGGGTACACAGCAGCAGAGGGGGCATTCCATTATTATAATGTGGGTTACATCAGCAGCAGAGGGGACATTCCATTATTAGAATGTGGGGTACACAGCAGCAGAGGGGACATTCCATTATTAGAATGTGGGTTACATCAGCAGCAGAGGGGGCATTCCATTATTATAATGTGGGGTACACAGCAGCAGAAGGGGCATTCCATTATTATAATGTGGGGTACACAGAAGCAGAGGGGACATTCCATTAATAGAATGTGGGTTACATCAGCAGCAGAGGGGGCATTCCATTATTATAATGTGGGGTACACAGCAGCAGAGGGGGCATTCCATTATTATAATGTGGGGTACATCAGCAGCAGAGGGGGCATTCCATTATTATAATGTGGTGTACACAAGCAGCAGCGGAGAAGCATTCCATTATTAGAATGTGGGGTACACAAGCAGCAGCGGAGAAGCATTCCATTCTTAGAATGTGGGGTACACCAGCAGCAGAGGGGACATTCCATTATTATAATGTGGGGTACACAGCAGCAGAGGGGGCATTCCATTATTATAATGTGGGGTACACAGCAGCAGAGGGGGCATTCCATTATTATAATGTGGGGTACACAGCAGCAGAGGGGACATTCCATTATTAGAATGTGGGGTACACAGCAGCAGAGGAGAAGCATTCCATTCTTGGAATGTGGGGTACACCAGCAGCAGAGGGGACATTCCATTATTAGAATGTGGGGTACACAAGTAGCAGCGGAGAAGCATTCCATTATTAGAATGTGGGGTACACAGCAGCAGAGGGGACATTCCATTATTATAATGTGGGGTACACAGCAGCAGAGGGGACATTCCATTATTAGAATGTGGGTTACATCAGCAGCAGAGGGGGCATTCCATTATTATAATGTGGGGTACACAGCAGCAGAGGGGACATTCCATTATTATAATGTGGGGTACACAGCAGCAGAGGGGACATTCCATTATTATAATGTGGGGTACACAGCAGCAGAGGGGACATTCCATTATTAGAATGTGGGGTACACAGCAGCAGAGGGGGCATTCCATTATTATAATGTGGGGTACACAGCAGCAGAGGGGGCATTCCATTATTATAATGTGGGGTACACAGCAGCAGAAGGGGCATTCCATTATTATAATGTGGGGTACACAGAAGCAGAGGGGACATTCCATTAATAGAATGTGGGTTACATCAGCAGCAGAGGGGGCATTCCATTTTTATAATGTGGGGTACACAGCAGCAGAGGGGGCATTCCATTATTATAATGTGGGGTACATCAGCAGCAGAGGGGGCATTCCATTATTATAATGTGGTGTACACAAGCAGCAGCGGAGAAGCATTCCATTATTAGAATGTGGGGTACACAAGCAGCAGCGGAGAAGCATTCCATTCTCAGAATGTGGGGTACACCAGCAGCAGAGGGGACATTCCATTATTATAATGTGGGGTACACAGCAGCAGAGGGGGCATTCCATTATTATAATGTGGGGTACACAGCAGCAGAGGGGGCATTCCATTATTATAATGTGGGGTACACAGCAGCAGAGGGGACATTCCATTATTAGAATGTGGGGTACACAGCAGCAGAGGAGAAGCATTCCATTCTTGGAATGTGGGGTACACCAGCAGCAGAGGGGACATTCCATTATTAGAATGTGGGGTACACAAGTAGCAGCGGAGAAGCATTCCATTATTAGAATGTGGGGTACATCAGCATCAGAGGGGACATTCCATTATTAGAATGTGGGGTACACCAGCAGCAGCAGAGGGGACATTCCATTATTAGAATGTGGGGTACACAGCAGCAGAGGGGACATTCCATTATTATAATGTGGGGTACACCAGCAGCAGTGGAGAGGCATTCCATTTTTAGAATGTGGGGTACACCAGCAGCAGAGGGGACATTCCATTATTATAATGTGGGGTACACCAGCAGCAGAGGGGACATTCCATTATTATAATGTGGGGTACACAGCAGCAGAGGGGGCATTCCATTATTATAATGTGGGGTACACAGCAGCAGAGGGGGCATTCCATTATTATAATGTGGGGTACACAGCAGCAGAGGGGACATTCCATTATTAGAATGTGGGGTACACAGCAGCAGAGGGGACATTCCATTATTATAATGTGGGGTACACAGCAGCAGAGGGGACATTCCATTATTATAATGTGGGGTATACCAGCAGCAGAGGGGACATTCCATTATTATAATGTGGGGTACACAGCAGCAGAGGGGACATTCCATTATTATAATGTGGGGTATACCAGCAGCAGAGGGGACATTCCATTATTAGAATGTGGGGTACACCAGCAGCAGCGGAGATGCATTCCATTATTATAATGTGGGGTACACCAGCAGCAGAGGGGACATTCCATTAATATAATGTGGGGTACACCAGCAGCAGCGGAGATGCATTCCATTATTATAATGTGGGGTACACCAGCAGCAGCGGAGATGCATTCCATTATTAGAATGTGGGGTACACCAGCAGCAGAGGGGACATTCCATTATTATAATGTGGGGTACACCAGCAGCAGCGGAGATGCATTCCATTATTAGAATGTGGGGTACACAGCAGCAGAGGGGACATTCCATTATTATAATGTGGGGTACACAGCAGCAGAGGGGGCATTCCATTATTAGAATGTGGGGTACACAGCAGCAGAGGGGGCATTCCATTATTATAATGTGGGGTACATCAGCAGCAGAGGGGACATTCCATTATTATAATGTGGGGTACACAGAAGCAGAGGGGACATTCCATTAATAGAATGTGGGTTACATCAGCAGCAGAGGGGGCATTCCATTATTATAATGTGGGGTACACCAGCAGCAGCAGAGGGGACATTCCATTATTATAATGTGGGGTACACAGCAGCAGAGGGGACATTCCATTATTAGAATGTGGGGTACACCAGCAGCAGCGGAGATGCATTCCATTATTAGAATGTGGGGTACACAGCAGCAGCAGAGGGGCATTCCATTATTAGAATGTGGGGTACACCAGCAGCAGAGGGGACATTCCATTATTAGAATGTGGGGTACACCAGCAGCAGAGGGGACATTCCATTATTAGAATGTGGGGTACACAGCAGCAGAGGGGACATTCCATTATTAGAATGTGGGGTACACCAGCAGCAGCGGAGATGCATTCCATTATTAGAATGTGGGGTACACAGCAGCAGAGGGGGCATTCCATTATTAGAATGTGGGGTACACCAGCAGCAGAGGGGACATTCCATTATTATAATGTGGGGTACACAGCAGCAGCGGAGATGCCAAAGAATGGCATATTTAAGTCCTATATATTCATGTGTGTTGAGCGCTGTTTTTCTGACTGGTCTTTAACCCCTTAAGTACCAGTAACATTCCTAACTCCCTTTGCAAGTGAGTTGCCTATGACGTCGACACCCACCCCCCTGACGTGGTCAGCCTGTGAGGCATGGGGCACATGGAGCGTCTAGATTTTTAACAGCCGATCTTCAATTCTGGCCAACTCCACTGGTCCTTAAGGGGTTAATGTTCTGGTCGGCTGCGTTATAGATCCTTTCCCAGAATGCTCCTTGCCTCCGTGCAGGATGGCCTGCCGTCATACAATGAATGAAGCACTGGCGATTCTGCTGCTCTCGCAATGTCCTGATTATTTCAAATAGTTTTATCATTTAAATCATTTGCTGCGATTAAACAATACAAATTCTAGGCTTTATTCATGGAAGAGGGAATTGTATGGAATTGAGAAGGGAACTGCAATCTTAAGGCCAAAGTAGCCGAGTTGGAAACATTCTGCCGCTTTATGTCAAACTCTGCTATTTTGGCCTCCATTTTGGAATTCATTCCTTTATTCATTAATAAAGCCCTCTGAGGAATGATAATTATTGCAATAGTAAGTCATGTGATTCTGATTTGTGTTTGTTTTTTGGCGTCTGTTTAATCACCTGCTCTGCTTATTTTACAGACATTTCTATGTCATTTCAGTTTCTCCTGTAAGTAGTGAGTCTTCCAAACACTGACCCCCTTAACCCCTTCGTGACGTTAGGACGTACTATGCTGTCCTGACTTTAAGTGCCGTCCTGACTTAAGTCGTTAGGACGGCATAGTACGTCCTGTAATAAACAGCTCATCGCGGCTTCCCCTGTTTTCGGATCCCGCTGCAGGCTCTTACAGCGGGATCCCACTGGTCAGATGAAGCCACTTTGAGTGGCCTCAGTCCGACAGGGGAAATGTAGCCGGTGCTCAAAGCGAGCACCGGCTACATTTCTCCAAATCGCGCCGTGCCAGAACTTCCGCGTTCGGACACGCCTCCGTGACGTCACACGTGACGTCCGGAGGTCTCGCGTTTTTTTTGCAGGGACCGCGTTTTTTTGTTAAGACCCTGATCAGGTCTCTGCCAGAGTGTTCCTGGCTACCGATCCCCTTGTGATCGGTGGCCAGGAACCAAGTGTGACGTTTTGGTGCTTGCGTCGTTTGGGACGCAAGCACCATGCGTCATGAAGGGGTTAAGCTCTCTGAACCTCCTTTTTATTAGAGGGTCTGTATCGCCTAAACATTGATCTGACTGCGAGTATAGAGAATAAAACATGATGGAAAATAATCTATACATTGCGTCAGCAGAATTCCATATAATTACATCAGTTGTGACTAAAACTTGTTTTCAACGTGTCTGTGGCATCTCCTGTTTATGACATCACCAGTGGCACGGAATGCAAATGACACATTTCCCCTTGGTGACCAGTTAATTTGCAAATCAAGCCACAAAGTGATGTCATTAACAGGAGACAGCACAGACACATTGAAAAACACATTTGTCTCCTAATTTAGGCCTTTGCTTGCAGTTTTGCTAACTCAATGTATAGATCATTTTCAGTCATTTTTTATTCTCTACAGTCACAGTAATAACAATGTTTAGGTGATACTGTCCCTTTAAATTAATTTGCACAGATGTGTGTAAAGAGAGATTAGCGTGTAGTTCATATGTGTAGTCAGTAGAGGGCAGCGTTGCAGGTTGCCCTGTGTGTGTGTATTGGACCTATTATAACCATCACCATTTATTGGGCAGAAGCAGCTGAACATGGCCGGGGATTGCAGAAGTGAGGTGAGAGAGCTGGGAGTGGATACTTATACTTCTCACTTGGTGCTGGTGACGGATCTCCCCCTCTCACTTCTTCTGACCAATCACAGTGATTCTCATACACCCCACACACACACACACATAATGATTGCTCATCCAGAGCCAGGGTAGCGAGGCAGCTCAATGTGAGTTAAAAACAACAACAACAAATATATAGACAAGAGAGTAGAACAAATAAACACTTGGCTTTATTCAGGAAAGAGAGAATGTCAAACTGAAGGCCGCAATAATGGATTCGGGAAAAAAAAAAAGTCTCCCATTTGCCTGTTTCCCACTCGGCTTCTTTGGCCTTAAGTTTGAAATTCCCTTTTCAATTCCCTGCAAGGCTCTCATGAATAAAGCCCTCGGTGTCCATCTTGCTTTTGGTGTCAGTAGTGGGAGCGGCTTCCTATCTGGGGAGTAACCGTAAAACGAGCCGTAGGGAGGGGTACATATCCTCTGCATACAACTTTCCTCTCTCTTACACAACACGTATCCGAAAACCTATCACAACAGCAACTCCACTGAGTCTGCCACAGACCCATAACCCAGAAAACTCACCCAATGTACTAACACAGAATCAAGGTCAGGGGAGCTCAGTGCCAATGAAAAAACTAAATATTAGCAAGAGATTTAGCAGGTCTTTCATCCAAAGCCACGTTGCTGATCATGGTGAGTCATAAAAAGGATTGGTCATATTGTTTTTGGTGATAGGGTGTGCATAGATTAGCTGCCTCACTTTGCAGCCCAGCATGCAACTGAACTGATCTTTATTAAAGCCGCTCTACGAATCAGTCCAATAGTAGAAGCCCTTCTCTACTCTTGAACTATACACTTGCTTGCAGACCTGCTAACACAGTAGGTCACCTGCCTTGCTCTGCACACTGTGTGTGGATTGAGAAACACTGTGATTTTGCTGCTCTATCATTCATTCAGTCAGTGGTGGAATTTCTCAGTGTTGCCCCGGTGCCAGTCCTATGATTTTGTCAGATGGGGCATTAACAATAAATTGCTGATGATAATAATAAATTAATACATCTCTCTCTCTCTCTCTCTCTCTGTCTCTCTCTGTCTGTCTGTCTCTCTCTGACTCTCTCTCTCTCTCTCTCTGACTCTCTCTGTCTGTCTGTCTCTCTCTGACTCTCTCTCTCTCTCTCTCTGACTCTCTCTGTCTGTCTGTCTCTCTCTGACTCTCTCTCTCTCTCTCTCTCTCTCTGACTCTCTCTCTCTCTCTCTGTCTTTCTCTCTCTTTCTCTCTCTTTCTCTCTCTCTCGCCCTGTCTCTCTCTCTCTCTCTCTCTGACTCTCTCGCTCTCTCTCTCTGTCTTTCTCTCTCTCTCTCTCTGTCTCTCTCTCTCTGTCTCTCTCTCTCTGTATCTCTCCCTCTCTCTCTCTCTCTCTCTCTCTCTCTTTCTCTCTCTCTCTCTCTCTGACTCTCTCTCCCTCTTTCTCTCTCTCGCTCTCTCTCTGACTCTCTCTCTCTTTCTCTCTCTTTCTCTCTCTCTCGCCCTGTCTCTCTCTCTCTCTCTCTCTCTCTCTCTCTGACTCTCTCGCTCTCTCTCTCTGTCTTTCTCTCTCTCTCTCTCTGTCTCTCTCTCTCTGTATCTCTCCCTCTCTCTTTCTCTCTCTCTCTCTCTGTCTCTCTCTCTCTGTATCTCTCACTCTCTCTCTCTCTCTCTCTCTCTGACTCTCTCTCCCTCTTTCTCTCTCTCGCTCTCTCTATCTCTGTCTGTCTCTTTCTGTCTCTCTCTCTCGTTGTACAGAGTCACAAGCCAGAGAAAGAGTGGGCAGTAAAAAACCTGGCCATATACCTGGGTATTAAGAAGAGAATCCGACCTCAACCCACCAGGTAAGATCTGCCACGATCCGTGGTAAGTGTGACTAGTGCTGGCTCTGAGCTGGGGCCGAGATGGGGCCTAGCTCTCCCGGGTGAGGGCGCTCAGGCTGGGGATTTTAAAGCCAAGATTCATTACCAGTCAATTAACTGAAGTTGCTCATCAGATCAGCCTCCCTTACCTCAGAATAGAGCAGCTGAATGTTCACTCCAACTGTTTTATTCCTTGTCCCCTAAGCAGCCCCCTCCCAGTCACACTTTCTGAATCACTACCTAGCTATTAACCTGAATAGATGAACATTAAAGGGACAGTCTGGTCCCCAAACTCACCTTGGTGCAAGATGAAGATCACTGCTTGTGTTGTGCACAGGTTTTTTTCCCAGTGTGATTTGATGCAGGCCTTCTGTATAAATCACATGTTTAATATTCTACTCAACCCCTCCCCTGTATCCTATCCTACAGGCACTGATTGTCTGTAGTCACTGAGCATGTATCAGTTTTGTTTCATTTAGTCACTTCCTCTGCTGCTCTGCTGGTGGAATAGAATATATTGGATGGAACCTAAGTGATCTCGCTCTCACATAGGAGATTTTAACATTGAAACACATTCTCTGATGATGCATTATTCTCATTGGCTACTGCAGCAAAAAAAGAAAGGAAAATGACTTTTACTCAGCTAGTGTGGGCAGTCCTGATTTCTTGCAAACTGCTGTAATTTCACAAATTCGTCAAACTGTAAGATTTAAATATTTGAAGTAATGCAAAGTGTAAAATATGCATTATATAGAGCTTTGGATGCACTTTAATATGCATTAACATTTGGAAGATGCATTTTGGGGCACCAGACAGTACCTTTAAAAGCACGGTATCACCTAAACATTGCTTATACTGTAACTGTAGAGAATAAAAATAATTGAATGTGATGATCTAGACATTGCGTTAGCACAAGTGCAAGCAAATGCCAAACTTGTGTCTGGTGTCATGTGATGTCATTATACAGTCAGAGTGGTCGTCTGTATATCTAGATAGATAAAGTAATATCTGAAATTATGGTTTTATGAATTATGCTACCTCTCACCACTAGAGGGCAGCAGAGATCTATTCATACTTTTTACCACCCCTACCAAAAAAAGAGGCCCTGTAAGTCCTTCACCTAACTGCAAAGATACTAAACAACATGTCCGCCCCTGATAGAGCTATACAGAGCAAATATTCTAAACATGTCTGCCCCCTGATAGAGCTATACAGAGCAAAGATTCTAAACAAAATGTCCACCCACTGATAGAGCTATACAGAGCAAAGATTCTAAACAACATGTCCGCCCCCTGATAGAGCTATACAGAGCAAAGATTCTAAACAAAATGTCCACCCACTGATAGAGCTATACAGAGCAAAGATTCTAAACAACATGTCCGCCCCCTGATAGAGCTATACAGAGCAAAGATTCTAAACAACATGTCCACCTCCTGATAGAGCTATACAGAGCAAAGATTCTAAACAACATGTCCACCTCCTGATAGAGCTATACAGAGCAAAGATTCTAAACAACATGTCCACCTCCTGATAGAGCTATACAGAGCAAAGATTCTAAACAACATGTCCACCTCCTGATAGAGCTATACAGAGCAAAGATTCTAAACAACATGTCTGCCCCTGATAGATCTATACAGAGCAAAGATTCTAAACAACATGTCCGCCCCATGATAGAGCTATAGAGAGCAAAGATTCTAAACAACATGTCCACCTCCTGATAGAGCTATACAGAGCAAAGATTCTAAACAACATGTCCACCTCCTGATAGAGCTATACAGAGCAAAGATTCTAAACAACATGTCCGCCCCCTGATAGAGCTATACAGAGCAAAGATTCTAAACAACATGTCTGCCCCCTGATAGAGCTATACAAAGCAAAGTTTCTAAACAACATAACCACCTCCTGATAGAGCTATACAGAGCAAAGATTCTAAACATGTCCACCTCCTGATAGAGCTATACAGAGCAAAGATTCTAAACAACATGTCCACCTCCTGATAGAGCTATACAGAGCAAAGATTCTAAACAACATGTCCACCTCCTGATAGAGCTATACAGAGCAAAGATTCTAAACAACATGTCCACCTCCTGATAGAGCTATACAGAGCAAAGATTCTAAACAACATGTCTGCCCCTGATAGATCTATACAGAGCAAAGATTCTAAACAACATGTCCGCCCCCTGATAGAGCTATACAGAGCAAAGATTCTAAATAAAATGTCCACCCACTGATAAAGGTATACAGAGCAAAGATTCTAAACAACATGTCCGCCCCCTGATAGAGCTATACAGAGCAAAGATTCTAAACATGTCTGCCCCCTGATAGAGCTATACAGAGCAAAGATTCTAAACAACATAACCACCTCCTGATAGAGCTATACAGAGCAAAGATTCTAAACATGTCCACCTCCTGATAGAGCTATACAGAGCAAAGATTCTAAACAACATGTCCACCTCCTGATAGAGCTATACAGAGCAAAGATTCTAAACAACATGTCCACCTCCTGATAGAGCTATACAGAGCAAAGATTCTAAACAACATGTCCACCTCCTGATAGAGCTATACAGAGCAAAGATTCTAAACAACATGTCTGCCCCTGATAGATCTATACAGAGCAAAGATTCTAAACAACATGTCCGCCCCCTGATAGAGCTATACAGAGCAAAGATTCTGAACAACATGTCCGCCCCCTGATAGAGATATACAGAGCAAAGATTCTAAACAACATGTCCGTCCCCTGATAGAGCTATACACAGCAAATATTCTAAACAACATGCCCGCCCCCTGATAGAGCTATACAGAGCAAAGATTCTAAACAACATGTCTGCCCCTGATAGAGCTATACAGAGCAAAGATTCTAAACAACATGTCCACCCCTGATAGAGCTATACAGAGCAAATATTCTAAACAACATGTCCGCCCCCTGATAAAGCTATACAGAGCAAAGATACTAAACAACATGTCCGCCCCGTGATAGAGCTATACAGAGCAAAGATTCTAAACAACATGTCCGCCCCCTGATAGAGCTATACAGAGCAAATATTCTAAACAACATGTCCGCTCCTTGATAGAGCTATACTGAGCAAAGATTCGAAACAACATGTCCGCTCCCTGATAGAGCTACACAGAGCAAAGATTCCAAACAACATGTCCGCCCCCTGATAGAGCTACACAGAGCAAAGATTCTAAACAACATGTCCGCCCCCTGATAGAGCTATACAGAGCAAAGATTCTAAACAACATGTCCGCTCCTTGATAGAGCTATACTGAGCAAAGATTCGAAACAACATGTCCGCTCCCTGATAGAGCTATACAGAGCAAAGATTCGAAACAACATGTCCGCCCCATGATAGAGCTATACAGAGCAAAGATTCTAAACAACATGTCCGCCCCTAATAGAGCTATACAGAGCAAAGATTCTAAACAACATGTCCACCCCCTGATAGAGCTATACAGAGAAAAGATTCTAAACAACATGTCCACCCCCTGATAGAGCTATACAGAGAAAAGATTCTAAACAACATGTCTGCCCCCCTGATAGAGCTATACAGAGCAACGATTCTAAACATGTCCGCCCCCTGATAGAGCTATACAGAGCTAAGATTCTAAACAACATGTCTGCCCCCTGATAGAGCTATACAGAGCAAAGATTCTAAACAACATGTCCACCCCCTGATAGAGCTATACAGAGCAAAGATTCTAAACAGCATGTCCGCCCCCTGATAGAGCTATACATAGCAAAGATTCTAAACAACATGTCCGCCCCCTGATAGATCTATACAGAGCAATGATTCTAAACAAAATGTCCGCCCCCTGATAGAGCTCTACAAAGCAAAGATTCTAAACAGTATGTCTGCCCCCTGATAGAGCTATACTGAGCAAAGATTCTAAACAACATGTCCACCCCCTGATAGAGCTATACAGAGCAAAGATTCTAACCAACATGTCCGCCCCCTGATAGAGCCATAAAGAGCAAAGATTCTAAACAACATGTCCGTCCCCTGATAGAGCTATACACAGCAAATATTCTAAACAACATGCCCGCCCCCTGATAGAGCTATACAGAGCAAAGATTCTAAACAACATGTCTGCCCCTGATAGAGCTATACAGAGCAAAGATTCTAAACAACATGTCCGCCCCCTGATAAAGCTATACAGAGCAAAGATACTAAACAACATGTCCGCCCCCTGATAGAGCTATACAGAGCAAAGATTCTAAACAACATGTCCGCCCCCTGATAGAGCTATACAGAGCAAAGATTCTAAACAACATGTCCGCTCCTTGATAGAGCTATACTGAGCAAAGATTCGAAACAACATGTCCGCTCCCTGATAGAGCTACACAGAGCAAAGATTCCAAACAACATGTCCGTCCCCTGATAGAGCTACACAGAGCAAAGATTCTAAACAACATGTCCGCCCCCTGATAGAGCTATACAGAGCAAAGATTCTAAACAACATGTCCGCTCCCTGATAGAGCTATACAGAGCAAAGATTCTAAACAACATGTCTGCCCCCTGATAGAGCCATACAGAGCAAAGATTCTAAACAACATGTCCACCCCCTGATAGAGCTATACAGAGCAAAGATTCTAAACAACATGTCTGGCCCCTGATAGAGCTATACGGAGCAAAGATTCTAAACAACATGTCTGCCCCCTGATAGTGCTATACAGAGCAAAGATTCTAAACAACACGTCCGCCCATGATAGAGCTATACAGAGCAAAGATTCTAAACAACATGTCTGCCCCCTGATAGAGCTATACAGAGCAAAGATTCTAAACAACATGTCCTCCCCCTGATAGAGCCATACAGAGCAAAGATTCTAAACAACATGTCTGCCCCTGATAGAGCTATACAGAGCAAAGATTCTAAACAACATGTCCTCCCCCTGATAGAGCCATACAGAGCAAAGATTCTAAACAACATGTCCGCCCCCTGATAGAGCTATACAGAGCAAAGATTCTAAACAACATGTCCGCTCCCTGATAGAGCTATACAGAGCAAAGATTCTAAACAACATGTCTGCCCCCTGATAGAGCCATACAGAGCAAAGATTCTAAACAACATGTCCACCCCCTGATAGAGCTATACAGAGCAAAGATTCTAAACAACATGTCTGCCCCATGATAGAGCTATACAGAGCAAAGATTCTAAACAACATGTCTGCCCCCTGATAGTGCTATACAGAGCAAAGATTCTAAACAACATGTCCACCCCCTGATAGAGCTATACAGAGCAAAGATTCTAAACAACATGTCTGGCCCCTGATAGAGCTATACAGAGCAAAGATTCTAAACAACATGTCCGCCCCCTGATAGAGCTATACAGAGTGAAGATTCTAAACAACATGTCTGGCCCCTGATAGAGCTATACAGAGCAAAGATTCTAAACAACATGTCTGCCCCATGATAGAGCTATACAGAGCAAAGATTCTAAACAACATGTCTGCCCCCTGATAGTGCTATACAGAGCAAAGATTCTAAACAACATGTCCACCCCCTGATAGAGCTATACAGAGCAAAGATTCTAAACAACATGTCTGGCCCCTGATAGAGCTATACGGAGCAAAGATTCTAAACAACATGTCTGCCCCCTGATAGTGCTATACAGAGCAAAGATTCTAAACAACACGTCCGCCCATGATAGAGCTATACAGAGCAAAGATTCTAAACAACATGTCTGCCCCCTGATAGAGCTATACAGAGCAAAGATTCTAAACAACATGTCCTCCCCCTGATAGAGCCATACAGAGCAAAGATTCTAAACAACATGGCTGCCCCTGATAGAGCTATACAGAGCAAAGATTCTAAACAACATGTCCTCCCCCTGATTGAGCCATACAGAGCAAAGATTCTAAACAACATGTCCGCCACCTGATAGAGCTATACAGAGCAAATATTCTAAACAACATGTCCACCCCCTGATAGAGCTATACAGAGCAAAGATTCTAAACAACATGTCCGCCCCCTGATAGAGCTATACAGAGCAAAGATTCTAAACAACATGTCCACCCCCTGATAGAGCTATACAGAGCAAAGATTCTAAACAACATGTCCACCCCTGATAGAACTATACAGAGCAAAGATTCTAAACAACATGTCCTCCCCCTGATAGAGCCATACAGAGCTCAATGAGGTGCTTTATTTATATTGTTTTATTAAAGCATTTCTATATAAAATTCCTGCATAATTAAACATAAACATTGAATAATATCTTCCCTCCGTCCCTCTCCCGGCTCGTGTAATATAATATAATATAGTTTGTATCTGTGGGCTCGGTGTCTGGACAGAGAAGGGTTAATGGGTGCTTTGTATCGGTGCCAGCTGAAGGAGGGTAGCCCCCGAGTGCTAATCACAGCACTTTGTCATGGAAACACTTACAGGATCCTAGTTGCTAAGACACCAAGGAGCAGAGCCAATGTAGCATGATGTCCAGGCATCGAGGGGTTAACGCTCTAACTCTGGGAATTCATCACGTTACATTACTATAACCAGCGCTGGGTATGGAGGGGGGTCACATAGAGAGCCCTGCCCACAGAGCTTGCAATCTAGAGTGTGAGGGGGACATGAGACACGTAAGGGATTTGGGGACAGTGAGAGCTGGGTGGGTTTGGCCAGAGGTTAATTAATGGATGTTCTAGTGGGATGAATAGTAAGCTTCCTTATTCCTAACAGTATTTGGGGACAGTGGGAGCTGGGTGGGTTTGGTCAGAGGTTAATTAATGGGTGTTCTAGTGGGATGAATAGTAAGCTTCCTTATTCCTAACAGTATTTGGGGACAGTGGGAGCTGGGTGGGTTTGGCCAGAGGTTAATTAATGGATGTTCTAGTGGGATGAATAGTAAGCTTCCTTATTCCTAACAGTATTTGGGGACAGTGAGAGCTGGGTGGGTTTGGTCAGAGGTTAATTAATGGGTGTTCTAGTGGGATGAATAGTAAGCTTCCTTATTCCTAACAGTATTTGGGGACAGTGGGAGCTGGGTGGGTTTGGTCAGAGGTTAATTAATGGGTGTTCTAGTGGGATGAATAGTAAGCTTCCTTATTCCTAACAGTATTTGGGGACAGTGGGAGCTGGGTGGGTTTGGCCAGAGGTTAATTAATGGATGTTCTAGTGGGATGAATAGTAAGCTTCCTTATTCCTAACAGTATTTGGGGACAGTGGGAGCTGGGTGGGTTTGGCCAGAGGTTAATTAATGGGTGATCTAGTGGGATGAATAGTAAGCTTCCTTATTCCTAACAGTATTTGGGGACAGTGAGAGCTGGGTGGGTTTGGCCAGAGGTTAATTAATGGGTGTTCTAGTGGGATGAATAGTAAGCTTCCTTATTCCTAACAGTATTTGGGGACAGTGAGAGCTGGGTGGGTTTGGTCAGAGGTTAATTAATGGGTGTTCTAGTGGGATGAATAGTAAGCTTCCTTATTCCTAACAGTATTTGGGGACAGTGAGAGCTGGGTGGGTTTTGGTTAGAGGTTAATTAATGGGTGTTCTAGTGGGATGAATAGTAAGCTTCCTTATTCCTAACAGTATTTGGGGACAGTGAGAGCTGGTTGGGTTTGGCCAGAGGATAATTAATGGCTGTTCTAGTGGGATGAATAGTAAGCTTCCTTATTCCTATCAGTATTTGGGGACAGTGAGAGCTGGGTGGGTTTGGCCAGAGGTTAATTAATGGGTGTTCTAGTGGGATGAATAGTAAGCTTCCTTATTCCTAGCGGTATTTGGGGACAGTGAGAGCTGGGTGGGTTTGGTCAGAGGTTAATTAATGGATGTTCTAGTGGGATGAATAGTAAGCTTCCTTATTCCTAACAGTATTTGGGGATAGTGAGAGCTGGGTGGGTTTGGTCAGAGGTTAATTAATGGGTGTTCTAGTGGGATGAATAGTAAGCTTCCTTATTCCTAACAGTATTTGGGGATAGTGAGAGCTGGGTGGGTTTGGCCAGAGGTTAATTAATGGATGTTCTAGTGGGATGAATAGTAAGCTTCCTTATTCCTAACAGTATTTGGGGATAGTGAGAGCTGGGTGGGTTTGGCCAGAGGTTAATTAATGGATGTTCTAGTGGGATGAATAGTAAGCTTCCTTATTCCTAACAGTATTTGGGGATAGTGAGAGCTGGGTGGGTTTGGTCAGAGGTTAATTAATGGGTGTTCTAGTGGGATGAATAGTAAGCTTCCTTATTCCTAACAGTATTTGGGGATAGTGAGAGCTGGGTGGGTTTGGCCAGAGGTTAATTAATGGATGTTCTAGTGGGATGAATAGTAAGCTTCCTTATTCCTAACAGTATCTGGGGACAGTGGGAGCTGGGTGGGTTTGGTTAGAGGTTAATTAATGGGTGATCTAGTGGGATGAATAGTAAGCTTCCTTATTCCTAACAGTATTTGGGGACAGTGAGAGCTGGGTGGGTTTGGCTAGAGGCTAATTAATGGGTGTTCTAGTGGGATGAATAGTAAGCTTCCTTATTCCTAACAGTATTTGGGGACAGTGAGAGCTGGGTGGGTTTGGTTAGAGGTTAATTAATGGGTGTTCTAGTGGGATGAATAGTAAGCTTCCTTATTCCTAACAGTATTTGGGGACAGTGAGAGCTGGGTGGGTTTGGTCAGAGGTTAATTAATGGGTGATCTAGTGGGATGAATAGTAAGCTTCCTTATTCCTAACAGTATTTGGGGACAGTGGGAGCTGGGTGGGTTTGGCCAGAGGTTAATTAATGGGTGTTCTAGTGGGATGAATAGTAATCTTCCTTATTCCTAACAGTATTTTAGGACAGTGGGAGCTGGGTGGGTTTGGCCAGAGGTTAATTAATGGGTGATCTAGTGGGATGAATAGTAAGCGTCCTTATTCCTAACAGTATTTGGGGACAGTGAGAGCTGGGTGGGTTTGGTCAGAGGTTAATTAATGGGTGTTCTAGTGGGATGAATAGTAAGCTTCCTTATTCCTAACAGTATTTGGGGACAGTGAGAGCTGGGTGGGTTTGGTTAGAGGTTAATTAATGGGTGTTCTAGTGGGATGAATAGTAAGCTTCCTTATTCCTAACAGTATTTGGGGACAGTGAGAGCTGGTTGAGTTTGGCCAGAGGATAATTAATGGCTGTTCTAGTGGGATGAATAGTAAGCTTCCTTATTCCTATCAGTATTTGGGGACATTGAGAGCTGGGTGGGTTTGGCCAGAGGTTAATTAATGGGTGTTCTAGTGGGATGAATAGTAAGCTTCCTTATTCCTAGCGGTATTTGGGGACAGTGAGAGCTGGGTGGGTTTGGTCAGAGGTTAATTAATGGATGTTCTAGTGGGATGAATAGTAAGCTTCCTTATTCCTAACAGTATTTGGGGACAGTGGGAGCTGGGTGGGTTTGGCCAGAGGTTGATTAATGGGTGTTCTAGTGGGATGAATAGTAAGCTTCCTTATTCCTAGCGGTATTTGGGGACAGTGAGAGCTGGGTGGGTTTGGTCAGAGGTTAATTAATGGATGTTCTAGTGGGATGAATAGTAAGCTTCCTTATTCCTAACAGTATTTGGGGACAGTGGGAGCTGGGTGGGTTTGGCCAGAGGTTGATTAATGGGTGTTCTAGTGGGATGAATAGTAAGCTTCCTTATTCCTAACAGTATTTGTGGACAGTGGGAGCTGGGTGGGTTTGGCCAGAGGTTAATTAATGGGTGTTCTAGTGGGATGAATAGTAAGCTTCCTTATTCCTAACAGTATTTGGGGTCAGTGAGAGCTGGGTGGGTTTGGCCAGATGTTAATTAATGGGTGTTCTAGTGGGATGAATAGTAAGCTTCCTTATTCCTAACAGTATTTGGGGACAGTGGGAGCTGGGTGGGTTTGGTCAGAGGTTAATTAATGGATGTTCTAGTGGGATGAATAGTAAGCTTCCTTATTCCTAACAGTATTTGGGGACAGTGAGAGCTGGGTGGGTTTGGTCAGAGGTTAATTAATGGGTGTTCTAGTGGGATGAATAGTAAGCTTCCTTATTCCTAACAGTATCTGGGGACAGTGGGAGCTGGGTGGGTTTGGTCAGAGGTTAATTAATGGGTGTTCTAGTGGGATGAATAGTAAGTTTCCTTATTCCTAACAGTATTTGGGGACAGTGAGAGCTGGGTGGGTTTGGCTAAAGGTTAATTAATGAGTGTTCTAGTGGGATGAATAGTAAGCTTCCTTATTCCTAACAGTATTTGGGGACAGTGAGAGCTGGGTGGGTTTGGCCAGAGGTTAATTAATGGGTGTTCTAGTGGGATGAATAGTAAGCTTCCTTATTCCTAACAGTATTTGGGGACAGTGAGAGCTGGGTGGGTTCGGTCAGAGGTTAATTAATGGGTGTTCTAGTGGGATGAATAGTAAGCTTCCTTATTCCTAACAGTATTTGGGGACAGTGGGAGCTGGGTGGGTTTGGTCAGAGGTTAATTAATGGGTGTTCTAGTGGGATGAATAGTAAACTTCCTTATTCCTAACAGTATTTGGGGACAGTGGGAGCTGGGTGGGTTTGGTCAGAGGTTAATTAATGGGTGTTCTAGTGGGATGAATAGTAAGCTTCCTTATTCCTCACAGTATTTGGGGACAGTGAGAGCTGGGTGGGTTTGGTCAGAGGTTAATTAATGGGTGTTCTAGTGGGATGAATAGTAAACTTCCTTATTCCTAACAGTATTTGGGGACAGTGGGAGCTGGGTGGGTTTGGTCAGAGGTTAATTAATGGGTGTTCTAGTGGGATGAATAGTAAGCTTCCTTATTCCTAACAGTATTTGGGGACAGTGAGAGCTGGGTGGGTTTGGTCAGAGGTTAATTAATGGATGTTCTAGTGGGATGAATAGTAAGCTTCCTTATTCCTAACAGTATTTGGGGACAGTGAGAGCTGGGTGGGTTTGGTCAGAGGTTAATTAATGGGTGTTCTAGTGGGATGAATAGTAAGTTTCCTTATTCCTAACAGTATTTGGGGACAGTGGGAGCTGGGTGGGTTTGGTCAGAGGTTAATTAATGGGTGTTCTAGTGGGATGAATAGTAAGTTTCCTTATTCCTAACAGTATTTGGGGACAGTGAGAGCTGGGTGGGTTTGGTCAGAGGTTAATTAATGGGTGTTCTAGTGGGATGAATAGTAAGCTTCCTTATTCCTAACAGTATTTGAGGACAGTGAGAGCTGGGTGGGTTTGGTCAGAGGTTAATTAATGGATGTTCTAGTGGGATGAATAGTAAGTTTCCTTATTCCTAACAGTATTTGGGGACAGTGTGAGCTGGGTGGGTTTGGCCAGAGGTTAATTAATGGGTGTTCTAGTGGGATGAATAGTAAGCTTCCTTATTCCTAACAGTATTTGGACAGTGAGAGCTGGGTGGGTTTGGTCAGAGGTTAATTAATGTGTGTTCTAGTGGGATGAATAGTAAGCTTCCTTATTCCTAGCAGTATTTGGGGACAGTGGGAGCTGGGTGGGTTTGGCCAGAGGTTAATTAATGGGTGTTCTAGTGGGATGAATAGTAAGCTTCCTTATTCCTAACAGTATTTGGGGACACTGAGAGCTGGGTGGGTTTGGTCAGAGGTTAATTAATGGGTGTTCTAGTGGGATGAATAGTAAGCTTCCTTATTCCTAACAGTATTTGGGGACAGTGAGAGCTGGGTGGGTTTGGTCAGAGGTTAATTAATGGATGTTCTAGTGGGATGAATAGTAAGCTTCCTTATTCCTAACAGTATTTGGGGACAGTGAGAGCTGGGTGGGTTTGGCCAGATGTTAATTAATGGGTGTTCTAGTGGGATGAATAGTAAGCTTCTTTATTCCTAACAGTATTTGGGGACAGTGAGAGCTGGGTGGGTTTGGTCAGAGGTAATTAATGGGTGTTCTAGTGGGATGAATAGTAAGCTTCCTTATTCCTAACAGTATTTGGGGACAGTGGGAGCTGGGTGGGTTTGGCTAGAGGTTAATTAATGGGTGTTCTAGTGGGATGAATAGTAAGCTTCCTTATTCCTAACAGTATTTGGGGACAGTGAGAGCTGGGTGGGTTTGGTCAGAGGTTAATTAATGGGTGTTTTAGTGGGATGAATAGTAAACTTCCTTATTCCTCACAGTATTTGGGGACAGTGGGAGCTGGGTGGGTTTGGCCAGAGGTTAATTAATGGGTGTTCTAGTGGGATGAATAGTAAGCTTCCTTATTCCTAACAGTATTTGGGGATAGTGAGAGCTGAGTGGGTTTGGTTAGAGGTTAATTAATGGGTGTTCTAGTGGGATGAATAGTAAGTTTCCTTATTCCTAACAGTATTTGGGGACAGTGAGAGCTGAGTGGGTTTGGTCAGAGGTTAATTAATGGGTGTTCTAGTGGGATGAATCGTAAGCTTCCTTATTCCTAACAGTGTTTGGGGACAGTGAGAGCTGGGTGGGTTTGGCCAGAGGTTAATTAATGGGTGTTCTAGTGGGATGAATAGTAAGCTTCCTTATTCATAACAGTATTTGGGGACAGTGGGAGCTGGGTGGGTTTGGTCAGAGGTTAATGAATGGGTGTTCTAGTGGGATGAATAGTAAGCTTCCTTATTCCTAACAGTATTTGGGGACAGTGAGAGCTGGGTGTGCTTGGTCAGAGGTTAATTAATTGGTGTTCTAGTGGGATGAATAGTAAGCTTCCTTATTCCTAACAGTATTTGGGGACAGTGAGAGCTGGGTGGGTTTGGCTAGAGGTTAATTAATGGGTGTTCTAGTGGGATGAATAGTAAGCTTACTTATTCCTAACAGTATTTGGGGACAGTGAGAACTGGGTGGGTTTGGTCAGAGGTTAATTAATGGGTGTTCTAGTGGGATGAATAGTAAGCTTCCTTATTCCTAACAGTATTTGGGGACAGTGAGAGCTGGGTGGGTTTGGTCAGAGGTTAATTAATGGGTGTTCTAGTGGGATGAATAGCAAGTTTCCTTTATCCTAACAGTATTTCAGGACAGTGAGAGCTGGGTGGGTTTGGTCAGAGGTTAATTAATGGGTGTTCTAGTGGGATGAATAGTAAGCTTCCTTATTCCTAACAGTATTTGGGGACAGTGAGAGCTGGGTGGGTTTGGTCAGAGGTTAATTAATGGGTGTTCTAGTAGGAGGAATAGTAAGCTTCCTTATTCCTAGCAGTATTTGGGGACAGTGGGAGCTGGGTGGGTTTGGTCAGAGGTTAATTAATGGGTGTTCTAGTGGGATGAATAGTAAGCTTCCTTATTCCTAACAGTATTTGGGGACAGTGAGAGCTGGGTGGGTTTGGCCAGAGGTTAATTAATGGATGTTTTAGTGGGATGAATAGTAAACTTCCTTATTCCTCACAGTATTTGGGGACAGTGGGAGCTGGGTGGGTTTGGCCAGAGGTTAATTAATGGGTGTTCTAGTGGGATGAATAGTAAGCTTCCTTATTCCTAACAGTATTTGGGGATAGTGAGAGCTGGGTGGGTTTGGTTAGAGGTTAATTAATGGGTGTTCTAGTGGGATGAATAGTAAGCTTCCTTATTCCTAACAGTATTTGGGGACAGTGAGAGCTGGGTGGGTTTGGTCAGAGGTTAATTAATGGGTGTTCTAGTGGGATAAATAGTAAGCTTCCTTATTCCTAACAGTATTTGGGGACAGTGAGAGCTGGATGGGTTTGGTCAGAGGTTAATTAATGGGTGATCTAGTGGGATGAATAGTAAGCATACTTATTCCTAACAGTATTTGGGGACAGTGAGAGCTGGGTGGGTTTGGCCAGAGGTTAATTAATGGGTGTTCTAGTGGGATGAATAGTAATCTTCCTTATTCCTAACAGTATTTGGGGACAGTGAGAGCTGGGTGGGTTTGGCCAGAGGTTAATTAATGGGTGTTCTAGTGGGATGAATAGTAATCTTCCTTATTCCTAACAGTATTTGGGGACAGTGAGAGCTGGGTGGGTTTGGTCAGAGGTTAATTAATGGATGTGCTAGTGGGATGAAAAGTAAGCCTTCTTATTCCTAACAGTATTTGGGGACAGTGGGAGCTGGGTGGGTTTGGCCAGATGTTAATTAATGGGTGTTCTAGTGGGATGAATAGTAAGCTTCCTTATTCCTAACAGTATTTGGGGACAGTGATAGCTGGGTGGGTTTGGCCAGAGGTTAATTAATGGGTGTTCTAGTGGGATGAATAGTAAGCTTCCTTATTCCTAACAGTATTTGGGGACAGTGGGAGCTGGGTGGGTTTGGTCAGAGGTTAATTAATGGGTGTATTAGTGCTATGAATAGTAAGCTTCCTTATTCCTAACAGTATTTGGGGACAGTGGGAGCTGGGTGGGTTTGGCCAGAGGTTAATTAATGGGTGTTCTAGTGGGATGAATAGTAATCTTCCTTATTCCTAACAGTATTTGGGGACAGTGAGAGCTGGGTGGGTTTGGTCACAGGTTAATTAATGGGTGTTCTAGTGGGATGAATAGTAAGCTTCCTTATTCCTAACAGTATTTGGGGACAGTGAGAGCTGGGTGGGTTTGGCCAGAGGTTAATTAATGGGTGTTCTAGTGGGATAAATAGTAAGCTTCTTTAAAGAGTACATTACATTAACATGTATTTATGTAGCACGTGATACAGAGCATAGAATGGAATTACAGACTGAGTTAGATGAACAGAGTCAGACTGCTACACGAGGTAGAGAGCCTTGCCTGCAGAGCTTACAATCTAGAAGACTTTAAGAAGTAACATATATATTAACACAGTACAATGACACATTGTGAGGCCCTCCCTGCAGCAAGGATTACAGCAAATAGATTGACACATTTTATAAAAAAAAAAGCAATATATGACACAAACATGTATATTCCAATGGAAACCTGCAGCGATCTTTCTAATCCTACCTCCGTGCTAAAACAGGACTTTTTATTTCATTTGAAAGTTTGAAAAGTAATTATATAATCATCTGTGTGAGAAAAAGTATTATTGCCAGAAAAAAATAATAAAAAACGAACAAAAATGCTTTTGTATAAAAGACAGACGAAAAAAATCTTTAATAAAGAATTGAAAAGTTGTATCCCCCTCTTCATCTTTTTAGGTAAACGTTTTGCTAAATTGGGTGAAAATGATACAGTATGAGACCCCCTGGGAGGAGAGGCAATCACTATAATTAATACAAAATACTCTTAACAGGAGAGATGTCACTAGATTAGGTGCAGATACCATTTCTATAATTTTGTGGCTGTTTTTAGGGTTTTCATCAACATGTTGTGTTTATTTATATGGGTTTTAAAGGGATCTTGTTTTACGTGTAGAGAATAAAAAGTACTTAAACATCTGTAAATGTAATATCTAAACATTGGGGTAGATTCAGTGCTGGAGGTTACGGCCGGCAAATGTTAATGTTTTGGTATCTCGGGCTGGACATATTGTTTAGAATCTTTGCTCTGTATAGCTCTATCATGGGGCGGACATGTTGTTTAGAATCTTTGCTCTGTATAGCTCTATCATGGGGCGGACATGTTGTTTAGAATCTTTGCTCTGTATAGCTCTATCAGGTGGCAGACATGTTGTTTAGAATCTTTGCTCTGTATAGCTCTATCAGGGGTGGACATGTTGTTTAGTATCTTTGCTCTGTATAGCTCTATCAGTGGGTGGACATGTTGTTAAGAATCTTTGCTCTGTATAGCTCTATCAGGGGGAGGACATGTTGTTTAGAATCTTTGCTCTGTATAGCTCTATCATGGGGCGGACATGTTTAGATTCTTTGCTCTGTTTAGCTCTATCAGGGGGCGGACATGTTGTTTAGAATCTTTGCTCTGTATAGCTCTATCAGGGGTGGACATGTTGTTTAGTATCTTTGCTCTGTATAGCTCTATCAGTGGGTGGGCATGTTGTTTAGAATCTTTGCTCTGTATAGTTCTATCAGTGGGTGGACATGTTTAGAATCTTTGCTCTGTATAGCTCTATCAGGGGTGGGCATGTTGTTTAGACTCTTTACTCTGTATAGCTCTATCAGGGGGAGGACATGTTGTTTAGAATCTTTGCTCTGTATAGCTCTATCAGGTGCGGACATGTTGTTTAGAATCTTTGCTCTGTATAGCTCTATCAGGGGGCAGACATGTTGTTGTTTATAATCTTTACTCTGTATAGCTCTATCAGGGGGGACATGTTGTTTAGACTCTTGGGTCATATAAAAGATGATCTAACCTATGTGAGCCAAGATGTCTGCCCCCTCTATTTGGAGCAAAGAATAATAATGTACATTTTTTTATACGTCTCCATTAAAGCATTTCTATTTAAAATACCTACACTTGATGCAATCTCTCTATGAAACAGAAGTACATTTTTGCCAAATCGTCCTTGAGCCCTAATTTTTTTGTATGTTTATTTCACTCGGGGTCTGTGGAGTGCAGAGGATGGGGGGAATGGTCTTTAGATTTGAGTGCAAGTAATGTTTGCATTGCCTGAGAAGGAGGGTCTGTAATGTGCTGTTTAATCCTAATTTTAACCAATAGGTGATGTGTGTAGAAGTAACACGTCTATTTTTCCATTTCAGTTGGGGCTTTACGATTGTCTACAAGAATGAGAGACAAGAAAGGTCTCAGTGGTAAGAAACACTACTCTTATCACCCAAAACTATTAGAATTTTTCCTAGTGCGCTGTAAGCACTGTATTGGACTGTGCTATTTGACTCTCAGATATGAAGTGCAGGACGCAAATGTAATATTTAACACCAACTAATTGCAGTATTTATATATGCCAAGATGTTGCCAACTGAGCTAACAGAACAGGATTAAAGTCATGTGCGTGGCAGTGGCAAGTGCACTGCACTCTCTGTGGTACTGGGCTCAGGGCAGGGTACAAATATGTAGTATAGCACCCACTAAAATAATCACTGTAATTTGATATGTGCAGTCGTTTTCGGACGAATGCATTTTTCGTCCAAAAATAGCATTTTCGTCCATTCGTCTGAAAAACTAATAACAAAAATGCTAAACTAATGAAAGCCGAATGAACGAATGGTTAATCAATTGACCTATTCGTATGAATGGGGACTCTATTTCGGTTTATAGAAAGCCAATAGCATTACATGTATTCCATAAACCGAAAGTCTATAAACCGAAAGACATTCGGTTTATAGACTTTCGGTTTATGGAATACATGTAATGCTATTGGCTTTCTATAAACTGAATCTCTTTCGGTTTATAGACTTTCGGTTTATAGAATACCAATAGCATTACATGTATTCCATAAACCGAAAGTCTATAAACCGAATCTCTTTTGCTTTATAGACTTTTGGTTTAAAGGAAGCCCATAGCATTACATACAATGTATATTTATGTAATGCTATGGGCTTTCTGATTGGTTGCCCTGCAGCTTTTCAAAACGTGCCATTAAATCGCCGAACCCCGAACTCCAACCCGAACATACAGTGAAATGTCCGTGTTCGAGTCCAGGGTCCAACAACCGTAATGTTCGGTATGAACACGAACAGTGCGGTTCTGGTTCGCTCAACACTAGTCTAGAGTTAGGGTTAGATTAGGGTTAGGGTAAGGGTTAGCATTTAGAGTTAGGTTTAGATTAAGGTTAGGGGTTAGGGTTAGATTATGGTTAGGGTTAAATTATGTTTAGGGTTAGTGTTATATTAGGGTTATAATAAGGGTTAACATCTAGAGTTAGGGTTAGATTAGGGTTAGGGTTAGCGTTATATTAGGGTTATGGTAAGGGTTAGCATCTAGAGTTAGGGTTAGATTAAGGTTAGGATTAGGGTAAGGGTTAGCATCTAGAGTTAGGGTTAGTTTAGGGTTAGGGTTACAGTAAGGGTTAGGGTTAGGTTAGCATCTAGAGTTAGGGTTAGTTTAGGGTTACAGTAAGGGTTAGGGTTAGGGTTAGCATCTAGAGTTAGGGTTAGTTTAGGGTTAAGGTTACAGTAAGAGTTAGGGTTAGGGTTAGGTTAGCATCTAGAGTTAGGGTTAGTTTAGGGTTAGGGTTACAGTAAGGGTTAGGGTTAGCATCTAGAGTTAGGGTTAGATTACGGTTAGGGTAAGGGTTAGCATTTAGGGTTAGGGTTAGATTAAGGTTAGGGTAAGGGTTAGCATTTAGGGTTAGGGTTAGATTAAGGTTAGGGTAAGGGTTAGCATCTAGAGTTAGGGTTAGATTACGGTTAGGGTAAGGGTTAGCATTTAGGGTTAGGGTTAGATTAAGGTTAGGGTAAGGGTTAGCATTTAGGGTTAGGGTTAGATTAAGGTTAGGGTAAGGGTTAGCATCTAGAGTTAGGGTTAGATTACGGTTAGGGTAAGGGTTAGCATCTAGAGTTAGGGTTAGATTAAGGTTAGGGTAAGGGTTAGCATCTAGAGTTAGAGTTAGTTTAGGGTTAGGGTTACAGTAAGGGTTAGGGTTAGCATCTAGAGTTAGGGTTAGATTACGGTTAGGGTAAGGGTTAGCATTTAGGGTTAGGGTTAGATTAAGGTTAGGGTAAGGGTTAGATTAAGGTTAGGGTTAGATTAAGGTTAGGGTAAGGGTTAGATTAAGGTTAGGGTTAGATTAAGGTTAGGGTAAGGGTTAGATTAAGGTTAGGGTTAGGGTTAGATTAAGGTTAGGGTTAGGGTAAGGGTTAGCATCCAGAGTTAGGGTTAGGGTAAGGGTTAGCATTTAGGGTTAGGGTTAGATTAAGGTTAGGGCAAGGGTTAGCATTTAGAGTTAGGGTTAGATTAAGGTTAGGGTAAGGGTTAGCATTTAGGGTAAGGGTTAGATTAAGGTTAGGGTTAGATTAATGTTAGGGTTAGATTAAGGTTAGGGTTAGATTAAGGTTAGGGTTAGATTAAGGTTAGGGTTAGGGTTAGGGTTAGATTAAGGTTAGGGTAAGGGTTAGCATTTAGGGTTAGGGTTAGATTAAGGTTAGGGTAAGGGTTAGCATCTAGAGTTAGGGTTAGATTACGGTTAGGGTAAGGGTTAGCATCTAGAGTTAGGGTTAGATTATGGTTAGGGTAAGGGTTAGCATCTAGAGTTAGAGTTAGTTTAGGGTTAGGGTTACAGTAAGGGTTAGGGTTAGCATCTAGAGTTAGGGTTAGATTACGGTTAGGGTAAGGGTTAGCATTTAGGGTTAGGGTTAGATTAAGGTTAGGGTAAGGGTTAGATTAAGGTTAGGGTTAGATTAAGGTTAGGGTAAGGGTTAGATTAAGGTTAGGGTTAGATTAAGGTTAGGGTAAGGGTTAGATTAAGGTTAGGGTAAGGGTTAGATTAAGGTTAGGGTTAGGGTTAGATTAAGGTTAGGGTTAGGGTAAGGGTTAGCATCCAGAGTTAGGGTAAGGGTTAGCATTTAGGGTTAGGGTTAGATTAAGGTTAGGGCAAGGGTTAGCATTTAGAGTTAGGGTTAGATTAAGGTTAGGGTAAGGGTTAGCATTTAGGGTAAGGGTTAGATTAAGGTTAGGGTTAGATTAATGTTAGGGTTAGATTAAGGTTAGGGTTAGATTAAGGTTAGGGTTAGGGTTAGGGTTAGATTAAGGTTAGGGTAAGGGTTAGCATTTAGGGTTAGATTAAGGTTAGGGTTAGATTAAGGTTAGGGTTAGATTAAGGTGAGGGTTAGATTAGGGTTAGGGTTAGCATCTAGAGATAGGGTTAAATTAAGGTTATGGTAAGGCTTAGCATTCAGGGTTAGGGTTAGATTAAGGTTAGGGTTAGATTAAGGTTAGGGTTAGATTAAGGTTAGGGTTAGATTAAGGTTAGGGTTAGTGCTTGTGTTGGCTTAATACGTAAATTACCTGTAGAAAGAAATTCCCACTATCTTTTCATCCATAAACCTTGTCTAGGATGTCCAAAAACCAGCTTGTCAACCGATGTAAAAACTAGGCATTAACCCCTTTACGACGTGCCGGGCACATCACACAAAGACACAGAGACAATCAATTAGTGACAATTAGGGTTAGGCGACGTGCCTGGCAAGTTATGTAACAAAATAGGAAGCCATCAAACTTCACTTCCTATGCTCAGCAGGTGTAGCTGCAGTGCCTCAATATTGAGGCATCCCACAACACTGAAACTTGCCTCTTTACAGAGCAAGCACCATATTGATAGCAGCATGCCGTTTTAATATGGTGGTGTTCTGGGAGTTTTGCTAGACTGCCCCTAAAGACAACACTGCAGCAAAAAAAAATATATATTTTTTTAAACTAAGATATAGGGTTAACATTAAGGTTAGGGTTAGAGTTACACTAGGGTTAAGGTTAGACTTAGGGTTGGTGTCAAAAGGTCACTGTAGGTGCCAATGGTTAGGAAAAAGCAATACACTACTTTCACTTATTACCCTAAAACAACAGAAAAACATAGAATGTTATATATATGTCTCTAAACTCAGGACAAATATTTAGTATCTAATTAGCAGAGTATAATTGTATCATTTGTGTTTGTTGATGTGTAAAAGATACAAAAGCTGTGTTTTTTTAAAATTTATTTTATAGTAAATTATAAGATATGATGAAAATAATGGTATCTAAAGAAAGTGCTTTCATTTGGCGATAAAAACCAGTATAAGTGTGGGTACATTAAATGAGAGAGAGGAAAATTACAGTTAAACACAAACATCGCAGAAATACAGCCATTGTCTTTCTTTCGGCTGTGAAAGGTGGATTGGAGACTTTTTCCAGTTCGTCGACTTTGGCCTTTTAGATTGCGTCTTCCTTCGCTTTGGATCCGGTTTTGTACTCGATCTCGGCTTTATAGAGGTTAATGGTTACACAGTGAGGGCACACTGAGGGGTTTGGTTACTCTGTGCCCTGGGGTCACCCCTGCCTGACACGCTGCGTTGGCTCTGTAGAGTCCCACGGGGGCTGTATCGCCTGCAGGCATCTGATCTGTGGGATTTTTGCCTTTTTTCAGGTACGCTTGCTGTGACAGCCTGTCAGAGATGAGAGAGTGGTTTGCTTCTCTGCTATTTGTACAGGTACAAAATCTACACATTTAATGTATTTGACAACTGTCTGCATTAACCTGCGTCACTGCTTTAATGACATGATACTGTCATTACTGAGCCCTCGCTGCTCTGTATCGCTTTATCACATGTTGGTAATATGAAGCTGCATCTAACCTGACAGAGCACACAGGGATAAATAAGGTGCTTTATTATGGTACTAACTGATTTCAGATTTTACAGAGAGAACGATATGACCATTAATGCCCCAAACCCAGATATGACCACGGATGCCCCAAACCCAGATATGACCACGGATGCCCCAAACCCAGATATGACCACGGATGCCCCCAAACCCAGATATGACCACTAATGCCCCAAACCCAGATATGACCACTAATGCCCCAAACCCAGATATGACCACTAATGCCCCAAACCCAGATATGACCACTAATGCCCCCAAACCCAGATATGACCACTAATGCCCCAAACCCAGATATGACCACGGATGCCCCAAACCCAGATATGACCACGGATGCCCCAAACCCAGATATGACCACTAATGCCCCAAACCCAGATATGACCATTAATGCCCCAAACCCAGATATGACCACGGATGCCCCAAACCCAGATATGACCACTAATACCCCAAACCCAGATATGACTACTAATTACCCAAACCCAGATATGACCACTAATGCCCCAAACCCAGATATGACCACTAATGCCCCAAACCCAGATATGACCACTAATGCCCCAAACCCAGATATGACCACTAATGCCCCAAACCCAGATATGACCATTAATGCCCCAAACCCAGATATGACCATTAATGCCCCAAACCCAGATATGACCACTAATGCCCCAAACCCAGATAGGACCACTAATGCCCCAAACCCAGATATGACCACGGATGCCCCAAACCCAGATATGGCCACGGATGCCCCAAACCCAGATATGGCCACGGATGCCCCAAACCCAGATATGACCACGGATGCCCCAAACCCAGATATGACCACGGATACCCCAAACCCAGATATGACCACAGATGCCCCAAACCCAGATATGACCATGGATGCCCCAAACCCAGATATGACCATGGATGCCCCAAACCCAGATATGACCACGGATGCCCTTATTTCAGATTTCCCAGAAATGTGCCCCTTAGTTCAGTGCTAATAATGTAACCAATGCATTTCACATTACCCTGACCAACTGTTTCCCTTGCTTTCCCCTAGTACGGCAGTCTCTGGCCCGAGCAGAACTCAGTAACGAAGACACGGCAGTCTCAACTGGAAAACAAGTTCGGGAACCTATCCCTCATCCCGCTAAGAGGAAGTGAGAATGACATGCGGAAAAGTGTAGCCGCCTTCACCACAGACCCACTCACAGTGAGTAGTGCTTACACCATACTGCCTGCGCCACCTGTAGAACTTTCCCCCAGAATCACCATGGAAACCAATGGAATGTTCCTGCTGATTACATCACTTTAGAACTTTCCCCCAGAATCACCATGGAAACCAATGGAATGTTCCTGCTGATTACATCAGTTTAGAACTTTCCCCCAGAATCACCATGGAAACCAATGGAATGCTCCTGCTGATTACATCACTTTAGAACTTTGCCCCAGAATCACCATGGAAACCAATAGAATGTTCCTGCTGATTACATCACTTTCAGAACTTTACCCCCAGAATCACCATGGAAACCAATAGAATGTTACTGCTGATTACATCACTTTAGAACTTTCCCCTAGAATCACCATGGAAACCAATGGAATGTTCCTGCTGATTACATCACTTTTTATAGCTTGGCCCCAGGGTCACCAGGGAAACCAATGGCTGATTCCGGCACGCATTGAACTCTGTCTAATCATTTTTACACACTGTATATAGGGTGAAAGGAAACCGTGTAGGTTAACATGGGGTTAACGTGATTAGCGTTTTGATGGTTTCAGTGTACCGTAGGGGTCATTTATCCAGTCCCACCCCCCCCCCCCCCCCCCCAGGTGCCGAAACGTCCATTTCCCAGCAGCGCGGGTTGCGATATCTGTACTTGGATTTTCCCCAGATAAAGTGGAATTTATGTTTGATATAAATGTTTATTCTCATGTTCTGTATTTCATGTATTTTCTTGTTTCATTACCTACAGCTCCTGGGAAATGTATGAGGTTAGCAGAAATCGCAAGGTAAATGTATTCTTTAATATCCTTCCTTTCCTCCTCTCACTAAATTGAATTATTTTGAGTCCGTGGATATATTGCAAGTACCAGACGTCTCTGAGCGGAGACTCACACAGACACCGTATACTCCCTTCTTATACATGCAGCAAGTACAGCTCACTGGTATTCACCACGGCAGCCTAGTAAGCATTCTTTATTGTGTTCACATAACTTCAACAAACTCGGAGAAGACAAAGTCTCACGCGTTTCGCAACACAACATCAACAGGAAATCAGCTTCAAAACACAGGGAACCAATCGGATGAAAAATACTTTAATGCCCCAACTCCTTCAGTCTGATAAAAGCACAGTATAATAAACCCCTAAAGCAAAGTAGGACATGCAATAATAAACTCTCCCAAATTATAACTATACTTGCAGTGTGTGCATACATATATTACACAGCAGTCTGTACAGCGCAGACATATAATAATACCAGGTGAATGATAACTATACTTGCAGTGTGTGCATACATATATTACACAGGAGTCTGTACAGAGCAGACATATAATAATACCAGGTGAATGATAACTATACTTGCAGTGTGTGCATACATATATTACACAGGAGTCTGTACAGAGCAGACATATAATAATACCAGGTGAATGATAACTATACTTGCAGTGTGTGCATACATATATTACACAGGAGTCTGTACAGAGCAGACATATAATAATACCAGGTGAATGATAACTATACTTGCAGTGTGTGCATACATATATTACACAGGAGTCTGTACAGAGCAGACATATAATAATACCAGGTGAATGATAACTATACTTGCAGTGTGTGCATACATATATTACACAGCAGTCTGTACAGCGCAGACATATAATAATACCAGGTGAATGATAACTATACTTGCAGTGTTTGCATACATATATTACACAGGAGTCTGTACAGAGCAGACATATAATAATACCAGGTGAATGATAACTATACTTGCAGTGTGTGCATACATATATTACACAGGAGTCTGTACAGAGCAGACATATAATAATACCAGGTGAATGATAACTATACTTGCAGTGTGTGCATACATATATTACACAGGAGTCTGTACAGAGCAGACATATAATAATACCAGGTGAATGATAACTATACTTGCAGTGTGTGCATACATATATTACACAGGAGTCTGTACAGAGCAGACATATAATAATACCAGGTGAATGATAACTATACTTGCAATGGGTGCATACATATATTACACAGGAGTCTGTACAGTGCAGACATATAATAATACCAGGTGAATGATAACTATACTTGCAGTGTGTGCATACATATATTACACAGGAGTCTGTACAGAGCAGACATATAATAATACCAGGTGAATGATAACTAATATATGTATGCACCCATTGCAAGTATACACAGGAGTCTGTACAGAGCAGACATATAATAATACCAGGTGAATGATAACTATACTTGCAGTGTGTGCATACATATATTACACAGGAGTCTGTACAGAGCAGACATATAATAATACCAGGTGAATGATAACTATACTTGCAGTGTGTGCATACATATATTACACAGGAGTCTGTACAGAGCAGACATATAATAATACCAGGTGAATGATAACTATACTTGCAATGGGTGCATACATATATTACACAGGAGTCTGTACAGAGCAGACATATAATAATACCAGGTGAATGATAACTATACTTGCAATGTGTGCATACATATATTACACATGAGTCTGTGCAGAGCAGACATATAATAATACCAGGTGAATGATAACTATACTTGCAATGTGTGCATACATATATTACACAGGAGTCTGTACAGAGCACACATAAAATAATACCAGGTGAATGATAACTATACTTGCAGTGTGTGCATACATATATTACACAGGGTCATGTACAGAGCAGACATATAATAATACCAGGTGAGTGATAACTATACTTGCAATGTGTGCACACATATATTACACAGGAGTCTGTACAGAGCAGACATATAATAATACCAGGTGAATGATAACTATACTTGCAATGTGTGCAAACATATATCACACAGGAGCCTGTACAGAGCACACATATAATAATATCAGGTGAATGATAACTATACTTGCAATGGGTGCATACATATATTACACAGGAGTCTGTACAGAGCAGACATATAATAATACCAGGTGAATGATAACTATACTTGCAATGTGTGCATACATATATTACACATGAGTCTGTGCAGAGCAGACATATAATAATACCAGGTGAATGATAACTATACTTGCAGTGTGTGCATACATATATTACACAGGAGTCTGTACAGAGCAGACATATAATAATACCAGGTGAATGATAACTATACTTGCAGTGTGTGCATACATATATTACACAGGAGTCTGTACAGAGCAGACATATAATAATACCAGGTGAATGATAACTATACTTGCAGTGTGTGCATACATATATTACACAGGAGTCTGTACAGAGCAGACATATAATAATACCAGGTGAATGATAACTATACTTGCAATGGGTGCATACATATATTACACAGGAGTCTGTACAGTGCAGACATATAATAATACCAGGTGAATGATAACTATACTTGCAGTGTGTGCATACATATATTACACAGGAGTCTGTACAGAGCAGACATATAATAATACCAGGTGAATGATAACTAATATATGTATGCACCCATTGCAAGTATACACAGGAGTCTGTACAGAGCAGACATATAATAATACCAGGTGAATGATAACTATACTTGCAGTGTGTGCATACATATATTACACAGGAGTCTGTACAGAGCAGACATATAATAATACCAGGTGAATGATAACTATACTTGCAGTGTGTGCATACATATATTACACAGGAGTCTGTACAGAGCAGACATATAATAATACCAGGTGAATGATAACTATACTTGCAATGGGTGCATACATATATTACACAGGAGTCTGTACAGAGCAGACATATAATAATACCAGGTGAATGATAACTATACTTGCAATGTGTGCATACATATATTACACATGAGTCTGTGCAGAGCAGACATATAATAATACCAGGTGAATGATAACTATACTTGCAATGTGTGCATACATATATTACACAGGAGTCTGTACAGAGCACACATAAAATAATACCAGGTGAATGATAACTATACTTGCAGTGTGTGCATACATATATTACACAGGGTCATGTACAGAGCAGACATATAATAATACCAGGTGAGTGATAACTATACTTGCAATGTGTGCACACATATATTACACAGGAGTCTGTACAGAGCAGACATATAATAATACCAGGTGAATGATAACTATACTTGCAATGTGTGCAAACATATATCACACAGGAGCCTGTACAGAGCACACATATAATAATATCAGGTGAAACAAAACTTTATATACTCAGTGTCTATATAACCAGTGCTGCCGCACCTGCAGTAAACATGCAGAGTAATCACTGGGGGAGGGCTTGAGTCAAATATTAAACATGGGATTTATGCAGAATGCACAAGCAGTGATCTTCATCTTGCACCAAAGTGAGTTTGGAGACTAGACTGTCCCTTTAAAGTCTCAGACTGTATATCTGAATTCCAGAAAGACTGTATTCATTACCACCTGCACTTGTCGGCAGTTCCATAACTCAATCAACCAACATATAATGCAATTTTATAAATTAACTATTCAAACACCATGATATATGTATACAAACTATGCAAACTATGTATTTTTGGGAGGGTTGACTATTATGGAGAGGGTCTGCATATTCACTGTTTATTTTAATTAACTCTATAATAACTGTTTGTAACCTTTCTTTGTAGGCCTCCATTTGCACCACCAGAACAGATGACATGAATTCGGTAGAGAATCCGATGTCATCTGAGACTCTGAAGTTGGGACCTGTTCCCCTTCCAGTACTGCACTTTTGGAAGCTAATTACTGATATAGCCAGTAAGGCACTGTCTTGGGGGACTGGCCAGAGACCGTTATTTTATGTGTATAACAGACCTGTGTGAATAGAAGACATATATCTGCCTGACTCGGACACTGGGTAACCCTGGTACCTGGAGGAAACCTCTGGAAAGTCTTAATAATACTGGAGCTGGATGTTGGACTTCATGGACTCCAGTCTATCTATGATCTTCTTCATTCCTTTGCAGATCTTTTTATTGATTTTTCATATACTAACTGATACAATGTTTTTTTTATTTTTTATTTATAAAGATCAATTGTGGGGCAAAGTTCAAAAAGTGGTGCAGTCGCCAATGGCATCACTTTTAGATCTTTGCCCCAGAATCACCATGGAAACCAATGGAATGTTCCTGCTGATTGCATCACTTTTACAACTTTACCCAGAATCACCATGGAAACCAGTGGAATATTCCTGCTGATTGCATCACTTTTAGAACTTTACCCAGAATCACCATGGAAACCAATGGAATGTTCCTGCTGATTGCATCACTTTTAGAACTTTACCCCAGAATCACCATGGAAACCAATGGAATGTTCCTGCTGATTCATCACTTTTAGAACTGTACCCAGAATCACCATGGAAACCAATGGAATGTTCCTGCAGATTAAATCACTATTAAAACCTTTCTCCAGAATCACCATGGTTACCAATGAAATATTCCTTTTGATGACATAATTTTTAGAACTTTGCACCAGAAATCCACCTTTATACAGAAACTCCGATGTGTCTGCATGATAAGGGACGATCCATGAATTATCAATCTCTGTAAATAGCAAACAATCCTCATTCACTCGTTTTGGAGATCAGGTGCTGGGCATGTCCCTTTGTGAATACAATATAAAGACAATGAGTACCCCTGATACCTTGATGAAATGTTTCAGAACTTTTAATTATATTGGAGCTCGATGTTGCACTTGATGGACTCCATTCTACCTGCGATCTTTTTCATTTTGTGGCTTCCTTTGCAGATTTTATCTTGTTTTTTCATCTACTAACCGAAACAGCTGGGGTGTCTGCATAAAAACCAATTGGAATGTTCCTGCTGATTACATTACTTTTAGAACTTTAACCCCAGAATCACAATGGAAGCCAATGGAATGTTCCTGCTGATTACATCACTTTTAGAACTTTACCCCCAGAATCACCATGGAAGCCAATGGAATGTTCCTGCTGATTACGTTACTTTAAAAACGTTGCCCCTGAAATTCTCTTTATACAGAACCCCCGATGTCTCTGCACAACGAGGAGCGATCCGAAATATCCATTGCTCTAAATAGCAAACAATCCTTATTAAATGGTTGTTGAGATCAGGTATTGGACCTGTGTTATTTTCTGCGAGTTTATTTCTTGTTCTCCTGGTAATAGTAATTGATGTGTTGTTCATTCCCAGGCTCAGGTACAAGATATTTGACACTAACATTCCCGAGGAGAGGATATGAATGAGCCCTTCTCTTATACAGATACAGGAAATCCAGGTGCCTCAGACCCTGATCGCGCCTATAGGTACCAAGCTACATGTACAGGAGTCTCTCATCCCTATCAGATGTAGGCTAAGATCAAGGTTATTGAAATAAATATTATTATATTTCCAATGTATACTGATATAAATAGATAGATATCAGTCTTCGCCAATGAACTACCTTACTGGCGGTATACAAATAAATATGAATTATTAATTATTAAGTTAAATAGTTAAGTAAGTGTAAAGTAAAAGTTCACACTCCTTGTTTAATTCAATATTACAATATTTATTAGGACAGAGGGATATAAGAAGCTATAGACAAATAAGCAGTTAAACCACTAGACAGTAATCAACATATAATATAATATTACATACTGCAAATACAAACTGCAATTTATATATATAAGTTAGTATATACTGTTACCAAGCTAGTACATTGGTTGAATGGAAGTAACTACTTAACAGTGTAGCAAGCATGCAGACACGTGATGCATTTACCACTCCTTGGAATCACGTGTTACCAGGCAGCTGCAGAGAGAGAGAGAGAGAGATGTTGTCCCCAAGGGACACCGTGTGTAAGGGAGCTTGCAAGAAGGTTTGCCAGGTCTTTCTTCAAGAGAGAGCCCACCTTCTTTGTTGTACACTCCCTCCCCCACAGCCAGTCTTCTAGTAGTATTTCCAGAAACCATTTTGACTGGGGGAAGGGCTTGTAGAGTTAGGGACTGGAGGTGACACCTAGTTACTTGCCATGTGCTCTGGAGAGTGTAGACTCCATAAATGCCTGAGGCTAGATTGCAGAAGCTTATTCAGTCTTCTGCCCATATTTGAACACTGTATTAGAACACTTAATTGCCACACAGCAGATTAGGTTGCCAATCCTACCTCCGTTTTTACAGTTATAGAAGGTTATCAAGGTTATTCAGAATAGCCAATGTTCTGAAAGTGAGGCAATCACCATGGAAACCAATGGAATGTTCCTGCTGATTACATCACTTTTAGAACTTTACCCCAGAATCACCATGGAAACCAATGGAATGTTCCTGCTGATTACATCACTTGTAGAACTTTGCCCCAGAATGACCATGGAAACCAATGGAATGTTCCTGCTGATTACATCACTTGTAGAACTTTACCCCCAGAATCACCATGGAAACCAATGGAATGTTCCTGCTGATTACATCACTGTTAGAACTTTACCCCAGAATCACCATGGAAACCAATGGAATGTTCATGCTGATTACATCACTTTTAGAACTTTACCCCAGAATCACCACGGAAACCAATGGAATGTTCCTGCTGATTACATCACTTTTAGAACTTCACCCCAGAATCACCATGGAAACCAATGGAATGTTCCTGCTGATTACCTCACTTTAGAACTTTACCCCCAGAATCACCATTGAAACCAATGGAATGTTCCTGCTGATTACATCACTTGTAGAACTTTGCCCCAAATTTACTTGATATGCAAATAACACATTTTCGATTGAAAATTTGTTCATTTGCATACCATGCCACAGGTGATGTCATAAGCAGGAGATTCCACAGACACATTTAAAACACATATTGCTCTTATTTAATGCAGTTGCTGCAATTCTGCCAACACAATATATAAATTATTAGAACATTCTCAGTAAAAGCAGTGTTTGGGTGACAAGCCCCTTTAAGCCTGATATATTATTGGATGAATAATCTGATAGTGTGTCTTGTCTGGGGTCACCAGTCGGTACCGTTTGTGGGGGTCTTTTTCGGAGGGGAACAGAGAGATTGTGTGCATGAGATATGGCTTTAATCTTCAGTATAATGAGATGTGTCAGCCTCGACCTGAACAATGACATTTCCTTCCCTGCCCAATTTAGTCTGTGGCCCTGACGTCTATTTTCATATTCTGGGCCAGCCGCTCGTCACACTGTCAGCACTCTCTGCCGACACCTAAAGTTTCCACTGCTTTTTTGCCCGTTTTGTCTTTTCATCTCTATCCTGTTTGTTTTGGTCTTTTATCTTCTCCCATCTCAAGGCCTGGAGCAGACGGGTTTGATCTTTTATCCTCCAGGAAACTGTGCACGGCAGATGGGACTTCTGCCTCGTTCTCTCTCACCCTTCCATGGGAAAGTATATATTCATATAGACACAGAATGTGCCGGCAGATAGGAACCATTCAGCCCATATAGACTGCCCAATTTCTGCCTAAAGAAAAAGTCTGACCTTATCTTATATCTAGGAGGTTCTCCCAAAATGGCCCTTAAATAAAGTCTCACGTTAGCGTATGGGGAGGACCAAGGCTAACACTTGGTGTCGTGAGATATCAGTGTGGAATCGACTGTGATGTCCGGATTACAATGAATGTGATGATTCAGAGGTGTGTGGGGGCTTCCTGGTGATTCAGAGCCGCGTGGGGGATAATTCAGAGGCGTGTTGGGGCTTCCTGATGATTCAGAGGCGTTTGGGGGCTTCCTGATGATTCAGAGGCGCGTGGGGGCTTCCTGAGGATTCAGAGGTGCTTCTGGGCTTCCTGAGGATTCAGAGGTGCGTCGGGGCTTCCTGATGATTTCGGAGGCGCGTCGGGGCTTCCTAATGATGTCAGAGGTGCGTCGGGGATTCCTGATTATTTTGGAGACGCGTCGGGGCTTCCTGACGATTTGGAGACGTGTCAGGAATTCCTGATGATTTTGGTGATGCGTCGGGGCTTCCAGAGTCAACCCAACAATTGTCTTGATGTGATGTACTGATTGAGAAAAACAATGAATTTAGTGCATGGTCAAGCATATGTATTATAGAAAATAATTGTAAAAATATATTTATATTTCATCCCCCCCCACCCAGAAAAAAAAAAAACAGGAACAAACACTCGATTGTACTTATTCTCACATTAGAAGACACATGATTTAATTTATAAAGTGCAATGTACAGAAGGGGTATACAGATAACTGTCACATGACCCTCTGTGTGTATATAGAGTATAAACAATCATGCACTAGGACACATATAATACATGTACTTTCCCTGCTGACATTGTGATCTGGCCACAAAAAATACACACAGAAGATGCCATTGAGTGTCGTGTACTGCAGGACATGGAGATAAACTCGGAGTAGGTTCATTTAACAGAATCTGCGGTCAGAGTTAAATACAGAGAGATCCAGTGATCCAGTGTGAATCAAATCCCACTTTACAACCAAAGCCGCGAAGGTCTCCAACCAGAAATGGTTTATGTTGTTAAATAGAGGAAGTCTAGACAGAGACGGCCGGTAATGAGATTACTCCCACGTCTACTGAAAGACAATCCTGCTGAAAGGATGAGACGAGGATGGAGATTGGAAAGAGCAGAAATATTCAGAGTTTGGGACCAACCGACCTGTGTAGAAGCAATCTGATCACAAGAAATCTCCAGTCCCATGAACATACAAACATGTTACATGTGGAAATAAAATGATATGTCTTCTACCTTCTGTTCATTAAATAGATAGTAACTGCTTAGTATATTCAATAAAAGGTGAGCTGAACATTTCATGTGACTGATGTAACTATACATTATCCATGGCCAGCTGAGCTCTTCTATATATTCTTCTATACATTGTGCAGGGTCTGGTGAGTTTCTCCTGCTAGAAGAACAGAGTTGGCCCTGTATAATGCATTGTTATAAAGTGACAGTGTGTAAAGATGTAACTCTGCATTATCCATGGCCAGCTGAGCTCTTCTATATATTCTATACATTGTGCAGGGCCTGGTGAGTTTCTCCTGCTAGAAGAACAGAGTTGGTCCTGTATAATGCATTGTTATAAAGTGACAGTGTGTAAAGATGTAACTCTGCATTATCCATAGCCAGCTGAGCTCTTCTATATATTCTTCTATACATTGTGCAGGGTCTGGTGAGTTTCTCCTGCTAGAAGAACAGAGTTGGCCCTGTATAATGCATTGTTATAAAGTGACAGTGTGTAAAGATGTAACTCTGCATTATCCATGGCCAGCTGAGCTCTTCTATATATTCTTCTATACATTGTGCAGGGTCTGGTGAGTTTCTCCTGCTAGAAGAACAGAGTTGACCCTGTATAATGTATTGTTGTAAAGTGACAGTGTGTAATGATGTAACTCTGCATTATCCATGGCCAGCTGAGCTCTCTATATATTCCTCTATACATTGTGCAGGGTCTGGTGAGTTTCTCCTGCTAGAAGAACAGAGTTGGCCCTGTATAATGCATTGTTATATAGTGACAGTGTGTAAAGATGTAACTCTGCATTATCCATGGCCAGCTGAGCTCTTCTATATATTCTTCTATACATTGTGCAGAGTCTGGTGAGTTTCTCCTGCTAGAAGAACAGAGTTGGCCCTGTATAATGCATTGTTATAAAGTGACAGTGTGTAAAGATGTAACTCTGCATTATCCATGGCCAGCTGAGCTCTTCTATATATTCTTCTATACATTGTGCAGGGCCTGGTGAGTTTCTCCTGCTAGAAGAACAGAATTGGCCTGTATAATGTATTGTTATAAAGTGACAGTGTGTAAAGATGTAACTCTGCATTATCCATGGACAGCTGAGCTCTTCTATATTTTCTTCTATACATTGTGCAGGGTCTGGTGAGTTTCTCCTGCTAGAAGAACAGAGTTGGCCCTGTATAATGCATTGTTATAAAGTGACAGTGTGTAAAGGTGTAACTCTGCATTATCCATGGCCAGCTGAGCTCTCTATATATTATCTATACAGTGTGCAGGGTCTGGTGAGTTTCTCCTGCTAGAAGAACAGAGTTGGCCCTGTATAATGCATTGTTATAAAGTGACAGTGTGTAAAGATGTAACTATACATTATCCATGGCCAGCTGGGCTCTTCTAAATATTCTTCTATACATTGTGCAGGGCCTGGTGAGTTTCTCCTGCTAGAAGAACAGAGTTGGCCCTGTATAATGCATTGTTATATAGTGACAGTGTGTAAAGATGTAACTCTGCATTATCCATGGCCAGCTGAGCTCTTCTATATATTCTTCTATACATTGTGCAGGGTCTGGTGAGTTTCTCCTGCTAGAAGAACAGAGTTGGTCCTGTATAATGCATTGTTATATAGTGACAGTGTGTAAAGATGTAACTCTGCATTATCCATGGCCAGCCGAGCTCTTCTATATATTCTTCTATACATTGTGCAGGGTCTGGTGAGTTTCTCCTGCTAGAAGAACAGAGTTAGTCCTGTATAATGTATTGTTATAAAGTGACAGTGTGTAAAGATGTAACTCTGCATTATCCATGGCCAGCTGAGCTCTTCTATATATTCTATACATTGTGCAGGGTCTGGTGAGTTTCTCCTGCTAGAAGAACAGAGTTGGCCCTGTATAAAGCATTGTTATAAAGTGACAGTGTGTAAAGATGTAACTCTGCATTATCCATGGCCAGCTGAGCTCTTCTATATATTCTATACATTGTGCAAGGTCTGGTGAGTTTCTCCTGCTAGAAGAACAGAGTTGGCCCTGTATAAAGCATTGTTATAAAGTGACAGTGTGTAAAGATGTAACTCTGCATTATCCATGGCCAGCTGAGCTCTTCTATATATTCTTCTATACATTGTGCAGGGTCTGGTGAGTTTCTCCTGCTAGAAGAACAGAGTTGGTCCTGTATAATGCATTGTTATAAAGTGACAGTGTGTAAAGATGTAACTCTGCATTATCCATGGCCAGCCGAGCTCTTCTATATATTCTTCTATACATTGTGCAGGGTCTGGTGAGTTTCTCCTGCTAGAAGAACAGAGTTAGTCCTGTATAATGTATTGTTATAAAGTGACAGTGTGTAAAGTTGTAACTCTGTATTATCCATGGCCAGCTGGGCTCTTCTAAATATTCTTCTATACATTGTGCAGGGTCTGGTGAGTTTCTCCTGCTAGAAGAACAGAGTTGGTCCTGTATAATGCATTGTTATAAAGTGACAGTGTGTAAAGATGTAACTCTGCATTATCCATGGCCAGCTGAGCTCTTCTATATATTCTTCTATACATTGTGCAGGGTCTGGTGAGTTTCTCCTGCTAGAAGAACAGAGTTGGTCCTGTATAATGCATTGTTATAAAGCAGGGGTCCTTAAACTTTTTAAACAGGGGGCCAGTTCACTGTCCCTCAGACCGTTGGAGGGCCGGACTTTAGTTAAAACAAAAACTATGAACAAATTCCTATGCACACGGCATATATCTTATTTTGCAGTGAAGAAACAAAACGGGAACAAATACAATATTTAAAATGAAGTAAAGTTAAATCAACAAACTTACCAGTATTTCAATGGGAATAGTGTGCCAGTCAGAGCCCAGGAATATTATGCCAGTCAGATGCCCAGGAATATTATGCCAGTCAGATGCCCAGGATTATTCTGCCATTCAGATGCCCAGGAATATTATGCCAGTCACATGCCCAGGAATATTATGCCAGTCACATGCCCAGGAATATTATGCCAGTCAAATGCCCAGGAATATTATGCCAGTCAAATGCCCAGGAATATTATGCCAGTCAGAGACCAAGAATATTATGCCAGTCAGAGCCCAGGAATATTATGCCAGTCAGAGCCCAGGAATAATATGCCATTCAAATGCCCAGGAATAATATGCCATTCAGATGCCCAGGAATAATATGCCATTCAGATGCCCAGAAATAATATGCCATTCAGATGCCCAGGGATATTATGCCAATCCGATGCCCAGGGATATTATGCCAGTCAGATGCCCAGGGATATTATGTCAATCAGATGCCCAGGAATATTATGCCAGTCAGATGCCCAGGAATATTATGCCAGTCAGAGCCCAGGAATATTATGCCAGTCAGAGCCCAGGAATATTATGCCAGTCAGATGCCCAGGAATATTATGCCAGTCAGAGCCCAGGAATATTATGCCATTCAGATGCCCAGGAATATTGTGCCATTCAGATGCCCAGGAATATTATGCCAGTCAGAGCCCAAGAATATTATGCCAGTCAGAGCCCAGAATATTATGCCAGTCAGATGCCCAGGAATATTATGCCATTCAGATGCCCAGGAATAATATGCCATTCAGATGCCCAGGAATATTATGCCATTCAGATGCCCAGGGATATTATGCCAGTCAGAGCCCAGGAATATTATGCCAGTCAGAGCGCAGGAATATTATGCCAGTCAGATGCCCAGGAATATTATGCCAGTCAGATGCCCAGGAACATTATGCCAATCAGAGCCCAGGAATATTATGCCATTCAGATGCCCAAGAATATTATGCCATTCAGATGCCCAGGAATATTATGCCAGTCAGAGCCCAAGAATATTATGCCATTCAGATGCCCATAATTATTATGCCAGTCAGATGCCCAGGGATATTATGCCAGTCAGATGCCCAGGAATATTATGCCAGTCAGAGCCCAAGAATAATATGCCAGTCAGAGCCCAGGAATATTATGCCAGTCAGAGCCCAGGAATATTATGCCAGTCAGATGCCCAGGAATATTATGCCAGTCAGAGCCCAGGAATATTATGCCAGTCAGATGCCCAGGAATATTATGCCAGTCAGATGCCCAGTAGTATTATGATAGTCAGATGCCCAGGAATATTATGCCAGTCAGAGCCCAGGAATATTATGCCAGTCAGAGCCCAGGAATATTGTGCCAGTCAGATACCTGGAATAATGTGCCAGTCAGAGCCCAGTAATATTGTGCCAGTCAGAGCCCAGTAATATTGTGCCAGTCAGAGCCCAGGAATATTGTGCCAGTCAGATACCAGGAATATTGTGCCAGTCAGAGCCCATGAATATTGTGCCAGTCAGAGCCCAGTAATAGTGTGCCAGTCAGAGCCCAGTAATATTATGCCAGTCAGAGCCCAGGAATATTGTGCCAGTCAGAGCCCAGTAATATAGTGCCAGTCAGAGCCCAGTTATATTATGCCAGTCAGAGCCCAGTAATATTGTGCCAGTCAGAGCCCAGTAATATTGTGCCAGTCAGAGCCCAGGAATATTGTGCCAGTCAGATACCAGGAATATTGTGCCAGTCAGAGCCCAGTAATATTGTGCCAGTCAGAGCCCAGGAATATTGTGCCAGTCAGAGCCCAGAAATATAGTGCCAGTCAGAGCCCAGTAATATTATGCCAGTCAGAGCCCAGTAATATTGTGCCAGTCAGAGCCCAGGAATATTGTGCCAGTCAGATACCAGGAATATTGTGCCAGTCAGAGCCCAGGAATATTGTGTCAGTCAGAGCCCAGGAATATTGTGCCAGTCAGAGCCCAGGAATATTGTGCCAGTCAGATGCCCAGGAATATTATGCCAGTCAGATGCCCAGGGATATTATGCCAGTCAGAGCCCAGGAATATTATGCCAGTCAGATGCCCAGTAGTATTATGATAGTCAGATGCCCAGGAATATTATGCCAGTCAGAGCCCAGGAATATTATGCCAGTCAGAGCCCAGGAATATTGTGCCAGTCAGATACCTGGAATAATGTGCCAGTCAGAGCCCAGTAATATTGTGCCCGTCAGAGCCCAGTAATATTGTGCCAGTCAGAGCCCAGGAATATTGTGCCAGTCAGATACCAGGAATATTGTGCCAGTCAGAGCCCAGGAATATTGTGCCAGTCAGAGCCCAGTAATAGTGTGCCAGTCAGAGCCCAGTAATATTGTGCCAGTCAGAGCCCAGGAATATTGTGCCAGTCAGAGCCCAGTAATATAGTGCCAGTCAGAGCCCAGTAATATTATACCAGTCAGAGCCCAGTAATATTGTGCCAGTCAGAGCCCAGTAATATTGTGCCAGTCAGAGCCCAGGAATATTGTGCCAGTCAGATACCAGGAATATTGTGCCAGTCAGAGCCCAGTAATATTGTGCCAGTCAGAGCCCAGGAATATTGTGCCAGTCAGAGCCCAGTAATATAGTGCCAGTCAGAGCCCAGTAATATTATGCCAGTCAGAGCCCAGTAATATTGTGCCAGTCAGAGCCCAGGAATATTGTGCCAGTCAGATACCAGGAATATTGTGCCAGTCAGAGCCCAGTAATATTGTGCCAGTCAGAGCCCAGGAATATTGTGCCAGTCAGAGCCCAGTAATATAGTGCCAGTCAGAGCCCAGTAATATTATGCCAGTCAGAGCCCAGTAATATTGTGCCAGTCAGAGCCCAGGAATATTGTGCCAGTCAGAGCCCAGTAATAGTGTGCAGTCAGATACCAGTAATATTGTGCCAGTCAGATACCAGGAATATTGTGCCAGTCAGAGCCCAGGAATATTGTGTCAGTCAGAGCCCAGGAATATTGTGCCAGTCAGATGCCCAGGAATATTGTGCCAGTCAGATGCCCAGGAATATTGTGCCAGTCGGATACCAGTAATATTGTGCCATGCCAGTGTTCGTTTTAAACCCCCCTCCTCCCCCCCTTCCCCATCACTTACCGGGTAGCTGCTGGTCTGTGTCCCCGGACGGATGCCTCCTCCGTTCAGTCTTCCCTCCTGCACGGAAGGAGGGAGAAACAGTCGCCGGATGTGACGTATCGTCACATCCGGTCGTTGTGATTTATTTTTTTTTCGGCGCAGCAAAAAAAAAAAGGTAAGCAGCGCGGTCCGGGGGTTGCCGGCAGCACGGGTGTCACCCCCGTTGGAGGTTTTACCCGGTGCGGTCCGCCCCCCCCCCCCCCCCCCCCCCCCTCAGGACACCACTGGTTCTGTATAATGAAATTCTCTGCAGTGTTGATTTACCTCTTCATCCGTCTGCGGTTGATAAAATGAGTGCCATTAAGTTAACCCATCCCGGTTAGATATATGTTTAGTTGTATCTCCAGTCAGTCTCACATTGCACGATGATTAATTAATTTATTTACCTGTTCATCATCTCCGCAGGCTGGGATGCCGCACTGAGACCCTCAGCAAGGGACAGCCTTTCTCTGAGGGGATTAAGACCTCTCTGATCTCATTACTTCAATCCCACCCATCACTGCTAATTAATAGCAATTAATAATTGAAGTGTGCCCCCCACACGTCCTGACACCTGCACATCAACCATCAGTGCAGTGACTCTGGCAACCGTTCAGGAAACAACAGGTGCTTAACTGTTTGCATGCCAGGACGCGGTACAGATACAGTATATCATAGCACAATACAGTGTAACAGGAGGTGTGTGAAGGGGTATAATGCACTCACAAACAATTCTTCTTAAAAGGGCCCATCAACAAATAAAAACGTTCCTCACGTCCATGACTTGGTAAATCTTCTTTAATATCTCTATAAAAAACAATTAGAAAGCCAGTGGCGCAGTATCGGAATAAAGGAGGGTGGCAAATGTCTGGCGTCCAGTTTGGTTTTTAATCTTTTATTTCTCTAGGGGGCCGCACGCCAATTAAATCCCTAGGAGTGGGGGTGAAAAATAAAGGATAAAAAAAATCTTGCCGGCAGAGGCGCTAGCTGGGGAGATCAGAATGTCTGGGGTAAGAGCTCAGTGTGCAATGAAGTGATGGGGCATGTCCTGGGTAAGCTGAGTTACGCCTTTGGTGTGCAATGCAGGCGATGTTTTGGGGTGGGAGAGTAACTTCTGGCTGTGCATTCTGGGTGATGGGGAACGTCTTGAAATGCTGGGGGATGTCCGGGGGGTGCAATGTGGGTGGTGGGGCGTGTCCTGGGGTGCTGAGGTAAGTCCTGGGTGTGCAATGTAGGTGCTATCCCATGTGCTGGGGTAAGTCCTGGGAGTGCAGTGTGGTGAAAGGTCATGTCCTGGAATCCTGGGTGTGCAAGGCAATTGCTGGGCCATGTGCTGGGGTAAATCCTGGGAGTGCAGTGTGGTGAAAGGTCATGTCCTGGAATCCTGGGTGTGCAAGGCAATTGCTGGGCCATGTGCTGGGGTAAATCCTGGGAGTGCAGTGTGGTGATAGAGCATGTCTTGGAGTTTTGGGTGTGCAATGTGGGTACTGGGGCATATGCTGGGTGTGCAAGGTGGTGCTATGGCAAGTTATGTGTGGGCAATAACAAAAGGAGAAATTTCTTATGGCAGCTCTGATTATAAGGAATCCGTAATTAACTGTAATAAATAGAGTTGTATGTGACAGATGTTCCAGACTATAGATCTAGTGCAGTAACAAGTGTATGTGTCAACAAGAGTGAGCCCCCTAATATAACTCAAACAGAGCCTTCATTAACCCCTTAGTGACATGACCTTTTGGTCTTGTCTTTCCCTTGGTGACAAAGGGCTGCTTTGACATTTCTGGGGTGTTTGTGTTTAGCTGTAATTTTCTTCTTTCTCACATACTGTACCCACACAGCCTCGAGGCAATGGAGCAGCACTGCCAGAGCGGAAACCGCTCCTTCCACCGCTGGAAGTGCCTGACACGTCCATTGTCGCGAAGAGGTTAATAAATCCGTTATTAACCCACAAGGTGACAGAGGATATTTGCAATGTGATGCAATTGAAGGTTTTGGTGGTAGAGGCTAATACAGTGAAGGAGTTTCCATATCACATATTGCCATGGACTAATTGGTCAAACAAACAAACAAAAATGTAAAAAAGTGCAGACAAGATGTGCCGAATGGTTCTTATTCAACGTTACTGTGTTTTATAGACGGCGGTTTCTATGGAGATGTGTTTTCAGCTTCCACACGCTTATTGACTGAGGGGGTGACACACGTATGAAGCAGTTATTGCCATACACACGGAGGCCGAAGTCCCTCGGAAAGTGACTCATTCTCCCAGAGCTTTTAATGACAACCTGCGGAGTTAATATATCTGTCAAGGTCGGTCTGTTGTCTCCCCGGCTAACTCACTGTACAGCCTGTTCTGTTTCAGGGCCAATGCATTGAGTTTAGCATTGTGCTCGGTGCTATACTGTGCAGCATCAACCTTCCCCTCCCCTCCACAAGTAACAAAAACACTTCACTTACCATCTGTGTCAAGGAAAATTAGGTTTGCATCTGAATACAGCGGAGCTGAGAGAGGACAAAACTCTGTACAGAAATCCCTGAGATGCAAAAACTGCGGAGAAATGAGTCTGGCTTCCATGGAGTGTTCCAGGGACGCTGTCACCTATACACTGTTAGCACTGTGAATGGAAGGAATACAAAAAAAAGGACATAAACATTACATAGTAACATATTAATTTAGGTTGAAAAAAGACACAAGTCCATCAAGTTCAACCCTTCTACCTATCATTACAGCTTTTGATCCAAAAGAAGCAAAAACCCCTAAGGAAGATATTTTGAATTTGGCCTCCTGGGGGGAAAAATTCCTTCTTGACTCCAAAGGGCAATCAGATTTGTCTTTGGATCAATAAGACCTATTATTATGGCTTGTTCTATTATTAATAGCCCTGTATGTTCTGCTTTTCTAAAAAAAAAAAAAAAAGTCTGTCAGGATGGAGAACTCTGTGCACCCCTGGAATGGATAAACATGAAGGGGTCCGATTCTATCGTAAAGATCCCATTTTGGGGTGGGTGGGCTGCCACTGGTCATGTTATTGCTTTCATAGACTTAATATTAGCCCCAGGCTGATTTTTTAAAATTATATTTATTATAAATGCCTAGTGGCATCCAGCCAGTCCTGTTTACAGGCTTAATGCCTAGTGGCATCCAGCCAGTCCTGTTTACAGGCGTAATGCCTAGTGGCATGCAGCCAGTCCTGTTTACAGGCTTAATGGCTTGTGCCATCCAGCCAGTCCTGTTTACAGGCTTAATGCCTAGTGGCATCCAGCCAGTCCTGTTTACAGGCTTAATGCCTAGTGGCATCCAGCCAGTCCTGTTTACAGGCTTAATGCCTAGTGGCATCCAGCCAGTCCTGTTTACAGGCTTACGCTCACAAGGGCAAATATAAATAAAGGAATTTGTGAGATTATCATAAATATATTATTCATCATTAAGTCTGATCCTCTGTGATTACAGATGCTCCCTCCAGATCTGAATTACTGCCCCTCTCATCCCAGGGAGAGAGGCAGGCAAGAGGTATATTTACATCCAGGCGTCATGCAAACCTCCTCACTGTGCCACTTTGTGAGGGACAGTCCTGAATTTAGGGAGTTTGACCCACTCTTCTGTGGAACTCATCCACTGTGCCCGTGTGCAGTAGCACTGACTGTATGAGTAACAGCACTGGCGAGATCGACCTCCCAAGCTCCGCCCCCTGCGTTCTAATTTGCAGAGTTATGGTAATACCCCATGCGTTTCTTGTGTCGTATTCACACATGATCTTTTGTTTTGACTGGTTCATCATTATAATCTCACTGCTATTTATCTGTGGGTAAATCTCTTGTAATCGCACATCACCTGCTCCCATTACACAGTTAGTAATTCTGTAAATATATAAATGATCCTGATACACAAACTTTATCAGTTTATTACTTTGTTTTTACAGCTTAAATTTAAAATGATCCAATAAACCATCTGATTTACATAGGTCCCTGGTTGTATGGGACTCCATCACCTACTCATTGCTTATACTGTGAACATAGATTAGAAATTAAGAAAAAAGCCCAATCGACGTTCCTTACTTATTTTCCAAAATATTTATTTGATAATCAGGGAAGACTGGAACAATCATGGCTGAACACTTGTAGAAATACACACTAGACATGTGCAAAACTAAAATTTTTGTTTTGTTTTCGTCCATTCGGACGAAAATGTTATTTATTTCGTCTTAAACGAATTTCGTTCATTACTGCATTTGTTTCAGACGAAATTCGTTCATTATTTTCGTTTCGTTTCGTTTTATTCGTTCGTTTTATTTGTTTGTTTTATAGAATACGTGTAATACTATTGGCTTTCTATAAACCGAACGAGAGCACGATTCATAAGAAATTCTTATGAATGGGGCTCTCGTTCGGTTCATAGAAAGGCAATATTACTACATGTTTTCTATAAGCCGAAAGTCTATAAACCGAAAGTTCGGTTTATAGAATGCCAATAGACTTACATGCATTCCATAAACCGAAAGTCGTTCATTATGTCGGTTTATGGAATGTAAGTGTACTATGCTATTGTATTCTAGAAACCGACTCTATTTCGGCTTATAGAATGCAATAGTACTACGAATGGACGAATGAACAAATGATTTTCGTTTATTAACCATTCGTTCATTCGGCTTTCGTTAGCTTAGCATTTTCGTTTTTCGGACGAATGGATGAAAATGCTATTTTCGGACGAAAATGCATTCGTCCGAAAACGAATGCACATGTCTAATACACACTGTCTCACACACACACACACTGTCTCATACACACACACACTGTCTCATACACATACACACACACACACTGTCTCATACACATACACACACACACACAGTCTCATACAAACTCATGATGGAGTGATTGCATGCAGGGGACGGGTCAGGGGGCAGGGGCCAGGGGGCCCATGCAAATGCTTGCCCAGGGTCCAATCAGTATTATAGACGGCCCTGCTCATACACACACACACACACACACACACACATACACACTGTCCATTGCCACTTTTCCAGTTCATGTGACACCTGGCAGTCCAGTAGTAAAGCGAGACAGCACGCTAAATAGTATTATTGGAGACATGCTGTCTCTCACCCACATGTGAGTTTAACATTTCATGCATGGGGGAGACAAAAAAAATAGCTCAATGACATTATTGGAGACTCTGGGTTTCAGCCCCAGTAGCCCTCTCACTAGTAAAACTCACTAGTGGGGGGGCAATGTGCTGCTCCTGTCTAAGTGCTGCCTGGGGTAATTGCCCAACTGTGCCCCATACAAGGACTGTCCATTCTCTTCCCTTCGGCAATGCATAGATACTAAATGCATCACTTGGTGTCTGAGATTTGATCCATGCATTTGCATGTGATACATGGAGAATTCCACTGCTCGCCTCTCAAACCTAATTTCATTATATACAATATCATCCTGATACAGTGCAGGTCGCGGGGTCATTCATGAGAGCGGGGGCATTTTGGGCAAGCTGTGACTTTACTCTGCTCATAGGTCCTAGAAAATCATTTCCAGGTATAATCTGTGACTCCCTGGCTGTCAGAATAGATCGGAGCCAGAAGAAGAAAGGAAAGCAATAAAGAATTCAGTCGTTTCTTCAAATGCCATTGAACAAGATAATGGTTTTGTTTAAGATGATTCTCCCTCAGACAAGGTTCTTTCATAGTGATCAACTCCAACTAAATTATACTTCTCTTCTTCACTGTTGGGGGCTGCTGGGGGCTGCTGGGTACTCCTGGGGGCTGCTGGGGGCTGCTGGGTGCTCTTGGGGGCTGTCGGGTGCTCCTGGGGGCTGCTGGGGGCCGCTGGGTGCTGCTTGGGGCTGTCGGGGGCTGCTGGGTGCTCCTGGGGGTTGCCGGGGGCTGCTGGGGGCCGCTGGGTGCTCCTGGGGGCTGTCGGGGGCTGCTGGGTGCTCCTGGGGGCTGCCGGGGCTGCTGGGGGCCGCTGGGTGCTCCTGGGGGCTGTTGGGTGCTCCTGGGGGCTGTCGGGGGCTGCTGGGTGCTCCTGGGGGCTGCCGGGGGCTGGTCTGCTCTGGATATAAAGCAGGACAACTCCAGATAACATCACAGAAGACGTTTAGTGGTTTAGTGACACCCCTGTTATATACCTAAAGTACTGCAGCCTGGGGAACAGAATAAATGGACTCACTTTCTGGGCTTTACTTGTGAGAGAGGGAATTGACGGGAATTTCAAACTTAAGGCCAAAGTAGCCGAGTTGGAAACATCCACTCAATAGAATTGCAACCTTCTCTTCAAAAAATACCAGCTTTGCTGGAGAATTGATACCCACAGAATTTCACTGTCCGAGCCCCTTCCCCAAATCCGTCATATTGGTGGTCACACTGGGGATTTTTCCCCCATTCGGCCGAATGGGGGAATTTTTCTAACTTGGCTATTTTGGCCTTAAGTTTGAACTTCCCTTCTCAATTCCCTGCAATTCTCTCTTTCATGGATGAAGGTGTATTTGTATCTGAATTTGTGTGAATTTGTATTTACTGAGATGGGAATTCACACCTGTTTCTCTGCTGGTTTCAGAGCGGGGGTCCTGTCCTGTAAAACTTCCGTTCAAGTTTGGAATTATTTAAATAAACACTTTTAAAATAGTTTTTTGCTGAGGATGCGGAGGGGGGAACCTGGTTAGATTTGGTGGGTTAGCTGATGCATTTCCCATTTATTATCCACATCCATTACTAAAATGAGGTCTCCTGAGCCCAGGGGGAGAAAGTCTAATGAATTCTTCACACCGTGATGTGCCCACCCCTCCTGTTTGTCCCGGGTCCCCTAATGACTGCATCATCGTCTTCTTCTTCCAGAGTGCCATGTGGCGCTAACTGAACCCATTACTGTCTGGGATGCTGGTGTCTCGATTCGTGAAGTCAGGTCTGTGGGAGATTAAATGGCAAACTGCGTTAGATCGGGAAGTTAAGCTCCAGGGTTCAGTTTCAATCTATCAGCCCAACAGATCATTAAGCCGCCCCCTGCTGACCCGGCTTCGAAATCCAGGTCTAAGATGGTTAAAGGACAACTGTTGGCAAAGTTCTGTTTAACTGAAAGATTGCAACACATGTAGGTATTGTAAATATATCTGCTTTAATACAGAATACAAATAAAGTACTTTGTAGAGTTCTATCAGTGGGTGGACATGTTGTTTAGAATCTTTGCTCTGTATAGCTCTATCAGGGGGCAGACATGTTGTTTAGAATCTTTGCTCTGTATAGCTCTATCAGGGGGCAGACATGTTGTTTAGTATCTTTGCTCTGTATAGCTCTATCAGGGGGCGGACATGTTGTTTAGAATCTTTGCTCTGTATAGCTCTATCAGGGGGTGGACATGTTGTTTAGAATCTTTGCTCTGTATAGCTCTATCAGGTGCAGACATGTTGTTTAGAATCTTTGCTCTGTATAGCTCTATCAGGGGCGGACATGTTGTTTAGAATTCTTGCTCTGGATAGCTCTATCAGGGGTCAGACATGCTGTTTAGAATCTTTGCTCTGCATAGCTCTATCAGGGGATGGACATGTAGTTTAGAATCTTTGCTCTGTATAGCTCTATCAGGAGATGGACATGTAGTTTAGAATCTTTGCCCTGTATAGCTCTATCAGGGGGTGGACATGTTGTTTAGAATCTTTGCTCTGTATAGCTCTATCATGGGTTGACATGTTGTTTAGAATCTTTGCTCTGTATAGCTCTATCAAGGGAGGACATGTTGGTTAGAATCATTGCACTGTATAGCTCTATCAGGGGTCAGACATGTTGTTTAGAATCTTTGCTCTGTATAGCTCTATCAGGGGGTGGACATGTTGTTTAGAATTCTTGCTCTGTATAGCTCTATCAGGGGTCAGACATGTTGTTTAGAATCTTTGCTCTGTATAGCTCTATCAGGGGATGGACATGTTGTTTAGAATCTTTGCTCTGTATAGCTCTATCAGGGGGCGGACATGTTGTTTAGAATCTTTGCTCTGTATAGCTCTAACAGGGGATGGACATGTAGTTTAGAATCTTTGCTCTGTATAGCTCTATCAGGGGAGGACATGTTGGTTAGAATCATTGCACTGTATAGCTCTATCAGGGGTCAGACATGTTGTTTAGAATCTTTGCTCTGTATAGCTCTATCAGGGGGTGGACATGTTGTTTAGAATTCTTGCTCTGTATAGCTCTATCAGGGGTCAGACATGTTGTTTAGAATCTTTGCTCTGTATAGCTCTATCAGGGGATGGACATGTTGTTTAGAATCTTTGCTCTGTATAGCTCTATCAGGGGGCGGACATGTTGTTTAGAATCTTTGCTCTGTATAGCTCTATCAGGGGATGGACATGTAGTTTAGAATCTTTGCTCTGTATAGCTCTATCAGGGGGCAGACATGTTGTTTAGAATCTTTGCTCTGTATAGCTCTATCAGGGGGCAGACATGTTGTTTAGTATCTTTGCTCTGTATAGCTCTATCAGGGGGCGGACATGTTGTTTAGAATCTTTGCTCTGTATAGCTCTATCAGGGGGTGGACATGTTGTTTAGAATCTTTGCTCTGTATAGCTCTATCAGGTGCAGACATGTTGTTTAGAATCTTTGCTCTGTATAGCTCTATCAGGGGTGGACATGTTGTTTTAGAATTCTTGCTCTGTATAGCTCTATCAGGGGTCAGACATGTTGTTTAGAATCTTTGCTCTGTATAGCTCTATCAGGGGGTGGACATGTTGTTTAGAATCTTTGCTCTGTATAGCTCTATCAGGGGTGGACATGTTGTTTAGAATCTTTGCTCTGTATAGCTCTATCAGGGGAGGACATGTTGGTTAGAATCATTGCACTGTATAGCTCTATCAGGGGTCAGACATGTTGTTTAGAATCTTTGCTCTGTATAGCTCTATCAGGGGATGGACATGTTGTTTAGAATCTTTGCTCTGTATAGCTCTATCAGGGGGCGGACATGTTGTTTAGAATCTTTGCTCTGTATAGCTCTAACAGGGGATGGACATGTAGTTTAGAATCTTTGCTCTGTATAGCTCTATCAGGGGAGGACATGTTGGTTAGAATCATTGCACTGTATAGCTCTATCAGGGGTCAGACATGTTGTTTAGAATCTTTGCTCTGTATAGCTCTATCAGGGGGTGGACATGTTGTTTAGAATTCTTGCTCTGTATAGCTCTATCAGGGGTCAGACATGTTGTTTAGAATCTTTGCTCTGTATAGCTCTATCAGGGGATGGACATGTTGTTTAGAATCTTTGCTCTGTATAGCTCTATCAGGGGGCAGACATGTTTAGTATCTTTGCTCTGTATAGCTCTATCAGGGGGCAGACATGTTTAGTATCTTTGCTCTGTATAGCTCTATCAGGGGGCGGACATGTTGGTTAGAATCTTTGCTCTGTATAGCTCTATCAGGGGCGGACATGTTGTTTAGAATTCTTGCTCTGGATAGCTCTATCAGGGGAGGACATGCTGTTTAGAATCTTTGCTCTGCATAGCTCTATCAGGGGATGGACATGTAGTTTAGAATCTTTGCTCTGTATAGCTCTATCAGGAGATGGACATGTAGTTTAGAATCTTTGCCCTGTATAGCTCTATCAGGGGGTGGACATGTTGTTTAGAATCTTTGCACTGTATAGCTCTATCATGGGTTGACATGTTGTTTAGAATCTTTGCTCTGTATAGCTCTATCAAGGGAGGACATGTTGGTTAGAATCATTGCACTGTATAGCTCTATCAGGGGTCAGACATGTTGTTTAGAATCTTTGCTCTGTATAGCTCTATCAGGGGGTGGACATGTTGTTTAGAATTCTTGCTCTGTATAGCTCTATCAGGGGTCAGACATGTTGTTTAGAATCTTTGCTCTGTATAGCTCTATCAGGGGATGGACATGTTGTTTAGAATCTTTGCTCTGTATAGCTCTATCAGGGGGCGGACATGTTGTTTAGAATCTTTGCTCTGTATAGCTCTAACAGGGGATGGACATGTAGTTTAGAATCTTTGCTCTGTATAGCTCTATCAGGGGAGGACATGTTGGTTAGAATCATTGCACTGTATAGCTCTATCAGGGGTCAGACATGTTGTTTAGAATCTTTGCTCTGTATAGCTCTATCAGGGGGTGGACATGTTGTTTAGAATTCTTGCTCTGTATAGCTCTATCAGGGGTCAGACATGTTGTTTAGAATCTTTGCTCTGTATAGCTCTATCAGGGGATGGACATGTTGTTTAGAATCTTTGCTCTGTATAGCTCTATCAGGGGGCGGACATGTTGTTTAGAATCTTTGCTCTGTATAGCTCTATCAGGGGATGGACATGTAGTTTAGAATCTTTGCTCTGTATAGCTCTATCAGGGGGCAGACATGTTGTTTAGAATCTTTGCTCTGTATAGCTCTATCAGGGGGCAGACATGTTGTTTAGTATCTTTGCTCTGTATAGCTCTATCAGGGGGCGGACATGTTGTTTAGAATCTTTGCTCTGTATAGCTCTATCAGGGGGTGGACATGTTGTTTAGAATCTTTGCTCTGTATAGCTCTATCAGGTGCAGACATGTTGTTTAGAATCTTTGCTCTGTATAGCTCTATCAGGGGTGGACATGTTGTTTAGAATTCTTGCTCTGTATAGCTCTATCAGGGGTCAGACATGTTGTTTAGAATCTTTGCTCTGTATAGCTCTATCAGGGGGTGGACATGTTGTTTAGAATCTTTGCTCTGTATAGCTCTATCAGGGGTGGACATGTTGTTTAGAATCTTTGCTCTGTATAGCTCTATCAGGGGAGGACATGTTGGTTAGAATCATTGCACTGTATAGCTCTATCAGGGGTCAGACATGTTGTTTAGAATCTTTGCTCTGTATAGCTCTATCAGGGGGTGGACATGTTGTTTAGAATCTTAGCTCTGTATAGCTCTATCAGGGGAGGACATGTTGGTTAGAATCATTGCACTGTATAGCTCTATCAGGGGTCAGACATGTTGTTTAGAATCTTTGCTCTGTATAGCTCTATCAGGGGTCAGACATGTTGTTTAGAATCTTTGCTCTGTATAGCTCTATCAGGGGATGGACATGTTGTTTAGAATCTTTGCTCTGTATAGCTCTATCAGGGGGCGGACATGTTGTTTAGAATCTTTGCTCTGTATAGCTCTATCAGGGGATGGACATGTAGTTTAGAATCTTTGCTCTGTATAGCTCTATCAGGGGGCAGACATGTTGTTTAGAATCTTTGCTCTGTATAGCTCTATCAGGGGGCGGACATGTTGTTTAGAATCTTTGCTCTGTATAGCTCTATCAGAGGAGGACATGTTGTTTAGAATCTTTGCTCTGTATAACTCTATCAGGGGGCGGACATGTGGTTTAGAATCTTTGCTCTGTATAGCTCTATCAGGGGATGGACATGTAGTTTAGAATCTTTGCCTGTATAGCTCTATCAGGGGGCGGACATGTTGTTTAGACTCTTGGGTCACATAGGTCAGCACTTCCTCTTCCCAATTGGTGAGTGGATGTTATAAGCAGTGCAGTGGTGTATCTTGATTTTGTGCTGCCCTAGGCTCCTCCCAGGTTGCACACCCAGGATATGGCCATTGATAATGTGTCCATTAATAAGCCACCAATAATGTGTCCATTAATATGCCACTGATAATGTGTACATTAATAGGTCACTGAAAAGTTTTCTCATTAATATGCCAATCTTAGTTTATTTATTAATATGCTGCTGATAATTTGACTATTAGTAGCCACTGATAATTTGTCCATTAATATGCCACTGATAACGTGTCCCTTAATACACCACTGGCAATGTGTCCATTAATATGACACTGATACATTATCCATTAATCTGCCACTGATAATTTGACCATTAATAAAAAAACAGCCCATTTGCCCAACAAAAAACTACCCCACCCCCCCTTCCCCAGTACTTACCTGGATGCTTCTGCGCAGGAGGCATACATCCTCTGGATATGACTTGCGGTCATTTCTGGTGGCTGTGACAGAAAGCCGGGTTTGCATTTGCAGTTTGCTGCATGATCGTGACTGTCTTCGTGTGGACAGTCACCCGGGCAGCTGCTTTGGGCCCCCAGGAATGAATGGGCCCTGGGAATCTGCCCCGTTCGCCAGACTTGTTTTTTTATTCCGCAGGGCTGTGAAAGGTGTATCGCCCGTCACCCCCTGATAGCGGACGTGCCACATCACCCCCATTACATGACCCCATCACTGGATCTCATTACCCCCTTTTTTATGCCCCCAACTTCACCATTACATGCCCCCAGCACCTCCATTACATACCCCCAGCACCTCCATTACATGCCCCCAGCACCTCCATTACATACCCCCAGCACCTCCATTACATCCCCCCAGCACCTCCATTACATGACCCCAGCACCTCCATTACATACCCCCAGCACCTCCATTACATGCCCCCAGCACCTCCATTACATACCCCCAGCACCTACATTACATGCCCCCAGCACCTCCATTACATGCCCCCAGCACCTCCATTACATGACCCCAGCACCTCCATTACATGACCCCAGCACCTACATTACATGCCCCCAGCACCTCCATTACATGACCCCAGCACCTCCATTACATGACCCCAGCACCTCCATTACATGCCCCCAGCACCTCCATTACATACCCCCAGCACCTACATTACATACCCCCAGCACCTACATTACATGCCCCCAGCACCTCCATTACATGCCCCCAGCACCTCCATTACATGACCCCAGCACCTCCATTACATGCCCCCAGCACCTCCATTACATGCCCCCAGCACCTACATTACATGCCCCCAGCACCTCCATTACATGACCCCAGCACCTCCATTACATGCCCCCAGCACCTCCATTACATGACCCCAGCACCTCCATTGCATGACCCCAGCACCTCCATTACATACCCCCAGCACCTCCATTAAATGCCCCCAGCACCTCCATTACATGCCCCCAGCACCCCAGGACTCACCCCAAGCAGCATGGTGTCCTACAGCAAGCAAGTTTTTAATTTTTTTAAAGGGCTGGCTTTTTTTTTCTCACCGCCCCCCAGGCAGACAAGGTAGGTGCCACCCTCGGCACACGCTAAATACAGCACTGAATCAGTGGTACGACAACACAGCGCTAATGAGGTTTATTCTTAACTCCTGACGTTGCTATCTCTGACCCAAGATGTCCGCTCCCTGATAGAGCTAAACGGTGCAAAGACTTCATTTGTATTCTTTAATTAAATCATGTCTATTCTATAATGTCTACTTCAATATTTAAATGTAACAGAGGTTATTGTACTCTGTGTTTTTCACTTTGATATGACTGTGGGAGAATTTCCCGTGTATCGATTGATTAATCGGATCCCCTGGACACGCTAAGCATGTATCACACGGGGTCTCTGTCAGGATGGGGCGGCCATAATACTGCCGCCCCAGAATAAACAGTAAGTAAAATACAGCTCGACAAAAGCCAGGAATATAAATCAGAGCAGATGAAACAGCTTCCAACTCTGGACTGTAATAAGTGGAAGATGGAAAGAGCAGACAGAGCTTCACCTACTCAACCCGTGTAAATAAATAGCATCAAAGGGCTCGGCGGAAGTAAAACCACACAGCAAATATATTCATTTATTAAAAGAGAAGTAGAGATTTGTCGATGCTGATATAAAGACAGGGGGCTGTGAAGTAAGGGACCACTGTGTACATATATACATGCATGTGCTGTGACCTCCCATGATCCGCCCCCCAGCATCCCAATTCACAATTAGGCACCAACATAGCCCATGGGTTGAGGGCGACTGGGAGAAGGGCGACTGAGAAGAGGGCGACTGTGAGGAGGGCAACTGAGAAAAGGGCAACTGGGAGGCTGGCGACTGGGAGGAGGGCGACTGGGCGGAGGGCGACTGGGCTGAAGGCGACTGGGAGGCTAGCGACTGGAAGGAGGGCAACTGGGAGGAGGGCGACTGGCAGGAGGGAGCAACTGGGATGAGGACGACTGGGAGAAGGGCGACTGAGAAGAGGGCGACTGTGAGGAGGGCGAATGAGAAGAGGGCAACTGGGCGGCTGGCGACTGGGAGGAGGGCGACTGGGAGGAGGGAGCGACTGGGAGGAGGGAGCGACTGGGAGGAGGGCGACTGGGAGGAGGGCAACTGGGAGGCGGGCTGCAAGGAGATGGGCGACTGGGAGGAGGGCGACTGGGAAGAGGATGACTGGGAAGAGGGCGACTGGGAAGAGGGTGACTGGGAAGAGGGCGACTGAGAAGAGGGCAACTGGGAGGTTGGCGACTGGGAGGAGGGTGACTGGGAGGAGGGCAATTGGGAGGAGGGCAACTGGGAGGAGGGCAACTGTGAGGCTGGCGACTGGGAGGAGGGCGACTGGGAGAAGGGCGACTGGGAGGAGGGCGACTGAGAGGAGGGCGACTGGGAGGAGGGCGACTGAGAGGAGGGCGACTGAGAAGAGGGCAACTGGGATGCTGGCGGCAAGTAGATGGGCTACTGGGAGGAGGGCGACTGGGAGGAGGGCAACTGGGAGGCTGGCGACTGGTAAGAGGGCAACTGGGAGGAGGGCGACTGAGAAGAGGGAAACGTGGATGCTAGCGGCAAGGAGATGGGTGAATGGGAGGAGGGCGACTGGGAGGAGGGCGACTGGGAGGAGGGCGACTGGGAAGAGAGCGACTGGGTGGAAGGAGCGACTGGGAGGAGGGCGACTGAGAGGCTGGCGACTGGGAGGAGGGCGACTGGTAGAAGGGCGACTGGGAGGAGGGCGACTGAGAGGAGGGCGACTGAGAAGAGGGCAACTGGGATGCTGGCGGCAAGGAGATGGGCTACTGGGAGGAGGGCGACTGGGAGGAGGGCAACTGGGAGGCTGGCGACTGAGAAGAGGGAAACTTGGATGCTAGCGGCAAGGAGATGGGTGAATGGGAGGAGGGCGACTGGGAGGAGGGCGACTGGGAGGAGGGCGACTGAGAAGAGGGAAACTTGGATGCTGGTGGCAAGGAGATGGGCGACTGGGAGGAGGGCAACTGGGAGGAGGGCGACTGGGAAGAGGGCAACTGGGAGGCTGGCGACTGGGAGGAGGGTGACTGGGAGGAGGGTGACTGGGAGGCGGGCGACTGGGAGGAGGGCGATTGAGAGGAGGGTAACTAGGAGGCGGGGGCGGCAAGGAGATGGGCGACTGGGAGGAGGGCAACTGGGAGGTGGGCTGCAAGGAGATGGGCTACTGGGAGGAGGGTGACAGGGAGGTTGGCGTTGGGATGTTACTACCAGAGTTGAGCGGACACCTGGAAGTCCGGGTTCGGGGTCGAACTTGACCCCGAACCCGAACCCCATTGAAGTCAATGGGGACCCACAATTTTGGCCACTAAAATGCCTCTAAAAAAGTCCTGGAAAGGGCTAGAGGGCTGCAAAATGAAGTAAAATGAGGGTGAGTGTCCCCATTCAGACGAATAGGTCAATTGACCTATTCGTATGAATGGGGACTCTATTTCGGTTCATACAATAGCAATAGCATTACATGTATTCTATATAAAGACTTTCGGTTTATGGAATACATGTAATGCTATTGGCTATTCTATAAACCGAAATAGAGTCCCCATTCATACGAATTTCTTTTGTTTATAGAAAGCCAATACATACAATGTAATCGCCGAACTCCGAACTCCAACCCGGACATACAGTGAAATGTCAGTGTTCGGGTCCGGGGTCCAAAAACCATAATGTTCAGTACAAACCCGAACAGGGCGGTTCTGGTTCGATCAACACTAGTTACTACATGTTGGTGAGATTGAGAGAAATGTAAGATTGTTACTGCTGAGATCATTCAATATGCTGGGTTTTTCTTGCCTTTGCTGTTAACCTTGTTTTGTAATTAGGAATTATGTTTTACCCTCAGTAATGCCTGAGGAAGGGGCCTAGTAATTTGGTCTTAGAAGCTTGCAATCAAACTCCCTGTTAGCCAATAAATGGGATCATTTTAATCCTAATTGTCTCCATCACTAACACAGTGTTTCTACTTTAACCCCTTCACGACAATAAGCTCTGTTGCCAACAAATGATGTGACTGACACAGATCGCGAAATCCACTGTGACGGTGCTGTTATAATGCCTCTAGGTTAAGGCATTAGGCAGCACCGAAATTTCGGTTCTGGAGCACCCACAATCTCTCCACAGAGCAATGGTGGGCGCCATATTGGAGAGCAGCATGCATGGGATAGGTATAAGGCTATCCTAGATATAAGATAAGGTCAGGGACTAATGAAAGTATTACATTACTGAGAGGGTAGTGGATGTATGGAATAGTCTTCCAGTAGAAGTGGTAGAGGTTAATACAGTGAAGGAGTTTAAGCATGCATGGGATAGGTATAAGGCTATCCTAGATATAAGATAAGGTCAGGGACTAATGAAAGTATTACTTTACTGAGAGGGTAGTGGATGCATGGAATAGTCTTCCAGTAGAAGTGGTAGAAGTTAATACAGTGAAGGAGTTTAAGCATGCGTGGGATAGGTATAAGGCTATCCTAGATATAAGATAAGGCCAGGGACTAATGAAAGTATTACATTACTGAGAGGGTAGTGGATGCATGGAATAGTCTTCCAGTAGAAGTGGTAGAGGTTAATACAGTGAAGGAGTTTAAGCATGCATGGGATAGGTATAAGGCTATCCTAGATATAAGATAAGGCCAGGGACTAATGAAAGTATTACTTTACTGAGAGGGTAGTGGATGTATGGAATAGCCTTCCAGTAGAAGTGGTAGAGGTTAATACAGTGAAGGAGTTTAAGCATGCATGGGATAGGTATAAGGCTATCCTAGATATAAGATAAGGTCAGGGACTAATGAAAGTATTACATTACTGAGAGGGTAGTGGATGTATGGAATAGTCTTCCAGTAGAAGTGGTAGAGGTTAATACAGTGAAGGAGTTTAAGCATGCATGGGATAGGTATAAGGCTATCCTAGATATAAGATAAGGTCAGGGTCTAATGAAAGTATTACATTACTGAGAGGGTAGTGGATGTATGGAATAGTCTTCCAGTAGAAGTGGTAGAGGTTAATACAGTGAAGCAGTTTAAGCATGCATGGGATAGGTATAAGGCTATCCTAGATATAAGATAAGGCCAGGGACTAATGAAAGTATTACTTTACTGAGAGGGTAGTGGATGCATGGAATAGTCTTCCAGTAGAAGTGGTAGAGGTTAATACAGTAAAGGAGTTTAAGCATGCATGGGATAGGTATAAGGCTATCCTAGATATAAGATAAGGCCAGGGACTAATGAAAGTATTACTTTACTGAGAGGGTAGTGGATGCATGGAATAGTCTTCCACTAGAAGTGGTATAGGTTAATACAGTGAAGGAGTTTAAGCATGCATGGGATAGGTATAAGGCTATCCTAGATATAAGATAAGGCCAGGGACTAATGAAAGCATTACATTACTGAGAGGGTAGTGGATGTATGGAATAGTCTTCCCGTAGAAGTGGTAGAGGTTAATACAGTGAAGGAGTTTAAGCATGCATGGGATAGGTATAAGGCTATCCTAGATATAAGATAAGGCCAGGGACTAATGAAAGTATTACATTACTGAGAGGGTAGTGGATGTATGGAATAGCCTTCCAGTAGAAGTGGTAGAGGTTAATACAATGAAGGAGTTTAAGCATGTATGGGATAGGTATAAGGCTATCCTAGATATAAGATAAGGTCAGGGACTAATGAAAGTATTACATTACTGAGAGGGTAGTGGATGTATGGAATAGTCTTCCAGTAGAAGTGGTAGAGGTTAATACAGTGAAGGAGTTTAAGCATGCATGGGATAGGTATAAGGCTATCCTAGATATAAGATAAGGTCAGGGTCTAATGAAAGTATTACATTACTGAGAGGGTAGTGGATGTATGGAATAGTCTTCCAGTAGAAGTGGTAGAGGTTAATACAGTGAAGCAGTTTAAGCATGCATGGGATAGGTATAAGGCTATCCTAGATATAAGATAAGGCCAGGGACTAATGAAAGTTTTACTTTACTGAGAGGGTAGTGGATGCATGGAATAGTCTTCCAGTAGAAGTGGTAGAGGTTAATACAGTAAAGGAGTTTAAGCATGCATGGGATAGGTATAAGGCTATCCTATATATAAGATAAGGCCAGGGACTAATGAAAGTATTACTTTACTGAGAGGGTAGTGGATGCATGGAATAGTCTTCCAGTAGAAGTGGTATAGGTTAATACAGTGAAGGAGTTTAAGCATGCATGGGATAGGTATAAGGCTATCCTAGATATAAGATAAGGCCAGGGACTAATGAAAGCATTACATTACTGAGAGGGTAGTGGATGTATGGAATAGTCTTCCCGTAGAAGTGGTAGAGGTTAATACAGTGAAGGAGTTTAAGCATGCATGGGATAGGTATAAGGCTATCCTAGATATAAGATAAGGCCAGGGACTAATGAAAGTATTACATTACTGAGAGGGTAGTGGATGTATGGAATAGCCTTCCAGTAGAAGTGGTAGAGGTTAATACAATGAAGGAGTTTAAGCATGTATGGGATAGGTATAAGGCTATCCTAGATATAAGATAAGGTCAGGGACTAATGAAAGTATTACATTACTGAGAGGGTAGTGGATGTATGGAATAGTCTTCCAGTAGAAGTGGTAGAGGTTAATACAGTGAAGGAGTTTAAGCATGCATGGGATAGGTATAAGGCTATCCTAGATATAAGATAAGGTCAGGGTCTAATGAAAGTATTACATTACTGAGAGGGTAGTGGATGTATGGAATAGTCTTCCAGTAGAAGTGGTAGAGGTTAATACAGTGAAGCAGTTTAAGCATGCATGGGATAGGTATAAGGCTATCCTAGATATAAGATAAGGCCAGGGACTAATGAAAGTATTACTTTACTGAGAGGGTAGTGGATGCATGGAATAGTCTTCCAGTAGAAGTGGTAGAGGTTAATACAGTAAAGGAGTTTAAGCATGCATGGGATAGGTATAAGGCTATCCTAGATATAAGATAAGGCCAGGGACTAATGAAAGTATTACTTTACTGAGAGGGTAGTGGATGCATGGAATAGTCTTCCAGTAGAAGTGGTATAGGTTAATACAGTGAAGGAGTTTAAGCATGCATGGGATAGGTATAAGGCTATCCTAGATATAAGATAAGGCCAGGGACTAATGAAAGTATTACATTACTGAGAGGGTAGTGGATGTATGGAATAGCCTTCCAGTAGAAGTGGTAGAGGTTAATACAATGAAGGAGTTTAAGCATGCATGGGATAGGTATAAGGCTATTCTAGATATAAGATAAGGCCAGGGACTAATGAAAGTATTACATTACTGAGAGGGTAGTGGATGTATAGAATAGTCTTCCAGGAGAAGTGGTAGAGGTTAATACAGTGAAGGAGTTTAAGCATGCATGGGATAGGTATAAGGCTATCCTAGGTATAAGATAAGGCCAGGGACTAAGGAAAGTATTACATTACTGAGAGGGTAGTGGATGCATGGAATAATCTTCCAGTAGAAGTGGTAGAGGTTAATACAGTGAAGGAGTTTAACGATGCATGGGATAGGTATAAGGCTATCCTATATATAAGATAAGGTCAGGGAATAATGAACGTATTACATTACTGAGAGGGTAGTGGATGTATGGAAAAGTCTTCCAGTAGAAGTGGTAGAGGTTAATACAGTGAAGAAGTTTAAGCATGCGTGGGATAGGTATAAGGCTATCCTAGATGTAAGATAAGGTCAGGGACTAATGAAAGTATTACTTTACTGAGAGGGTAGTGGATGTATGGAATAGTCTTCCAGTAGAAGTGGTAGAGGTTAATACAGTGAAGGAGTTTAAGCATGCGTGAGATAGGTATAAGGCTATCCTAGATATAAGATAAGGCCAGGGACTAATGAAAGTATTACATTACTGAGAGGGTAGTGGATGTATGGAATAGTCTTCCAGTAGAAGTGGTAGAGGTTCATACAGTGAAGGAGTTTAAGCATGCGTGGGATAGGTGTAAGGCTATCCTAGATATAAGATAAGGGCAGTGACTAATGAAATTATTACTTTACTGAGAGGTTAGTGGATGTATGGAATAGTCTTCCAGTAAAAGTGGTAGAAGTTAATACAGTGAAGGAGTTTAAGCATGCGTGGGATAGGTATAAGGCTATCCTAGATATAAGATTAGGCCAGGGACTAATGAAAGTAGAAAGTAGAAGTGGTAGAGGTTAATACAGTGAAGGAGTTTAAGCATGCATGGGATAGGTATAAGGCTATCCTAGATATAAGATAAGGTCAGGGACTAATGAAAGTATCACTTTACTGAGAGGGTAGTGGATGCATGGAATAGTCTTCCAGTAGAAGTGGTAGAGGTTATTACAGTGAAGGAGTTTAAGCATACATGGGATAGGTATAAGGCTATCCTAGATATAAGATAAGGCCAGGGTCTAATGAAAGTATTACGTTACTGAGAGGGTAGTGGATGTATGGAATAGTCTTCCAGTAGAAGTGGTAGAGGTTAATACAGTGAAGGAGTTTAAGCATGCATGGGATAGGTATAAGGCTTTCCTAGATGTAAGATAAGGCCAGGGACTAATGAAAGTATTACTTTCCTGAGAGAGTAGTGGATGCATGGAATAGTCTTTCAGTAGAAGTGGTAGAGGTTAATACAGTCAAGGAGTTTAAGCATGCGTGAGATAGGTATAAGGCTATCCTAGATATAAGATAAGGCCAGGGACTAATGAAAGTATTACATTACTGAGAGGGTAGTGGATGTATGGAATAGTCTTCCAGTAGAAGTGGTAGAGGTTAATACAGTGAAGGAGTTTAAGCATGCATGGGATAGGTATACTGCTATCCTAGATTTAAGATAAGGCCAGGGACTAATGAAAGTATTACTTTACTGAGAGGGTAGTAGATGAATGGAATAGTCTTCCAGTAGAAGTGGTAGAGGTTCATACAGTGAAGGAGTTTAAGCATGCGTGGTATAGGTATAAAGCTATGCTAGATATAAGATAAGGGCAGTGACTAATGAAAGTATGACTTTACTGAGAGGGTAGTGGATGTATGGAATAGTCTTCCAGTAGAAGTGGTAGAGGTTAATACAGTGAAGGAGTTTAAGCATGCATGGGATAGGTATAAGGCTATCCTAGATATAAGATAAGGCCAGGGACTAATGAAAGTATTACATTACTGAGAGGGTAGTGGATGCATGGAATAATCTTCCAGTAGAAGTGGTAGAGGTTACTACAGTGAAGGAGTTTAACGATGCATGGGATAGGTATAAGGCTATCCTATATATAAGATAAGGTCAGGGACTAATGAACGTATTACATTACTGAGAGGGTAGTGGATGTATGGAAAAGTCTTCCAGTAGAAGTGGTAGAGGTTAATACAGTGAAGAAGTTTAAGCATGCGTGGGATAGGTATAAGGCTATCCTAGATGTAAGATAAGGTCAGGGACTAATGAAAGTATTACTTTACTGAGAGGGTAGTGGATGTATGGAATAGTCTTCCAGTAGAAGTGGTAGAGGTTAATACAGTGAAGGAGTTTAAGCATGCGTGAGATAGGTATAAGGCTATCCTAGATATAAGATAAGGCCAGGGACTAATGAAAGTATTACATTACTGAGAGGGTAGTGGATGTATGGAATAGTCTTCCAGTAGAAGTGGTAGAGGTTCATACAGTGAAGGAGTTTAAGCATGCGTGGGATAGGTGTAAGGCTATCCTAGATATAAGATAAGGGCAGTGACTAATGAAATTATTACTTTACTGAGAGGTTAGTGGATGTATGGAATAGTCTTCCAGTAAAAGTGGTAGAAGTTAATACAGTGATGGAGTTTAAGCATGCGTGGGATAGGTATAAGGCTATCCTAGATATAAGATAAGGCCAGGGACTAATGAAAGTAGAAAGTAGAAGTGGTGGAGGTTAATACAGTGAAGGAGTTTAAGCATGCATGGGATAGGTATAAGGCTATCCTAGATATAAGATAAGGTCAGGGACTAATGAAAGTATCACTTTACTGAGAGGGTAGTGGATGCATGGAATAGTCTTCCAGTAGAAGTGGTAGAGGTTATTACAGTGAAGGAGTTTAAGCATACATGGGATAGGTATAAGGCTATCCTAGATATAAGATAAGGCCAGGGTCTAATGAAAGTATTACGTTACTGAGAGGGTAGTGGATGTATGGAATAGTCTTCCAGTAGAAGTGGTAGAGGTTAATACAGTGAAGGAGTTTAAGCATGCATGGGATAGGTATAAGGCTTTCCTAGATATAAGATAAGGCCAGGGACTAATGAAAGTATTACGTTACTGAGAGGGTAGTGGATGTATGGAATAGTCTTTCAGTAGAAGTGGTAGAGGTTAATACAGTCAAGGAGTTTAAGCATGCGTGAGATAGGTATAAGGCTATCCTAGATATAAGATAAGGCCAGGGACTAATGAAAGTATTACATTACTGAGAGGGTAGTGGATGTATGGAATAGTCTTCCAGTAGAAGTGGTAGAGGTTAATACAGTGAAGGAGTTTAAGCATGCATGGGATAGGTATAAGGCTATCCTAGATATAAGATAAGGCCAGGGACTAATGAAAGTATTACTTTACTGAGAGGGTAGTGGATGTATGGAATAGTCTTCCAGTAGAAGTGGTAGAGGTTAATACAGTGAAGGAGTTTAAGCATGCATGGGATAGGTATAAGGCTATCCGAGATATAAGATAAGGCCAGGGACTAATGAAAGTATTACTTTACTGAGAGAGTAGTGGATGCATGGAATAGTCTTTCAGTAGAAGTGGTAGAGGTTAATACAGTCAAGGAGTTTAAGCATGTGTGAGATAGGTATAAGGCTATCCTAGATATAAGATAAGGCCAGGGACTAATGAAAGTATTACTTTACTGAGAGGGTAGTGGATGTATGGAATAGTCTTCCAGTAGAAGTGGTAGAAGTTAATACAGTGAAGGAGTTTAAGCATGCGTGGGATAGGTATAAAGCTATCCTAGATATAAGATAAGGCCAGGGACTAATGAAAGTAGAAAGTAGAAGTGGTAGAGGTTAATACAGTGAAGGAGTTTAAGCATGCATGGGATAGGTATAAGGCTATCCTAGATATAAGATAAGGCCAGGGACTAATGAAAGTATTACTTTACTGAGAGGGTAGTGGATGCATGGAATAGTCTTCCAGTAGAAGTGGTAGAAGTTAATACAGTGAAGGAGCTTAAGCATGCATGGGATAGGTATAAGGCTATCCTAGATATAAGATAAGGTCAGGGACTAATGAAAGTATCACTTTACTGAGAGGGTAGTGGATGCATGGAATAGTCTTCCAGTAGAAGTGGTAGAGGTTAATACAGTGAAGGAGTTTAAGCATACATGGGATAGGTATATGGCTATCCTAGATATAAGATAATGCCAGGTTCTAAGGAAAGTATTACTTTACTGAGAGGGTAGTGGATGTATGGAATAGTCTTCCAGTAGAAGTGGTAGAGGTTAATACAGTGAAGGAGTTTAAGCATGCGTGGGATAGATATAAGGCTATCCTAGATATAAGATAAGGTCAGGGACTAATGAAAGTATTACTTTACTGAGAGGGTAGTGGATGTATGGAATAGTCTTCCAGTAGAAGTGGTAGAGGTTAATACAGTGAAGGAGTTTAAGCATGCATGGGATAGGTATAAGGCTATCCTAGATATAAGATAAGGCCAGGGACTAATGAAAGTATTACTTTACTGAGAGGGTAGTGGATGTATGGAATAGTCTTCCAGTAGAAGTGGTAGAGGTTAATACAGTGAAGGAGTTTAAGCATGCGTGGGATAGGTATAAAGCTATCCTAGATATAAGATAAGGCCAGGGACTAATGAAAGTAGAAAGTAGAAGTGGTAGAGGTTAATACAGTGAAGGAGTTTAAGCATGCATGGGATAGGTATAAGGCTATCCTAGATATAAGATAAGGCCAGGGACTAATGAAAGTATTACATTACTGAGAGGGTAGTGGATGCATGGAATAGTCTTCCAGTAGAAGTGGTAGAGGTTAATACAGTGAAGGAGTTTAAGCATGCATGGGATAGGTATAAGGCTATCCTAGATATAAGATAAGGTCAGGGACTAATGAAAGTATCACTTTACTGAGAGGGTAGTGGATTCATGGAATAGTCTTCCAGTAGAAGTGGTAGAGGTTAATACAGTGAAGGACTTTAAGCATATATGGGATAGGTATAAGACTATCCTAGATATAAGATAAGGCCAGGGACTAATGAAAGTATTACATTACTGAGAGGGTAGTGGATGTATGGAATAGTCTTCCAGTAGAAGTTGTAGAGGTTAATACAGGGAAGGAGTTTAAGCATGCATGGGATAGGTATAAGGCTATCCTAGATATAAGATAAGGCCAGGGACTAATGAAAGTATTACTTTACTGAGAGGGTAGTGGATGTATGGAATAGTCTTCCAGTAGAAGTGGTAGAGGTTAATACAGTGAGGGAGTTTAAGCATGCATGGGATAGGTATAAGGCTATCCTAGATATAAGACAAGGCCTGGGACTAATGAAAGTATTACTTTACTGAGAGGGTAGTGGATGTATGGAATAGTCTTCCAGTAGAAGTGGTAGAGGTTAATACAGTGAAGGAGTTTAAGCATGCATGGGATAGGTATAAGGTTATCCTAGATATAAGGCCAGGGACTAATGAGTATTCAGATTATTGGGCAGACTAGATGGGCTGAATGGTGCTTATCTGCCGGTGACACTCTCTATGTACCTTATCTTTTCCCGCACTAGAAATATCATCTAAGTGGTAATTTAGACCATGATATAAGCAGTGAAATCTAAAGCCGTCTGCCTGACCCTTTGCAGTAAAAGTGAACAACACAAGATTGAATTTTGCATCAACTGAAGACATTTTAAATAGAGAGGCTTTAATCACAGCGCTACACAGATTACATGGATCAGATGAAGGAAGATTTGACCAAACATTCTTAACATGTCCGCCTCCTGACACAGTCGTTTGGAGCAATAAGATTCTTTTCTTGTATTCTAATGCTTTGCTACAGTTGTCATGTAATGGGATGGAAGTGGAAAGTCTCTCCGGTGATTCTGGAGATCACATTAATCTGATAATGTGGCGATTTCATTAAACCGGCTATTGAATCATCATTCCAAAGGAATGCACTGGGGTAAAATGAAATATATCCAAATCGGAGGGGCTTTGTTTAATAATGAATTGGCTTCCGATTTAACTTGGGGCATAAAGCTCTCAACTCCCTACAGTAACATTGAGTGAGACATTCGCTACAAGCATTAAAAAAAGCAAATGTTTACATGCCATTATATAAAGCTATTTAAAAAAAAATCCACATGAAATCCGTGCAGTTATGTATGATATTGTTCCCAAGATATCTATATCACTTTCAACCATTTTCTCTATCGCTATGTGGTGAAGGATGGGATTTACACCAGCGGCAGAAGTCTCACGGTTTCTCTGATAGCTAAAATGAGAATAGTTTGTAAAAATGTTTTTATGCCCCGACCTAACCAATATATAGAGGAGTAAGAGAACTAGTCCTTTCTGTAATATAAATGACTTTTAAATAAAACAACACACTGAGAAGACTTTAAGTATGTAAGTTACAGGACAAATGTTGGCTGCTATTTGTGTTGCAGAGGAAGGTGCAGGATCTGGAGTAGAGGCTATATTCCAACTGGAGCCAATCAGAGTGCAGCATGGATTACTGCTCTGAGTAGGACCATGTTTTCTATTCTACACTCCACACTGCCATACAAGAACTCCCAAAATCGATGAACCACACAGCCGTCAATCAAGTATTTTCCCCAAAGTGGCAACGTTTGACAAATCCTCGATACAATTTAAACGGTACCACTTTGGTAAAAATAAACATCCCACGTGTTTGAGTGCTGTGTGGTTTAACGTTTTTTTTTTTTTGGGGGGTACAATTGTGCGGGGGAGAAAGATGGTAAAAATTTAATTTAGGAGAATAACCGCAACAGTTAACTTATTAAGAGACAAAGCTAAGATCGAAAGGCGCTAGGCATTTATTAATTGAAGTTGGTTGGAGCCACAGGACGGGGGGAGGGGGGGAGGGGCTGCTGGTGTTGGGGGTATATTTTATTCAGGTTATAGTCATTCAGGTTCACTGCAAGACTCAAGTTCATTAACTTTTCCCTGTTTTTTGTGGTCAAAAAAACTGCAAGAAATTCTCTCTCCCAAGAAAAAAATAAATAATATACATGTGGAGGCCTTTATCTGAATGGCTGGTGATATTGTCTCCAGCGGATCAGCAACCCATGTGGTGTCGCTACCTCTTAAAAAGAACAGTTTTTTAATGTACCTTTTATTCGAGGAGCATTACTGCACTATGTATACACAAAAGATCCAACTCAGGAGCGAGCCACTAAATTAGCCACCAGCCGAGATGACTGGCAGCTGCTAATTATTTAGAATTAACTCCAATTAAACAGCCCTACGCACAGGAAAATACATGGTACTGGAGTAGATTTGCATTATTCTGTTTTACATCTTGATAGTGTTCTCTAAAAAGATTCCATTGTTTTACTTTATTTTTTTTACACCTTCTGTGGCTCAGGCTGGAGTAATAAAAGAACATAATAAGCTAAACATAAATGCATATATTAGTGAGTATAATCTGCAAGGATTTCATATACAAGCTGCGGAGTGTGTGTCTGTCTGACAGTAGAAACATTGGTATATGTTGTTTAGCTATTACAACAAATTACTAAAATGTACAGTGCACCATTTATGTTTTAAAGGGACAGTCTAGTCAGTGGTGTATCTTGATTTTGTGCTGCCCTAGGCAGACAAAATCCGGGCACCCCCCTACCCAAGCTGCACACCCACGTTACACACCTAAGACATGCCCCATCATTCAGACTCACATCAAGCTTACACTCCCATCACACTCAGTCACACACTCCTACTCCCATCACACTCAGTCACACACTCCTACTCCCATCACGCACACTCTGACTCCCATCACACTCAGTCACACACACTGTCTCCCATCACACACACTCTGACTCCCATCACACACAGGTCACACACACTGTCTCCCATCACACACACTCTGACTCCCATCACACTCAGTCACACACAGTCTCCCATCACGCTCAGTCACACACACTGTTTCCCATCACACACACACTGTCTCCCATCACACTCAGTCACACACACTGTCTCCAATCACACACACTCTGACTCCCATCACACTCAGTCACACACACTGTCTCCCATCACACACACTCTGATTCCCATCACACTCAGTCACACACACACACACACACACACAGTCTCCCATCACACACACTCTGACTCCCATCACACTCATTCACACACACTGTCTCCAATCACACACACTCTGACTCCCATCACACACACTCTGACTCCCATCACACTCAGTCACACACACTGTCTCCCATCACACACACTCTGACTCCCATCACACACACTCTGACTCCCATCACACTCAGTCACACACAGTCTCCCATCACACACACTCTGACTCCCATCACACTCAGTCACACACACACACACACACTGTCTCCCATCACACACACTCTGACTCCCATCACACTCAGTCACACACACACACACACACTGTCTCCCATCACACACACTCTGACTCCCATCACACTCAGTCACACACACACACACACACACACACACACACAGTCTCCCATCAGCACTTGCCTTTCCCTGGCAGGCAGGCAGCATGGTCCCTCCATGCTGCCTGTTCGGCTTCCCGGCGATTGTGCCGACAGGTCACGTGACCGGGCGCGCGTATGACGTCAGCGCGCCCGTCACGTGACCTGTCGACACTTCCGTGTCGGCACACTGCACGGGGAGCCGAACAGGCAGCACGGAGGTTTCTCTGTCACACTGCACGGAGGTTTCTCTGTGCTGCCTGTTCGGCTCCCCGTGCAGCCTGGCAGGCAGAGCGTTGGTGAGGGGGGATCTTGCGATCCCCTCTCACCTCCGTCTCTGCCTGCAAGCGCGGTGGGGTTTGTTTGTTTTTTAAAGGGCCAGATTTTTTTTTTTTATTTTTATTTTTTATTTATTTATTTTTTTTCCAGTGCTGGGGAGCGCTGCCGCCCCCCAAAATTTGCCGCCATAGGCATCCGCCTAGGATGCCTCGCGGTAAATACAGCACTGAGTCTAGTCCCCAAACTCAGTGTCTGACAACATCACTAGAGAGACAGGATATTCCATTCATTTGAATTCAATTATTCTCATTAGTTCCTGCAGCTAAAAGAAAAGTGTCTTTGGGTGCCACCCCCCAGTGACTTTACACTAGTATTTCACTTTGGAGCTGGAGATACAGCCACTGCCACCAGACGTCTTGGCTGCTCTATAGAGTCGGCTCACGTGATGGGCTTTGAGGAGCAAATACTGTCTGCCGTTTAAATCAAAGCCATTATGGGGATTGAGAAACAGCACAACCCACAAATAGCTGTTATGTCATTCTATATGTATTAACACTGTTCTCTTACTCTTACATCTTAGTGATGTGATGCCAGCATAGAGCTGGCATGATTGGTAATATATAAAATCTGTTATATAACTGGAGTAAAAAAAAGCAGGGTACATGGGTTGAGGCGTATCGTTGTAGCCAGGGCCAGCGCTACCGTAAGGCAGCAAAGGCGGCTGCCTTAGGGCGCCCCAAGGGCGTGGCGGGAAAATCGCCCTCACCCCAGGCCCGTTTACTTACCTTCTTGTTGCTGTCCCCCGGTGCAGGTCCGTGGCTGTGAGGGAAGCATTGTGCACTCCCCTCCAGCCGCGCGGATCAATAAAGTTTGTTTAAAAAAAAAGTTTGAACAAACTTTATTGATCCGCGCGGCTGGAGGGGAGTGCACAATGCTTCCCTCACAGCCACGGACCTGCACCGGGAGACAGAGCAGCAGCGAGGAGGTAAGTACTGGGGTCTAGGGAAGGGGGGAGGAGGGTGGCATAACGAGCATACTGAGGGGCAATATCCTGGCATATTAAGTGGCAATATCCTGGCATAGTAAGTGGCAATATCCTGGCATATTAACTGGCAATATCCTGGCATATTAATTGGCAATATCCTGGCATATAAAGTGGCAATACCCTGGCATAATTATTAACAATACCCTGGCATATTAATTGGCATTATCCTGGCATATTAATTGGCATTATCCTGGCATATTAAGTGGCAATACCCTGGCATAATTATTGACAATACCCTGGAATATTAACTGGCAATATCCTGGCATATTAATTGGCATTATCCTGGCATATTAAGTGGCAATACCCTGGCATATTAAGTTGCAATATCCTGGCATATTGGGAATATCCTGGCATATTAAGTGGCAATACCCTGGCATAATTATTGGCAATACCTTGGCATATTAAGTGGCAATACCCTGGCATATTAAGTGGAAATATCCTGGCATATTAAGTGGCAATAGAGTGGCAAAATCCTGGCATATGGAGGTGCAAAATCCTGACATACTAAGTGGCAAAATCCTGGCATACTGAGGGGCAAAATCCTGGAATATTGAATGGCAAAATCCTGGCATACTGAGGGGCAAAATCCTGGAATATTGAATGGCAAAATCCTGGCATATTGAGGGGCAAAATCCTGACATATTGAGAGGCAAAATATTGGCATATTAAATAACATACTGAGTGGCTAAATACTGGCATATTGAGTGGCAAAATAGTGTGTCTCAGGTTATGTGTGTAACTGTGTGTGTGTAAGTGGTAAGGGTGTGTGTAAGTGTGTCACTATGTCAGTGTAAGGGTGTGTGTGTAAGTGTGTCACTGTATAAGGGTGTAAGTGTGTCACTGTGTCTGTGTAAGGGTGTGTGTGTAAGTGTGTCACTGTGTCTGTGTAAGGGTGTGTGTGTAAGTGGTAAGTGTGTCTCTGTGTGTGACTGCAAGGGTGTCTTTGTGTTTAAGGGTTTCAATGTCTGTTAGGGTATCAATGTGTGACAAATTTAGAGCATGCGAGTTGAATATTTAGATGTATTTATTTTCCACACTATACATTAGACTTTTATAAATATAAAATATATGGAGGGTATGTAGTATGGGAGTCGTGGCGGGTCAGAGGAGGGGGGCACCAAAATGCACCTTCGCCTGTGTAGACGAAAATCCTTGCCCCGGCCCTGGTTGTAGCTTTAGTTTTATCAGTGGAGGTATGAGAAAGGGTCGTTAGTGGTAATTACACTATAAGCATTGCTAATGGGAAGACTGAAGATGTGAGCAGGAAAAGAGTGAAGATGTGAGCAGGAAAAGAGTGAAGACGTGAGCAGGAGAAGAGTGAGGACGTGAGCAGGAGAAGAGTGAGGACGTGAGCAGGAGAAGAGTGAAGATGTGACCAACTGGAAGACACACATCCGGCAGGCAATCAGTGAATCCGGCTTTCTCAAGATCTCTGCAGGAGGTATGTGGAGAAAATGGTAAGTAAACAAAAATAACTACTTTTGATTAAGGCCCTTGCAATAAACAACAGAAAATTGAGTAAACATGCATTTCTAAGCTCAGTGCAAAATTTAGAAACTATTTAAATGGGGTCTTTTTTTTACTATTCGTAATAGTTTAAAATATTTTTCAGGTAAACATTTGAAAACGTGTTTTGTTTTAAAATTTGGTCAAATTTTATGATTTTTATTTTTGAGCAAATTATATGATGAAAATAATGGTATCTAAAGAAATCCCTCCTTATGGCAATGCAAACATTATATAAGCTGTGTGGGTGCAGTAGATGATAAAGAAGAAAATTACAGCTAAACACAAACACCGCAGACATGTTAAAACAGCCCATGTCACCAAGGGAAATACATGGCCAAAAAGTCATGTCAATGGGGTATTAAAGACCTCTTAAGTACACTACAAAATATATTAAGCTGCCCTTTTCACATGGCCATGCCTACACACCATATATGCCCTAATATCATTTCTGATATAAATATGTACCATTGCAATATTTGTACCAGTGTGTAATCACAATGGAAAGTAAGGTTCACCCATGTACTAAGATGTATACAGTATATATCAGTAGTCACTGTTATGTGGAATAACAAGGAGTATAGAAATATGATATTTGTGCTGATGTGGGTGACTGTTAGAGGGGACCAGAGAGGGCTTGGGCTGGTGTTTCTTTTACTACGAGGCTGGCACTTGGTTTCTTGTCCTGGTCCATTGTTGAAGTTTCTGTATATACTGCCTGTATATCTTTATATACTGCCCTCCTGTTTTATGCTGACTGTGGGTTGTTTCTTTATATTCTGTATTTCTCACTTGAGAACCATCACACACTGGAAGTGATTCGAGCTGCACTTCATGGGATGGTGTACAGTACTACACTATGTTGCTTCCTTCTTTCTTAGACATTATGGACCATGTGGAAGAGCTCCTGATGTACTAGAATGATTTGATGCCTACATCTGCACCTAGGTTTTGTGAGTGCATAAGCTCTATTCTTTTCTGTGTCACTTTGGTGCTAAGACTTACTACTCTATAAAGCATTTGTGTCATACTAGACAGCCACCTATATATAATCTACAATGCACCTATCAAACACAGGACTTACCTGTAAATTATATCTCCCGTGGTGTTCTTGCTAGCAGAAGCCATGTAGTTTTAATATTTTTTTGACTTGTTTTCTCAAGACAACTAATTTTTCCTTGAGAAAACAAGATGTTATCTTGGGGAAAAAAAGTCAGAAAATATTTTTTTAAAAATAACCTTTCTGGGCTTTCGTTGTGTAACATAAAGAAAAAGAAACAGATCTGTCTGATCAGGTTTTTCTCTCTCAACGGGTTATATTTAAACAGCATTATTCTGGTAGAAAGTTGTAAAAGTGGGGCAGAAAGCAGGAATCAGCCAGCCCGAGGGCAGATGACCTCTCTGCAAGTTTCCCAATATTCAAGTCGACCAATTAAAAGCCACAAGAAGGCTTGGGGTGTTTGGCTACAATTCCTCCATTCAAATATTTTATAAGTGTTTAAAAAAAAATACATTTACACAACAAGTTAGTATCGTTAAACTTTTACATGCAAGTTAAAGGGACTGTATCACCGACACATTGTATTTACTGTGACTGTAGAGAATATAAAATCTACATACATTGTATTAGCAAAACTAGTTTCTACTAGACATGTGCAAAACTAAAATTTTCGTTTCGTTTTCGTCCATTCGGATTTATAGAACTTTCGGTTTATAGAATAGCAATAGGAATACATGTATTCCATAAGCCGACAGCCTATAAACCGAACGTTCGGTTTATAGGCTGTCGGCTTATGGAATACATGTATATAATAAATAATATGTTATAATGTATATAATAAATAATAAAATTATGAATGGAGACTTTGTCTCCGTGTAGTAAAATGCCGACAGCCTATAAACCGAACGTTCGGTTTATAGGCTGTCGGCTTATGGAATACATGTATATAATAAATAATATGTTATAATGTATATAATAAATAATAAAATTATGAATGGAGACTTTGTCTCCGTGTAGTAAAATGCCGAAAGCCTATAAACCGAACGATCCGTTTATAGACTTTCGGCTTATATAATACATGTAATCCTATGGCTATTCTATAAACCGAACGTTCGGTTTATAGAATAGCAATAGGAATACATGTATTCCATAAGCCGACAGCCTATAAACCGAACGTTCGGTTTATAGGCTGTGGGCATTTTACTACACGGAGACAAAGTCTCCATTCATAATTTTATGAATGGAGACTCTGTCTCCGTATAGTTAAATGCTATTGTATTCTATAAACCGACTCTATTTCGGCTTATAGAATGCAATAGTACTACGAATGGACGAATGAACGAATGATTTTCCTTTATTAACCATTCGTTCATCCGGCTTTAGTTAGCTTAGCATTTTCGTTCTTCTTTTTTCGGGCGAATGGACGAAAATGCAATTTTCGGACGAAAATGCATTCGTCCGAAAACGAATGCACATGTCTAGTATATATTCACATGTAAATTGCTTTTTTAATAAAAAATTATGATTTAAATAAAATCTTGTTTTTATTTCCTTTTATGTGACAAAGCTGCCTCTCTCTTTCCCTTGCCCCCAGATTTGTCGCTCTCCCCCCCTTAGTGTTGTCTCTCTCTCACCCTCCCTTTGGCTCCCCCCTCGCTCCCCTTGTGTCTGTCTCTTCCCCCCTTCCCTCCCCTTGTTTCTCTCTGCCCCCCCCCTTGTTATTCTGTCCCCCCCTCACCTGTTTCTTGCTCCCTGGTGGCTAGTGGGGGCAGCCGGGGGATGTATGCACTATACATAATAGACGGAAGTGTCGGGCAGCATGGAGGTTGTCTGCACGATTCGTGCAGACATCCCCCAGCTGCCCGATTCTCCCTGGTGGCTAGCGAGGCAGCGGTGGATGTCTGCGCGATGAGCGAGACCTCCCCTGCTGCCGCCCGGAACGACAGCCAGGACTTTTATGAGGAAGCCGGAAGTACCCAGCTTCATCATAGAAGTCCCGGCGGTCATGCCGGGCGGCAGCAGGAGAGGTCTCGCTCATCGCGCAGACATCCTCCGCTCCCTCGCTAGCCACCAGGGAGAATCGGGCAGCTGGGGGATGTCTGCACGAATCGTGCAGACAACCTCCATGCTGCCCGACACTTCCGTCTATTATGTATAGTGCATACATCCCCCGGCTGCCCCCACTAGCCACCAGGGAGCAAGAAACAGGTGAGGGGGGGACAGAATAACAAGGGGGGGGGGCAGAGAGAAACAAGGGGAGGGAAGGGGGGAAGAGACAGACACAAGGGGAGCGAGGGGGGAGCCAAAGGGAGGGTGAGAGAGAGACAACACTAAGGGGGGGAGAGCGACAAATCTGGGGGCAAGGGAAAGAGAGAGGCAGCTTTGTCACATAAAAGGAAATAAAAACAAGATTTTTTTATATCATAATTTTTTATTTAAAAAGCAATTTACATGTGAATATATACTAGACATGTGCATTCGTTTTCGGACGAATGCATTTTCGTCCGAAAATTGCATTTTCGTCCATTCGCCCGAAAAACGAAGAACGAAAATGCTAAGCTAACTAAAGCCGGATGAACGAATGGTTAATAAAGGAAAATCATTCGTTCATTCGTCCATTCGTAGTACTATTGCATTCTATAAGCCGAAATAGAGTCGGTTTATAGAATACAATAGCATTTAACTATACGGAGACAGAGTCTCCATTCATAAAATTATGAATGGAGACAAACGTATAGTTAAAAGCCGACAGCCTATAAACCGAACGTTCGGTTTATAGGCTGTCGGCTTATGGAATACATGTATTCCTATTGCTATTCTATAAACCGAACGTTCGGTTTATAGAATAGCCATAGGATTACATGTATTACATAAGCCGAAAGTCTATAAACCGATCGTTCGGTTTATAGACTTTCGGCATTTTACTACACGGAGACAAAGTCTCCATTCATAATTTTATGAATGGAGACTCTGTCTCTGTATAGTTAAATGCCGAAAGCCTATAAACCGAACGACTTTCGGTTTATAGACTTTCGGCTTATGTACTACATGTAATCCTATGGCTATTCTATAAACCGAAAGTCGTTCGGTTTATAGTTTAGCAATAGCATTACATGTATTCTATAAACCGAACGTCGTTTGTTTTAAAGACTTTCGGCTTATAGAATACATGCTGCTATTGGCTTTCTATAAACCGAAAGAGTCCCCATTCATACGAATAGGTCAATTGACCTATTCGTATGAATGGGAACTCAATTTCGGTTTATAGGAAGCTAATAGCATTACATGCATTCCATAAACCGAAAGTCATTCATGTCGGTTTATGGAATGTAGTACAATGCTATTGGTATTGTAAACCGACTCTATTTCGGTTTAGAATGCCAATAGCACGAATGGACGAATGGACGAATGAACGAATGTTTTTCGTTTATTAACCATTCGTTCATTCGGATTTTGTTAGTTAAAATTTTCGTTATTCGTTTTTCGGACGAATGGACGAAAATGCTATTTTCGTCCGAAAATGCATTCGTCCGAAAACGAATGCACATGTCTAGTTTCTACAGACCCCCTGGTAGTAGTCTTCCCATTCTCTCACTTGACTGTCCAGTACTGTACTTCATACAGCTGCTCTTTGCAAACTGTTCTCATACTGATCTTTGCACATAGACGCGGGGTCTGGGAGAGCTCTCCCATCACATGGAGACGCCTGGAAGGATCGCTGATGGAAAGAGCAGCAGCTGGAAAGTCCTATCTCTCAGGTTTACATGTGTTCTTATTACTGTGTGTGGTTAAGGGCAGCAGATCAGCAATCTGCCTGTAGCTTTAATCAAAGAAATACATTTAGCTCTTGTTTGGAAGCTGAAGTGTCTTAATATCAATAAATAATCTGGGATGAATATCCTGCAATAAATCTGCTAATAAACCTTGATTTATTCCTTCAAGCCTGGTATATTACAGCTTATTGTAAATGGCTATATATATATATTTATGGTAAAGACTGGATCTGAGATGCTCTTTGGTGGGAGATCCAGAGAGAGGGGGCAGCTTGGCGAAAACCTGAGCTGGGGTTGGAGGAGAGCTTAAATCCATTTGGGGAGCACAGAGGTGGTGCAGGGAAGTATCGGTTAACGAGGGGCCAAGGAGTGGAGGGCTTTGTGGGTTAAAAATCTATTTTTATATGTGATCCCAGTGTAGAGCTGCGCAGAGAGAAGCAGCCAGATCGGATCTGCAAGCAAGAAAAATGTGCCTGGCAGCTGTATTTGGAATAGATTGCAAGGGAGAAAGATGAGCCAGAGGTAGTCCAGTCAGGAGGGTATTACAGTAGGGCACTAGGATTTTAGCAGTCTCTTCGCTGAGGGCTGTTTCAGTAGCGTATAAGGGTCTAAAGCCAAATTAAATAGTAGGTGATTGGCTGCCGGGGAGTCAGTTAGACGTGAGTGAACAGTAATTTCCAATAACTTGGACAGAAGGGGCAGAAGGGGTGTATAACTATAGTTTGATGGAAGTGTGGGATCCAGTGAAGATACTTTTCAGTACAGGTATGATTTAGGCAAGCTTGGAGGTTGATGGTACTGTTATACACACATCATGTTTTCCTCTGGAAGGCTCTTCCAGGGATCTACTACTCTTTACAGTGATTACTAAATCTGTATATTTTTTTCATCTAAGATAGGTGTTTTACATTTCAGCTGCATTGGAGAATTTCTCCAGCTCGTCTACACTGGCCTAAAGTATTAGCATTAGCAGAATGCTTGGTTGTATAGGGAGAGGTATTAGCAGAATGCATGGTTGTATAGGGAGAGGTATTAGCAGAATGCTTGGTTGTATAGGGAGAGGTATTAGCAGAATGCTTGGTTGTATAGCGAGAGGTATTAGCAGAATGCTTGGTTGTATAGGGAGAGGTATTAGCAGAATGCATGGTTGTATAAGGAGAAGTATTAGCAGAATGCTTGGTTGTATAGGGAGAGGTATTAGCAGAATGCTTGGTTGTATAGGGAGAGGTATTAGCAGAATGCTTGGTTGTATAGTGAGAGGTATTAGCAGAATGCTTGGTTATATAGGGAGAGGTATTAGCAGAATGCTTGGTTGTATAGGGAGAGGTATTAGCAGAATGCTTGGTTGCATAGGCAGAGGTATTAGCAGAATGCATGGTTGTATAGGGAGAGGTATTAGCAGAATGCTTGGTTGTATAGGGAGAGGTATTAGCTGAATGCTTGGTTGTATAGGGAGATGTATTAGCAGAATGCTTGGTTGTATAGGGAGAGGTATTAGCAGAATGCTTGGTTGCATAGGGAGAGGTATTAGCAGAATGCTTGGTTGTATAGCGAGAGGTATTAGCAGAATGCATGGTTGTATAGGGAGAGGTATTAGCAGAATGCTTGGTTGTATAGGGAGAGGTATTAGCAGAATGCTTGGTTGTATAGGCAGAGGTATTAGCAGAATGCTTGGTTGCATAGGGAGAGGTATTAGCAGAATGCTTGGTTGTATAGAGAGAGGTATTAGCAGAATGCTTGGTTGCATAGGGAGAGGTATTAGCAGAATGCTTGGTTGTATAGCGAGAGGTATTAGCAGAATGCTTGGTTGTATAGGGAGAGGTATTAGCAGAATGCTTGGTTGTATAGGCAGAGGTATTAGCAGAATGCTTGGTTGTATCAGGACAGGTATTAGCAGGCTGTTTCACTGCGTGAACACAGGTGCCAGTCCGCCCCCACGCTAGGAACAGTGGCATCCCAAGGGGGGTGCAGACCGCACCTGTTGATGCTCTGTCGGCACCATCCTCGCAGCAAATAGCACTGCTTAACTTTTTTAGTACTGGGGAAGGGGGTAGGAGGGTGATATACAATGAGCACAATAATGTTGGCATATTAATGGAAAAATAATACCGGCATACTAATGGAAATATAATACTGTCGTATTAATGGACAAACTAACACTGGCATATTAATGGGCAAATTGGCTCTGGCATATTAATAGCAAAATAACACTGGCATATTAATGGGCAAATTGGCTCTGGCATATTAATAGCAAAATAATAATGGCATATTAATGGGCAAATTGTCTCTGGCATATTAATAGCAAAATAATAATGGCATATTAATGGGTAAATTGATTGTGGCATATTAATGGGCAAATAATATTGGCATATGAATGGCAAACTAATACTGGCATATTAATGGGCAAATTGCCTGTGGCATATTAATGGGCAAAATAACACTGGCATATTAATGGGCAAATTGTTTTTTGTATATTAATTGGCAAGGTAGCTGTGGCATATTTATGGCCAAACTGTGGCATATATTTATGTTAAGGAAATGACTGTGGCATGTTAATTGGTACCTGACAGTGGCTTCTTTTAACTGGCTTTAAGTGATGCTGCAGCATGTTCTGTGGGGCAAATTGACACTCTGGCATGCCAAATCATGTGGGTGCAATATGAATGCAAGCCAAGTGCTGTGGGTGCAATATTGGTGTGTGACAAGTGCTGTGGCTACTCTATGGGGCTGTGTTAAGTCCTTTAGGTGCAATGTGGGTGCAGAAAAAGGGAATAAAAACAAGAAATGCAACTCTTCAATAACATTTTTATTACATATGAAAATAGTTGAATATAATATTAAGTAGTTCATATAAGTTCATATAACTGCAACTAGTTATATATATACATAGAGAGAGATGTGTATAGATATTTATAAATATATATGAACATATGTAAGTGTTCTCTAATGAGTAGTTGTATTGCAGTGTTGCATAGTAAGAAGATATACATATTGCAGCCATATATACACATTTTGATCCATATTCACATTTTATACAATGCAATAAAAATACTCACTGCAATAAAAGTCCAATTGTGTGTGTGCTTATTTTTGTGTATTTTGTGTGTGTGTGTGTGTGTGTGTGTGTATGTATGTTTGTGTGTGTGTGTGTGTGTGTGTGTATTGTGTGTGTGTGTATGTGTGCATGTATGTGTGTGTGTGTGCATGTATGTGTATGTGTGTGTGTGGTAGGGGTAACATTGCAATGGAGGGCGTTATTGCATTCCGGGGCAGGGGACAGAGTCCAGGGGGCACAAGCAAATTCTTGCTCAGGGTCCAATCAATATTAAAGACGGCCCTGATGATAGAGCATTTAAACCTGTTGCTAACTAACTCGTGCAGCCATTTTGTAAAAACTATATTTATATAAACACAGGCAAGATGTGTATCCCTTATGCAAAGCACACAGCAGTGTGTCCAGGGTGCAGCCCCCTTAAGCTGTGATACAGCCTTCCCATGCATCCCCCCACACCCATAAACGGTCATACAATGACACGTGTGCAAACCTGACACGCTAACGGCAGGTTCCCAACCATGCTCCATATCACAGCTACATCACAGTAACAGGGATTTATATACTCTATACAGTAACAGTGATCTATTATCTCTATACAGTAACATGGATTTATTTACTCTATACAGTAACAGTGATCTATTATCTCTATACAGTAACAGTGATTTATTTACTCTATACAGTAACAGTGATCTATTATCTCTATACAGTAACAGTGATTTATTTACTCTATACAGTAACAGTGATCTATTATCTCTATACAGTAACAGTGATTTATTTGCTCTATACAGTAACAGTGATCTATTATCTCTATACAGTAACAGTGATTTATTTGCTCTATACAGTAACAGTGATCTATTATCTCTATACAGTAACAGGGATTTATTTACTCTATACAGTAACAGGGATTTATTTACTCTATACAGTAACATGGATTTATTATCTCTATACAGTAACAGGGATTTATTTACTCTATACAGTAACAGGGATTTATTTACTCTATACAGTAACAGGGATTTATATACTCTATACAGTAACAGGGATTTATTTACTCTATACAGTAACAGGGATTTTTTTTATCTCTATACAGTAACAGGGATTTATTTACTCTATGCAGTAATTACATTGAAAATACTGTATTTTATGAGAGCTGAGGGGCTGTAATATATCTTATTGGTTGAAATGATCTGTTATCCAAAATACTTCTGCTACCAAGCATTTTGAGTAAGGGGTACTCAGCCTGTATATATAAATTCTATACTTTCAGTTGTCTTTCTCATTGGTTGGGTGTACGTTATTTTGCGTCATTATTTTATTAATAAATGTTATGTTTTTTTACTTGGTTATTTGGACAATAAAGTAATAATACTGGCATTTATCTTATCAAGTATACTTGAGTATTGTGTGTTATTTTGTATGAGGACGAGTGGCACAAAATGGATTTGGAGATCCACTGTGATGGGGGTTGTTGGAGGACCCTGAGGGCCAGAAGACTCCCTGTGGACTATGGAACCTGTCTGTGGATATACTAGTTTGGGGGTGCATGCTTTGGGGGGATCAGTGACACCCTGCTTCATCACAGGCTCACTCAGGATGTCACCCTGGATATGTACCTTGGGATCCAAGCCTTTACTCTATTCACTGTGTTTCCCCCAGGTTAAGAAATGTGATTATATGTTAGTGTTGAAATGTGTACTTATCCAATCAATAAGTGTTACTGTCCTGTGATCTGTTGTCCCTTGTAGTCTGGATGTCTGGATCTAAAGATGGTATGTTTATTCAGGGCCGGTGCAAGGATTTTTGCCGCCCTAGGCAAAATAAAATTTGCCGCCCCCCCCCCATTATCATATTATTTTCCCATATCATGACATCACATGTTCCACTCCTTTCTCAGCATTTCAATTAAAAGAGAGTTAACAGAGTTACATGTTGCAATAAAGCCCCCTATTAAGAATGGTGGAGAATAAGTACCATAATTTAAGCCTCAATATGCCAGGATTATTCACCTCAATACCCCAGGATTATGACCCCCAATATGCCAGGATTTAGCCACCCAATATCCCAGGATTATGCCCCACAATATCCCAGGATTATGCCCCTCAATATCCCAGGACTTTGCCCCCACCATATGCCAGGACTTTGCCCCCACCATATGCCAGGACTTTGCCCCCACAATATGCCAGGACTTTGCCCCCACCATATGCCAGGACTTTGCCCCCATAATATGCCAGGACTTTGCCCCCACAATATGCCAGGACTTTGCCCCCCAATATGCCTGGACTTTGCCCCCCAATATGCCAGGACTTTGCCCCCACGATATGCCAGGACTTTGCCCCCACAATATGCCTGGACTTTCCCCCTTCCTTCCCTTACTTACCTCGTCGCTGCTGCTGCTCTGTCTCCGGTGCTGGGGCGCCTGTGGCTGTGAGGGAAGCGTTGTGCGCTCCCCTCCAGCCAATGCGCTTTCAATAAAGTTTGTTTAAAAAAAAAAAAAAACTTTACTGAAAGCGCATTGGCTGGAGGGGAGCGCACAACGCTTCCCTCACAGCCACAGGCGGCCCAGCACCGGAGACGCAGCAACGCCGACGAGGTAAGTAAGGAGGAGGATTTTTTTTTTTTTTTTTGACACAGGGTTCCGGCGCCCCCAGCCAAAATGTGTCCTAGGCAGCTGCCTAGGTCGCCTTACTGGTGGCGCCGGCCCTGTGTTTATTTTATGTAACGTTTACTATATTTAATTACCTTTTTTACGTTAGGTTTTCTATTGTTTGAGGTTTACATGTTATAATTAGTTCCTCTGTGCCTCCCCTCTAGTTGATGTCATATTTGTGTTTATATAAGTCTGTGCTGTTTCACAAATAAAGGTTGTTCATTCTTGCTGTACCTAACTGCTAGTGGTCCTGTCTGCTCCATGACAGACTTGCTGGGTGAATGCTGAGCTTTAATCGGGGGCTAAGGACGGGATTTCCTACAACAGGCAGAGGTGCTACCGGCCTTGGGTAGCCATCCTGTTAAATTATGTATTCCTATTCCTATACTTCTCTTGTCATGAATGTCTCCATGCATGTACAGGGTAAACACTAGCAGATGGATCAAAGCGACTTTGCTGCTGTAGTGTATCTTTAAGACCTAATAAAAATAATACCTGTTGTAATAGTAGCTATCAAGAGGGATGATTGCGAGTGAGCTGTCATATTCGATAATTTGTTTTTTACAAGTGCGTGTGGAGATAACCTGCATCTAACTGCTCTGCCCTACGAGTATTAAGTGAGGGCTCAGAAATAGACTGTGTGTGGATTTTATGGTCCGGAACTTGTCATACAATGTGTCAGGCTGTTTATTTTTGGAGATGTGGGGTTTCTATTCTCCTGATCTCTCCCTGTAATATACCTGTAGCTATAATGCTGCTGACAAGCAAATCCCCTTGTAGGAGGGGGGGGGGGGGGGCTCAGTTATGATCCACAGTTTAAACATGTTTGACATCGCCAGGGAAAGGAAGGCATTACCTGGGGTTATAATGACAGATGTTATAAGCTCCCAGGATGAGACTGTGACAAGCTCTGGAAGTCAAATCAGGCAAGAATGCTTTACATGTAATGCTATAGAAATGTGACTGATAGAAAGTGCAAGAAGGGTACAGTAAACAGACACTGAGGAGATCATATTATAACATAAAATAACAGAAACAAAGCCAAAAGAATGCACAAAACAGAATGGATCGCACAATGGGAGTTATATAGAAAGGGCAAGTCTGAGAGCAAGTTTCTAAAAGTGGAACAGTTAGCAGGGATATCCTTTTGGTTTCCGTGGTGATTCTGGGGGTAAAGTTCTAAATACAGAATGATCAGTAGGAACATTCCATTGGTTTCCATGGTGATTCTGGGGCAATGTTCTAAATATAGAATGATCAGTAGGGCCATTCCATTGGTTTCCACGGTGATTCTGGGGCAATGTTCTAAATATAGAATGATCAGTAGGAACATTCCATTGGTTTCCATGGTGATTCTGGAGCAATGTTCTAAATATAGAATGATCAGTAGGAACATTCCATTGGTTTCCATGGTGATTCTGGAGCAATGCTCTAAATATAGAATGATCAGTAGGGCCATTCCATTGGTTTCCATGGTGATTCTGGGGCAATGTTCTAAATATAGAATGATCAGTAGGAACATTCCATTGGTTTCCATGGTGATTCTGGAGCAATGTTCTAAATATAGAATGATCAGTAGGAACATTCCATTGGTTTCCATGGTGATTCTGGAGCAATGCTCTAAATATAGAATGATCAGTAGGAAAATTCCATTGGTTTCCATGGTGATTCTGGGGCAATGTTCTAAATACAGAATGATCTGTAGGAACATTCCATTGGTTTCCATGGTGATTCTGGGGCAATGTTCTAAATACAGAATGATCAGTAGGAACATTCCATTGGTTTCCATGGTGATTCTGGGGGTAAAGTTCTAAATACAGAATGATCAGTAGGAACATTCCATTGGTTTCCATGGTGATTCAGGGGGCAAAGTTCTAAATACAGAATGATCAGTAGGAACATTCCATTGGTTTCCATGGTGATTCTGGGGGTAAAGTTCTAAATACAGAATGATCAGTAGGGCCATTCCATTGGTTCCCATGGTGATTCTGGGGGCAAAGTTCTAAATACAGAATGATCAGTAGGAACATTCCATTGGTTTCCATGGTGATTCTGGGGCAATGTTCTAAATACAGAATGATCAATAGGAACATTCCATTGGTTTCCATGGTGATTCTGGGGGTAAAGTTCTAAATACAGAATGATCAGTAGGAACATTCCATTGGTTTCCATGGTGATTCTGGGGCAATGTTCTAAATACAGAATGATCAGCAGGAACATTCCATTGGTTTTACATGGTAATTCTGGGGGTAAAGTTCTAAATACAGAATGATCAGCAGGAACATTCCATTGGTTTCCATGGTGATTCTGGGGATAAAGTTCTAAATACAGAATGATCAGTAGGAACATTCCATTGGTTTCCACGGTGATTCTAGGGGAATGTTATAAATACAGACTGATGAGAAGGGACATTCCATTGGGTTCCATCGAGATTCCGGGGTAATGTTCTAAATATGGAACAATCAGCAGCACCTTTCTATGTTGACTGCTCCCCTTAAAGACCCCCGTTTGCTGTACAGTGTCCCGTTTTAGCAATATGACCTTGGTATTGGTTGGTGCTTTGTATTATATCTTTATATCTCTGCAGCAACCAGTCTCCGCTCCGCTATCCCAGCGACAGGGGAGCGTGCTCCGAATTCTCAAACAGAGCACCCGGCTTGATATCACAGAGAATGTGGTACACTCGGTAGCTACGTATGGATGGGGCACAAGTAATTATGTATATCAGAGCTTGGTCAGGGCTGTATAGGCAGAATAAGGAATAATTGGAGAGTTAGAAGAAATCCTATTCTTCCTCCTTGGAATAAGCACTCCCTTCTGGCAGCAGTCCTGACATGGACTATTGTCTCCCCCGTCTTTGTCGCTCTCATTCCAATGTACATTTGCAGCTTTTGTTTTTCCATCTTTAATGGTCCAAAGCTTCTTCTTTTTTTAAACAAAAGGTCTTGAAACATCTTAAAGCAACAGTCAACGAGAATAAATGACTTAAAGGGTCTACTCCAAATGTACTGCTCCGTTCTGGTTTGTTTTTGAATCAAAGTGAAATACAGGCTGTGTGAGAATCAAAGCATTGGAGAAATTCGTATGGGGACAATTTTGCCCTGAAAACCCAATTTGCAGTGATCCCCCCCAAATACATTTAGGATGGGGCCCATCAGCAGCCCCCAGGGGGACATGTATATTTATTTTTTTCGATCTATGGGGGTTTTCCCAGTTCCCTGACCCTGGAGGGGTAATTTTATTGCATGGGGGCCAGGGCAAGCAGCAGTACTTTTCGGCTTGGAGATGTTTGGGGGGAATTCAGATTCCTGCCGGTCTTGGCGTGTAATCAGCCAAGATGGCCGAATTGTGACTCGTTTCTGGGGCACATTTGGTAGCTTGAAATGCAGGTCCGAATATGTCCAGGATGTGCCCTGAATCATTCCAAACTTTGGAGGCATCATCTTGTCCCCGAAGTCTGATGCATGTTCAATAGACCCTCATATATGTCTCTTATTTTATGCGTTTGTTGCATTGCTGCTAACACAATGTATAGATCATTTCCCACCATTTTATATTCTCTACATTCCTGGTAATAGCAATGTATAGGTGACAGAGTCCCCTTAACATATACTGTATCTGTTCTTTCATTGATAATGATATGGGAACCGTTGGCTGTAATGCTGCTAGACGCGTTCATCAGTAGTTATTTTGCGGCATCTTGAAGCCCCAGAATTACCGGCTGGGAGTAGGACTGGGGCGAATGGATGTGCGTTGGATTATTATCTGGCGTGAGTTTGAGCAGAGACACATTGCTGTGGTCATGGGTCTGCGCCCCTTTGTAGTGCTGAGCATACTATACATAGACGGTATTAATGCAGGGACAGACACAATGCTGCCTGCGCACAGTGCTGAGCATACTATACATAGACGGTATTAATGCCGGGACAGACACAATGCTGCCTGCGCACAGTGCTGAGCATACTATACATAGACGGTATTAATGCAGGGACAGACACAATGCTGCCTGCGCGCAGTGCTGAGCATACTGTACATAGACGGTATTAATGCTGGGACAGACACAATGCTGCCTGCGCGCAGTGCTGAGCATACTGTACATAGACAGTATTAATGCCGGGACAGACATAATGCTGCCTGCGCACAGTGCTGAGCATACTGTACATAGACGGTATTAATGCCGGGACAGACACAATGCTGCCTGCGCACAGTGCTGAGCATACTATACATAGACGGTATTAATGCCGGGACAGACACAATGCTGCCTGCGCACAGTGCTGAGCATACTATACATAGACGGTATTAATGCAGGGACAGACACAATGCTGCCTGCGCGCAGTGCTGAGCATACTGTACATAGACGGTATTAATGCTGGGACAGACACAATGCTGCCTGCGCGCAGTGCTGAGCATACTGTACATAGACAGTATTAATGCCGGGACAGACATAATGCTGCCTGCGCACAGTGCTGAGCATACTGTACATAGACGGTATTAATGCCGGGACAGACACAATGCTGCCTGCGCACAGTGCTGAGCACACTGTACATAGACAGTATTAATGCCGGGACAGACACAATGCTGCCTGCGCAGTGCTGAGCATACTGCACATAGACAGTATTAATGCTGGGACGGACACAATGCTGCCTGCGCACAGTGCTGAGCATACTGTACATAGACAGTATTAATGCAGGGACAGACACAATGCTGCCAGCGCACAGTGCTGAACATACTGTACATAGACGGTATTAATGCCAGGACAGACACAATGCTGCCTGCGCACAGTGATGAGCATACTGTACATAGACAGTATTAATGCCAGGACAGACACAATGCTTCCTGCGCACAGAGCTGAGCATACTGTACATAGACGGTATTAATGCCGGGACAGACACAATGCTGCCTGCGCACAGTGCTGAGCACACTGTACATAGACAGTATTAATGCCGGGACAGACACAATGCTGCCTGCGCAGTGCTGAGCAAACTGCACATAGACAGTATTAATGCCGGGACAGACACAATGCTGCCTGCGCACAGTGCTGAGCATACTGCACATAGACAGTATTAATGCCGGGACAGACACAATGCTGCCTGCACACAGTGCTGAGCATACTGTACATACACGGTATTAATGCCGTGACAGACACAATGCTGCCTGCGCACAGTGCTGAGCATACTGTACACAGATGGTATTAATACCAGGACAGACACAATGCTGCCTGCAGTGCTGAGCATACTGTACAGAGACAGTATTAATGCTGGGACAGACACAATGCTGCCTGTGCGCAGTGCTGAGCATACTGCACATAGACAGTATTAATGCCGGGACAGACACAATGCTTCCTGCGCACAGTGCTGAGCATACTGTACATAGACAGTATTAATGCCGGGACAGACACAATGCTGCCTGCGCACAGTGCTGAGCATACTGTACATAGACAGTATTAATGCTGGGACAGACACAATGCTGCCTGCGCACAGTGCTGAGCATAATGCACATAGACAGTATTAATGCCAGGACAGACACACTGCTGCCTGCGCACAGTGCTGAGCATAATGCACATAGACAGTATTAATGCCAGGACAGACACACTGCTGCCTGCGCACAGAGCTGAGCATACTGTACACAGATGGTATTAATACCAGGACAGACACAATGCTGCCTGCAGTGCTGAGCATACTGTACAGAGACAGTATTAATGCTGGGACAGACACAATGCTGCCTGTGCGCAGTGCTGAGCATACTGCACATAGACAGTATTAATGCCGGGACAGACACAATGCTGCCTGCGCACAGTGCTGAGCATACTGCACATAGACAGTATTAATGCCGGGACAGACACAATGCTGCCTGCGCACAGTGCTGAGCATACTGTACATAGACAGTATTAATGCCGGGACAGACACAATGCTGCCTGCGCGCAGTGCTGAGCATACTGTACATAGACAGTATTAATGCCGGGACGGACACAATGCTGCCTGCGTGCAGTGCTGAGCATACTGTACATAGACAGTATTAATGCCGGGACAGACACAATGCTGCCTGCGCACAGTGCTGAGCAAACTGCACATAGACAGTATTAATGCTGGGACAGACACAGTGCTGCCTGCGCACAGTGCTGAGCATACTGTACATAGACAGTATTAATGCAGGGACAGACACAATGCTGCCAGCGCACAGTGCTGAACATACTGTACATAGACGGTGTTAATGCCAGGACAGACACAATGCTGCCTGCGCACAGTGATGAGCATACTGTACATAGACAGTATTAATGCCAGGACAGACACAATGCTTCCTGCGCACAGAGCTGAGCATACTGTACATAGACAGTATTAATGCCGGGACAGACACAATGCTGCCTGCGCGCAGTGCTGAGCATACTGCACATAGACAGTATTAATGCCGGGCAGACACAATGCTGCCTGCGCACAGTGCTGAGCATACTGCACATAGACAGTATTAATGCCGGGACAGACACAATGCTGCCTGCACACAGTGCTGAGCATACTGTACATAGACGGTATTAATGCCGTGACAGACACAATGCTGCCTGCGCACAGTGCTGAGCATACTGTACACAGATGGTATTAATACCAGGACAGACACAATGCTGCCTGCAGTGCTGAGCATACTGTACAGAGACAGTATTAATGCTGGGACAGACACAATGCTGCCTGTGCGCAGTGCTGAGCATACTGCACATAGACAGTATTAATGCCGGGACAGACACAATGCTTCCTGCGCACAGTGCTGAGCATACTGTGCATAGACAGTATTAATGCCGGGACAGACACAATGCTGCCTGCGCACAGTGCTGAGCATACTGTACATAGACAGTATTAATGCTGGGACAGACACAATGCTGCCTGCGCACAGTGCTGAGCATACTGCACATAGACAGTATTAATGCCAGGACAGACACACTGCTGCCTGCGCACAGTGCTGAGCATACTGTACACAGATGGTATTAATACCAGGACAGACACAATGCTGCCTGCAGTGCTGAGCATACTGTTCAGAGACAGTATTAATGCTGGGACAGACACAATGCTGCCTGTGCGCAGTGCTGAGCATACTGCACATAGACAGTATTAATGCCGGGACAGACACAATGCTGCCTGCGCACAGTGCTGAGCATACTGTACATAGACAGTATTAATGCTGGGACAGACACAATGCTGCCTGCGCACAGTGCTGAGCATACTGTACATAGACAGTATTAATGCTGGGACATACACAATGCTGCCTGCGCACAGTGCTGAGCATACTGCACATAGACAGTATTAATGCCGGGACAGACACAATGCTGCCTGCGCACAGTGCTGAGCATACTGTACATAGACGGTATTAATGCCGGGACAGACACAATGTTGCCTGCGCGCAGTGCTGAGCATACTGTACATAGACAGTATTAATGCCGGGACGGACACAATGCTGCCTGCGTGCAGTGCTGAGCATACTGTACATAGACAGTATTAATGCCGGGACAGACACAATGCTGCCTGCGCACAGTGCTGAGCAAACTGCACATAGACAGTATTAATGCTGGGACAGACACAGTGCTGCCTGCGCACAGTGCTGAGCATACTGTACATAGACAGTATTAATGCAGGGACAGACACAATGCTGCCAGCGCACAGTGCTGAACATACTGTACATAGACGGTATTAATGCCAGGACAGACACAATGCTGCCTGCGCACAGTGATGAGCATACTGTACATAGACAGTATTAATGCCAGGACAGACACAATGCTTCCTGCGCACAGAGCTGAGCATACTGTACATAGACAGTATTAATGCCGGGACAGACACAATGCTGCCTGCGCGCAGTGCTGAGCATACTGCACATAGACAGTATTAATGCCGGGACAGACACAATGCTGCCTGCCACAGTGCTGAGCATACTGCACATAGACAGTATTAATGCCGGGACAGACACAATGCTGCCTGCACACAGTGCTGAGCATACTGTACATAGACGGTATTAATGCCGTGACAGACACAATGCTGCCTGCGCACAGTGCTGAGCATACTGTACACAGATGGTATTAATACCAGGACAGACACAATGCTGCCTGCAGTGCTGAGCATACTGTACAGAGACAGTATTAATGCTGGGACAGACACAATGCTGCCTGTGCGCAGTGCTGAGCATACTGCACATAGACAGTATTAATGCCGGGACAGACACAATGCTTCCTGCGCACAGTGCTGAGCATACTGTACATAGACAGTATTAATGCCGGGACAGACACAATGCTGCCTGCGCACAGTGCTGAGCATACTGTACATAGACAGTATTAATGCTGGGACAGACACAATGCTGCCTGCGCACAGTGCTGAGCATACTGCACATAGACAGTATTAATGCCAGGACAGACACACTGCTGCCTGCGCACAGTGCTGAGCATACTGTACACAGATGGTATTAATACCAGGACAGACACAATGCTGCCTGCAGTGCTGAGCATACTGTACAGAGACAGTATTAATGCTGGGACAGACACAATGCTGCCTGTGCGCAGTGCTGAGCATACTGCACATAGACAGTATTAATGCCGGGACAGACACAATGCTGCCTGCGCACAGTGCTGAGCATACTGTACATAGACAGTATTAATGCTGGGACAGACACAATGCTGCCTGCGCACAGTGCTGAGCATACTGCACATAGACAGTATTAATGCCGGGACAGACACAATGCTGCCTGCGCACAGTGCTGAGCATACTGTACATAGACGGTATTAATGCCGGGACAGACACAATGCGGCCTGCGCACAGTGCTGAGCATACTGTACATAGACAGTATTAATGCCGGGACAGACACAATGCGGCCTGCGCACAGTGCTGAGCATACTGTACATAGACAGTATTAATGGCGGGACAGACACAATGCTGCCTGCGCACAGTGCTGAGCATACTGTACATAGACGGTATTAATGCCGGGACAGACACAATGCTGCCTGCACACAGTGCTGAGCATACTGTACATAGACAGTATTAATGGCGGGACAGACACAATGCTGCCTGCGCACAGTGCTGAGCATACTGTACATAGACGGTATTAATGCCGGGACAGACACAATGCTGCCTGCACGCAGTGCTGAGCATACTGTACATACACAGTATTAATGCTGGGACAGACACAATGCGGCCTGCGCACAGTGCTGAGCATACTGTACATAGACAGTATTAATGCCGGGACAGACACAATGCTGCCTGCGCACAGTGCTGAGCATACTGTACATAGACGGTATTAATGCCGGGACAGACACAATGCTGCCTGCGCACAGTGCTGAGCATACTGTACATAGACAGTATTAATGGCGGGACAGACACAATGCTGCCTGCGCACAGTGCTGAGCATACTGTACATAGACGGTATTAATGCCGGGACAGACACAATGCTGCCTGCACGCAGTGCTGAGCATACTGTACATACACAGTATTAATGCTGGGACAGACACAATGCTGCCTGCGCACAGTGCTGAGCATACTGTACACAGACAGTATTAATGCCGGGACAGACACAATGCTGCCTGCGCACAGTGCTGAGCATACTGTACATAGACGGTATTAATGCCGGGACAGGCACAATGCTGCCTGCGCATAGTGCTGAACATACTGTACATAGACGGTATTAATGTCGGGACAGACACAATGCTGCCTGCGCGCAGTGCTGAGCATACTGTACATAGACAGTATTAATGCCGGGACAGACACAATGCTGCCTGCGCACAGTGCTGAGCATACTGTACACAGACAGTATTAATGCCGGGACAGACACAATGCTGCCTGCGCGCAGTGCTGAGCATACTGTACATAGACAGTATTAATGCCGGGACAGACACAATGCTGCCTGCGCACAGTGCTGAGCATACTGTACATAGACAGTATTAATGCCGGGACACACACAATGCTGCCTGCGCGCAGTGCTGAGCATACTGTACATAGACGGTATTAATGCCGGGACAGACACAATGCTGCCTGCGCACAGTGCTGAGCATACTGTACATAGACGGTATTAATGCCGGGACAGACACAATGCTACCTGCGCGCAGTGCTGAGCATACTGTACATAGACTGTATTAATGCCGTGACAGACACAGTGCTGCCTGCGCACAGTGCTGAGCATACTGTACATAGACGGTATTAATGCCGGGACAGACACAATGCTGCCTGCACGCAGTGCTGAGCATACTGTACACAGACAGTATTAATGCCGGGACAGAGGGAATTTGATGAGGAAGACTTCGATAAACGATAACCTTATCTGACAATCTTGTACAAATAAAGCCTAAACAGCCTGTACAATAGCACAGCAGCCTTTTCTTCGTTTAATACAAACTTTGTTTCCTTTAATTTAATTACTATGATTTTCTCTGTATCTGGCGTCACAAATGGCATTCAAGTCACTGTGAGACCCTCCCTCTTCTATCCAACCTGCGTCTCTAACTTCCCTGCCTCCTGCCTGCTAATCTGCCCCCTCTTCTGTTATCGCTTACTAAATTGGGACTACTTCTAATCTGTCAGGAACTGACACAGGGGCTGCAGAGTCTTCTGGCAATTCAAATATTTAGTTATCTCACCTTAAATCCAAACCCATATATCTTAAATATATGAACAATAAAACACATAGGAGAAGGAGAAAAAGGAGAGAGGGAAAGGGAGAGAGGGAAAATGAGAGAGTGAAAGGGAGAGAGGGAAAAGGAGAGAGGAAAGGGAGAGAGGGAAAAAGAGAGAGAAAGGGAAAGAAGGAAAGGGAAAAGGAGAGAGAGAAAGGGAGAGAGGGAAAGAGAGAGAGGGAAAGGGAGAGAGGGAAAAGGAGAGAGAGAAAGGGAGAGAGGGAAAGAGAGAGAGGGAAAAGGAGAGAGAGCAAGGGAGAGAGGGAAAGAGAGAGAGGGAAAAGGAGAGAGAGCAAGGGAGAGAGGGAAAGAGAGAGAGGGAAAAGGAGAGAGAGCAAGGGAGAGAAGGAAAAGTAGAGAGAGAAATGGAGAGAGGGAAAAAGAGAGAGAGGGAAAAGGAGAGAGAAAGGGAGAGAGGGAAAGAGAGAGAGAGAAAGGGAGAGAGGGAAAAGGAGAGAGAGAAAGGGAGAGAGTCAAAGAGAGAGAGAGAAAGGGAGAGAGGGAAAAGGAGAGAGAAAGGGAGAGAGGGAAAAGGAGAGAGAGCAAGAGAGAGAGGGAAAGAGAGAGAAAGGGAGAGAGGGAAAGAGAGAGAGGGAAAAGGAGAGAGAAAGGGAGAGAGGAAAAGAGAGAGAGGGAAAGGGAGAGAGAAAAAGAGGAAGAGTGGAAAAGAGAGATAGATGGAAAGAGAAAGAAAGAAAAAGAGGAAAAGAGAGCGAAAGAAAGAAAGAAAGAAAGAAAGAAAGAAAGAAGAGATAGAGAACTACATAAATACATAAGATTTCAGTGATTCCTCTTGTTAACTCACTAACACTGTATTAGTTTTATGTCCCCACAATTCTCTGTGAAAATGTTTTTCATGACATTATGTACATATGAGCCCTGTGATTGGCTCTGAAGAGCAGTCTGGCGACGCCCATTTCACAAAAATAAGAGGAGGATCCAACCCCTGGAGAGGAACAGAAAGAAGGGTTACGATTGTTCGTTACATTTATTAAATCGATATTTTATTTATAGTGTTTAAACATCAGATTAGATTTGCATAAAATCCATTTGTTTTTTTGTTGTGTTCGTTGTGTTTCTGTAAAGGTTCCATGCACCATACATCCAGCTGTATATATAGAGGTCGATGTCCTGTAATAGGATATTCAGTCTATATAATCTGATTAAAGGTAAAGCATACTAATCAATCTGTGGGATTTACACACATAATTACAATTGCCAATTTTTCATAATTATTTTTCTTTTTTGAAATGTCTAACGAGCTGCTACTTCACTCCAATGGATCTGCACGTAGCAAGGGTTATATTATTGTGGAATTAGCCGCACACTCCCAGAAGCCTTAATTAGTATATTACTTCCTGATTGCTCATTAATGTACACTTCATCAGGAGAGCAAGTTAACACGTTCCGTGTCAGAGAGGGAGGAGCACCACATGCCAAGGGGTAGGACTGGGATCAGCCAGTGTGACACAAGAGAGGGAGGAACGCCACATGCCAAGGGCTGCGCTCGAACTGGGATCAGTCAATGTGACACAAAAAGGGAGGAGTGCCACATGTCAAGGGCTGCGCTCGGACTGGGATCAGTCAATGTGACACAAAAAGGGAGGAGTGCCACATGCCAAGGGCTGCGCTCGGAACTGGGATCAGCCAATGTGACACAAGATAGGGAGGAACGCCACATGCCAAGGGCTGCGCTCGAACTGGGATCAGTCAATGTGACACAAGAGAGGGAGGAGCTCCACATGCCAAGGGCTGTGCTCGGACTGGCATCAGTCAATGTGACACAAAAAGGGAGGAGTGCCACATGCCAAGGGCTGCGCTCGGAACTGGGATCAGCCAATGTGACACAAGAGAGGGAGGAACGCCACATGCCAAGGGCTGCGCTCGGACTGGGATCAGCCAATGTGACTCAAGAGAGGGAGGAGCGCCACATGCCAAGGGCTGCGCTCGGACTGGGATCAGTCAATGTGACACAACAAGGGAGGAGTGCCACATGCCAAGGGCTGCGCTCGCACTGGGATCAGTCAATGTGACACAAAAAGGGAGGAGTGCCACATGCCAAGGGCTGCGCTCGGAACTAGGATCAGCCAATGTGACACAAGAGAGGGAGGAAAGCCACATGCCAAGGGCTGCGCTAGGACTGGGATCAGCCAATGTGACTCAAGAGAGGGAGGAGCGCCACATGCCAAGGGCTGCGCTCGGACTGGGATCAGCCAATGTGACACAAGAGAGGGAGGAGCGCCACATGCCAAGGGCTGCGCTCGGACTGGGATCAGTCAATGTGACACAAAAAGGGAGGAGTGCCACATGCCAAGGGCTGCGCTCGGAACTGGGATCAGCCAATGTGACACAAGAGAGGGAGGAACGCCACATGCCAAGGGCTGCGCTCGGACTGGGATCAGCCAATGTGACTCAAGAGAGGGAGGAGCGCCACATGCCAAGGGCTGCGCTCGGACTGGGATCAGCCAATGTGACACAAGAGAGGGAGGAACGCCACATGCCAAGGGCTGCGCTCCGACTGGGATCAGCCAATGTGACACAAGAGAGGGAGGAACGACACATGCCAAGGGCTGCGCTCGAACTGGGATCAGTCAATGTGACACAAGAGAGGGAGGAGTGCCACATGCCAAGGGCTGCGCTCGGAACTGGGATCAGCCAATGTGACACAAGAGAGGGAGGAACGACACATGCCAAGGGCTGCGCTCGGACTGGGATCAGTCAATGTGACACAAAAAGGGAGGAGTGCCAAGGGCTGCGCTCGGAACTGGGATCAGCCAATGTGACACAAGAGAGGGTGGAACGCCACATGCCAAGGGCTGCGCTCGGACTGGGATCAGCCAATGTGACTCAAGAGAGGGAGGAGCGCCACATGCCAAGGGCTGCGCTCGGACTGGGATCAGCCAATGTGACTTAAGAGAGGGAGGAGCGCCACATGCCAGGGGCTGCGCTCGGACTGGGATCAGCCAATGTGACACAAGAGAGGGAGGAGCGCCACATGCCAAGGGCTGCGCTCGGACTGGGATCAGTCAATGTGACACAAAAAGGGAGGAGTGCCACATGCCAAGGGCTGCGCTCGGAACTGGGATCAGCCAATGTGACACAAGAGAGGGAGGAACGCCACATGCCAAGGGCTGCGCTCGGACTGGGATCAGCCAATGTGACACAAGAGAGGGAGGAGCGCCACATGCCAAGGGCTGCGCTAGGACTGGGATCAGCCAATGTGACTCAAGAGAGGGAGGAGCGCCACATGCCAAGGGCTGCGCTCGGACTGGGATCAGTCAATGTGCCACATGCCAAGGGCTGCGCTCGGACTGGGATCAGCCAATGTGACTCAAGAGAGGGAGGAGCGCCACATGCCAAGGGCTGCGCTCGGACTGGGATCAGCCAATGTGACACAAGAGAGGGAGGATCGCCACATGCCAAGGGCTGCGCTCGGACTGGGATCAGTCAATGTGACACAAAAAGGGAGGAGTGCCACATGCCAAAGGCTGCGCTCGGAACTGGGATCAGCCAATGTGACACAAGAGAGGGAGGAACGCCACATGCCAAGGGCTGCGCTCGGACTGGGATCAGCCAATGTGACTCAAGAGAGGGAGGAGCGCCACATGCCAAGGGCTGCGCTCAAACTGGGATCAGTCAATGTGACACAAGAGAGGGAGGAGCGCCACATGCCAAGGGCTGCGCTCGGACTGGGATCATTCAATGTGACACAAAAAGGGAGGAGTGCCACATGCCAAGGGCTGCGCTCGGACTGGGATCAGCCAATGTGACACAAGAGAGGGAGGAACGCCACATGCCAAGGGCTGCGCTCCGACTGGGATCAGCCAATGTGACACAAGAGAGGGAGGAACGACACATGCCAAGGGCTGCGCTCGAACTGGGATCAGTCAATGTGACACAAGAGAGGGAGGAGTGCCACATGCCAAGGGCTGCGCTCGGAACTGGGATCAGCCAATGTGACACAAGAGAGGGAGGAACGACACATGCCAAGGGCTGCGCTCGGACTGGGATCAGCCAATGTGACACAAGAGAGGGAGGAACGACACATGCCAAGGGCTGCGCTCGAGCTGGGATCAGTCAATGTGACACAAGAGAGGGAGGAGCGCCACATGCCAAGGGCTGCGCTCGGACTGGGATCAGCCAATGTGACTCGTGTTTCTCTGAGGTGTTTCTCTCTCTCTCAGCTTCTTCCTGAGTGTATCCTGAGTCCTCTACTGCCTGGCTTTTATGTTCATGAGTGGTCCTGTAACCCCCCCCCCCCCAACATAGGACATGTCAGGCATGTACAGCTGGAAACTTTGTGACTGAACATAGCCCGTGCCTGGCACATCCTGCGGTGGAATGAGTGGTGCACATGATTACCCAGGCATTAAGCAGCACATTTCTTTCCCAGGGTACCCACTCCACAGAGTGAATCGCAGGCGCCATGTTGGAGAGCGGCATGCTCAAAATTTAGAAACTATTTAGGAAAACAAAAATATAACAAATAAGCAGACATGCACACTGATAGTAGAAAATGAAGTATATTTATTTGAAAATGTAGTAATGTAACGACAAACACAATAGGTATGGGTCGGAGAAATGTAACAGTATATATAGCGATACTGTAAAAGTAGAATAAAAAGAAAAAGATGGAAAAAAGATTGAAAAAATGATAAGGGAAGGCTACAGAGAGCTATGTAGGCAAAATGTATAAGCAGCAAAAGAACAAATAGTAAAATAAGTGGTAACAGAGGGCTCAAAAAATAGCAAATAATACAGCATTAGTCTAATAAATGGCTGACCACTATAAAAAAAAGACATATAATATCAAAAATGAGTAATGTGGGAAAGTGTCCACAGGTAAACCTCCTGCAAACAATAAATCAAAGGACCTGCATCAAAGGCAGTATAGGGAAAAAAAACAGCAACAAGGATAAATGGAAAAAAACGGAAAAAAAAAATGTCCCAAACAAGGGGATATAAGCAGAGTTTATATCAAACAAATGGAAAAATAATAATAGTGGTAAGTGGATAGTCCATAAGTCCACTGAAAAAAAACCTTATAGATGCCGGGATAGTCCTGGGGTGTAACAGCTGAGGCTTAGTAAAGGCACGATAAATACATTTCCTTTCCTTCTGACACCCCATACTGATTATAACATACTATCCTAGATATATTTAACATATAACAACGACAAATGCTAAAATAAAACACATTACATCAAACTTGTACGGATCACACAAAACATACACAGAAATCTGCGGAAAAGCAAGGAGGGGATTATTATTCTAATAACATTTCCTATAGTAATATGGCCCTTTTCCCTCTCTCTGTTGGCTCTGACTACCGTCCAAAATATTATTCCATAGTTTGGTTTTATTAAAGCAGCTGTCCCAAGTTAGCTATTTCTTAAAAGCAGAAATGACTAATTTGACTTAAATGTAGACTTATAGAATTTTATTTCTAATACGCATTCTGTTTTTCATTTTAATCCAGGTTGGAGCAATATTTTAATATTAAATGTTGAACCTTTCCTAAAGAATCCCTGCTAGTGAGTGACCATATCACGTGTTTTACATGTGTCACCCCTACAGCCTCTACTTTATACCAGCTTTCCGTTACTGAGATGGTCTCTAAGTCTTAACTATGTTGAAAAGTATACATATCGCCATTCCTGAATGAGTTTATTAGAAGAACTCAATAAGTAAAGAAAATTAACTTCTATAATTCTCTTTATTTTTTGGAAGGAATTTTAAGTCCCAAATAATCATATTATTGTTTAGTGTTATTAAACTGAAATATCTACTGGATTCAGTCAGTCATCCTTCTTTTAATATTCATAAAATGATCCACTGTCTTATTCAGATTTAACTAATAATTGGATATAGAACTATAGAGAGAAACCTCCTTATAAATTGTACCGATGAGTAATACAGATTTGAAATAGAAATCCACATCATTCCCATGTAGCGAAAACATTAATTCATCATTTCTGGCAGGAATTTCCTTAATCTCACTAATTATCTGTAACCTTTATGGCGAGTGCTTTCAGGGACAATATACACAGTATGGGTGACAATGGGCAACCCTGATGGGTGCCGTTCTGTAGATCGAATCAGTCCGAACAAAGAGATGGGCCCACTACCCTAGCTCTTGGGCGAGAATACAAATCCACTATAGTGGGGAAAAAATGTATCTCGGAATAATATAAAAAACATACAAAAATATTAAAATGATGTATAGAAAAAATACTGTGTTGAAAATATAGTGTAAATAAAAAATATATATATATATATTATAAAAGTAACAAATGTCTGTGTCAGTTATTTTATTATTATCTATGTAAATTAGGTAATAATAAAACAGCCAGAGATGTCTTGTCCTGTGTTTTCCATGGTTTGCAATAATTACATATATTTATACTCATGGAGGATCGCCCTTTTTTCCCCAATCAAATTTGAGTCTCTTCCGGCATTAATACTACTCATGTACTGTGCTTAGCCCCTTTTTGTCCCGGTAACCCACAGAGAAAACTGGTACATATAAACACGGCGTAATAAAATCTCGAATATTATTTATATTATTCCCTGGTAGAATTAGAAAATGTAGTTCAGTAAAATTGTTACAGTGAGGGGCAGAGGAAGCTAATTCTGGAGATGTATTCTGTGGTCTGCATTTAATTAGAAAGCTAATTACAGAGCGGTTCTTTCATGCTAGCTATTCTATTTTGGGTTGTAGAGGAATAATGCAGCCGTTAGATTGCATTCAATTGATTAAACTCATTAAATGGCATCTTGTGCTTTACCCCAGCCAGAGGTGGGATATGATCATTCAGCTGGTCAGGAAGCAGTTCTCATTATTTCAGACATGTCTCAGGGATTATAGAGGGGTAGACGTGGGGAGAGAATGGGAGTGAGGAGAACAGTACTCAGTGAAGAGACTCAGCTTGGACCATTCTGACTCTCGCTGGCAGTATCAGTGTCCCCTCAGACAGTCAGCACAGGGGCATGCCCACCCCCGGCCCTTGATTGGGGTCTGTCAGGGCTGACATTCTCTTTCTCTCTCTTTTCTCTCTGCTCTGCCTCAGAGACTGGAGCGCCAGTCAGAACAACCAATCAGAACGGGGTCTAAACGGAGCGGGGGTCCCTCTCGCAAGTGCAGAGGGGATCAGCCAAGGGGACCGAAATAAAGGTCTGCACTAGCATGGCAGCTTCTGGTCAGATAATCTGACATGTAATTAGGGTTGCCACCTGGCCGGTAAAAAATTGGCATCAGGCCAATGTTAAGTCTATGGAGACAGTACCAAGGCTGGTATTTTTTTGAAGAAAAGGTGGCAACCCTACATGTAATGTAAAATGTACCTGCCACGTAATCCTCATTCTGGGGCACTGTATGTTCACTGCAATTTTAGAAGTGGACAAATTAAGTTTTGCTGCCCTTTAAGGCCAAACTAGACGAGTTGGAAAGATTTAAATCCCCTTCTCAGTTCCCTTTTTTTCGTGAATAAAGCCTTACACTTTCTCCTGGAGCAGACACAATGAGGAACATGTGCATTCGGTGTAATTAATCAGAATATGTAGCAATTTGAGTTGCATTGGTATAAAAATGTTTAAACTCAGCCGCTTGTTTCTGATCTGAGGTTTTTTTTCCTTTCTTCTTACTTTAAATTCATGGTTTTCATCACACTGACAATGGAACATCAGTCTGACAATAGAGCAAGGCTCTTTGTAATGATGTTAATTCAATGTAAGATGTCTTTTTTTTTTCGTGTGTAATTTTCTTTCTGCGCTGGCTGATTGATCCCTCCGTATTATGCTGCGGAGGAACATTCATTCTGAGGAAAGATAAGAGGGACCTTTAGTTAAAGGTGATATTCTACCGTTTGCCTGTATTAACAGAGAAACGCGTTGGTACAATCCTGCCTTAATGAAGTAAAATACCAGCACAGAATAGAGAGGGGACCTTATACTCCTTATTTACTGGAGATCCCTCTTTGTTTCACCTCTTGATTTGATATTTCCCCCTTTAACATGGATAAAAGCAGTTTATACAGCTCCTGAGATATTATACCCCTTTCAGCATTTTTCTAAGGGTGTGCGTTTTACCTGTTTAAAGTATTATGAATTAAATAAATACGAGAAAGTGCTAAATAATTGGGGGAACTAGCAGGTTTTAGTCTAGGGGAGGACTGAACAGTATCAGTGGGCATGTGACAGCTTGGAAAATACTCTGGTGCAATCATGTGACACTGTGGCAGGTACTGTGCAGCAATGTGACAGTGTGGTAAGTGCAGTGGGGCAATGTGACAGTGTGCCATATACTCTGGAGCAATGTGACACTGGCAAGTACTGTGGGGGAATGTATGATAGAGTGTCAAGTGCAGGGGGGCTATGTGATTGTGTGGTAAGCACAGTGGGCAATGTGGCACTTTTGCAAGTACTGTGCAGCAATGTGACAGTGTGGTAAGTGCAGTGGGGCAATGTGACAGTGTGCCATATACTCCGGAGCAATGTGACACTGGCAAGTACTGTGGGGGAATGTATGATAGAGTGTCAAGTGCAGGGGGGCTATGTGATTGTGTGGTAAGCGCAGTGGGCCAATGCGCCACTTTTGCAAGTACTGTGGGGCAATGTGACAGTTAGTAAGTGCAGTGGGGCAACATGACATTGTTACAGGTACTGTGGGGCAATGTGACAGTGTGGTAAGTGCAGTGGGGCAACATGACATTGTTACCGGTACTGTGGGGCAATGTGACTAAGTGACAGGCAATGTGGCAAGTACACGTATGACACTGTTTATTCTTTAAACATGGCTTTTTCTTAAAAATAGCCATCAAACTATAGGGGTGCAGCCTATAATCAGGGTGATTTAGTAATAATAACCACAACAATATATATAACCAGGAAAAGTCAACAGAGATAGTGTATGGTTTTCATGCATGCCCAAGGAATAGTACAATTACCCAGTATATTGGTATTCATTTTATCTACCCAGAAGAATGAAGAGTCAGCCCTGCCAGGAATTAAACCTGCAAATCATAAATATTAAATAGGTTTTCTGGCTAGTACATTACCTCGCCAAGCTATCTCACCAGCTGAAATGTATTAACATATTAGATAAAGAAGATTACATCTCACATTATAGGTGTAAATAGAGAATTACACTGCAGCTCATACACAGGATCATAAACATCATCACTGGCCCAAATAGAGAAGATGTTAGCTAGTGAGCAGATGTATTAGGATGACTAGCTATACACTGTATAATGATGGCTAGCTATACAATTTATCATGATGGCTAGGTATACACTGTATCATGATGGCTAGCTAAACAATGTATCATGATGACTAGCTATACACTGAATATTTATCAGGTGTTATAGGCAGCGAGTGAGTAGACATATCATAATGACTAGCTATATACTGAATATTTATCAGGTTTTAAAGGCAGCGAGTGAGTAGACGTATCATAATGACTAGCTATATACTGAATATTTATCAGGTGTTATAGGCAGCGAGTGAGTAGACATATCATAATGACTAGCTATATACTGAATATTTATCAGGTTTTAAAGGCAGCGAGTGAGTAGACGTATCATAATGACTAGCTATATACTGAATATTTATCAGGTATTATAGGCAGCGAGTGATTAGACGTATCATAATGACTAGCTATATACTGAATATTTATCAGATGTTATAGGCAGCGAGTGAGTAGATGTATCATAATGACTAGCTATATACTGAATATTTATCAGGTGTTATAGGCAGCGAGTGAGTAGACATATCATAATGATTAGCTATATACTGAATATTTATCAGGTGTTATAGGCAGCGAGTGAGTAGACGTATCATAATGACTAGCTATATACTGAATATTTATCAGGTGTTATAGGCAGCGAGTGAGTAGACATATAATGACTAGCTATATACTGAATATTTATCAGGTGTTATAGGCAGCGAGTGAGTAGACATATCATAATGACTAGCTATATACTGAATATTTATCAGATGTTATAGGCAGCGAGTGAGTAGACGTATCATAATGACTAGCTATATACTGAATATTTATCAGGTGTTATAGGCAGCGAGTGAGTAGACGTATCATAATGACTAGCTATATACTGAATATTTATCAGGTGTTATAGGCAGCGAGTGAGTAGACGTATCATAATGACTAGCTATATACTGAATATTTATCAGGTGTTATAGGCAGCGAGTGAGTAGACATATCATAATGACTAGCTATACACTGAATATTTATCAGATGTTATAGGCAGCGAGTGAGTAGACGTATCATAATGACTAGCTATATACTGAATATTTATCAGGTGTTATAGGCAGCGAGTGAGTAGACGTATCATAATGACTAGCTATATACTGAATATTTATCAGATGTTATAGGCAGCGAGTTAGTAGATGTATCATAATGACTAGCTATATACTGAATATTTATCAGGTGTTATAGGCAGCGAGTGAGTAGACATATCATAATGACTAGCTATACACTGAATATTTATCAGGTGTTATAGGCAGCGAGTGAGTAGACGTATCATAATGACTAGCTATATACTGAATATTTATCAGATGTTATAGGCAGCGAGTGAGTAGACATATCATAATGACTAGCTATACACTGAATATTTATCAGGTGTTATAGGCAGCGAGTGAGTATACGTATCATAATGACTAGCTATACACTGAATATTTATCAGATGTTATAGGCAGCGAGTGAGTAGACATATCATAATGACTAGCTATACACTGAATATTTATCAGGTGTTATAGGCAGCGAGTGAGTAGACGTATCATAATGACTAGCTATACACTGAATATTTATCAGATGTTATAGGCAGCGAGTGAGTAGACATATCATAATGACTAGCTATATACTGAATATTTATCAGATGTTATAGGCAGCGAGTGAGTAGACGTATCATAATGACTAGCTATACACTGAATATTTATCAGGTGTTATAGGCAGCGAGTGAGTAGACGTATCATAATGACTAGCTATACACTGAATATTTATCAGGTGTTATAGGCAGCGAGTGAGTAGACGTATCATAATGACTAGCTATATACTGAATATTTATCAGGTGTTATAGGCAGCGAGTGAGTAGATGTATCATAATGACTAGCTATATACTGAATATTTATCAGGTGTTATAGGCAGCGAGTGAGTAGACGTATCATAATGACTAGCTATATACTGAATATTTATCAGGTGTTATAGGCAGCGAGTGAGTAGACGTATCATAATGACTAGCTATATACTGAATATTTATCAGGTGTTATAGGCAGCGAGTGAGTAGACGTATCATAATGACTAGCTATATACTGAATATTTATCAGGTGTTATAGGCAGCGAGTGAGTAGACGTATCATAATGACTAGCTATATACTGAATATTTATCAGGTGTTATAGGCAGCGAGTGAGTAGACATATCATAATGACTAGCTATACACTGAATATTTATCAGGTGTTATAGGCAGCGAGTGAGTAGACGTATCATAATGACTAGCTATATACTGAATATTTATCAGGTGTTATAGGCAGCGAGTGAGTAGACATATCATAATGACTAGCTATACGCTGAATATTTATCAGGTGTTATAGGCAGCGAGTGAGTTGACGTATCATAATGACTAGCTATATACTGAATATTTATCAGGTGTTATAGGCAGCGAGTGAGTAGACGTATCATAATGACTAGCTATATACTGAATATTTATCAGGTGTTATAGGCAGCGAGTGAGTAGACGTATCATAATGACTAGCTATACACTGAATATTTATCAGATGTTATAGGCAGCGAGTGAGTAGACATATCATAATGACTAGCTATATACTGAATATTTATCAGATGTTATAGGCAGCGAGTGAGTAGACGTATCATAATGACTAGCTATACACTGAATATTTATCAGGTGTTATAGGCAGCGAGTGAGTAGACGTATCATAATGACTAGCTATATACTGAATATTTATCAGGTGTTATAGGCAGCGAGTGAGTAGACGTATCATAATGACTAGCTATATACTGAATATTTATCAGGTGTTATAGGCAGCGAGTGAGTAGACGTATCATAATGACTAGCTATATACTGAATATTTATCAGATGTTATAGGCAGCGAGTGAGTAGACGTATCATAATGACTAGCTATATACTGAATATTTATCAGATGTTACAGGCAGCGAGTGAGTAGACGTATCATAATGACTAGCTATATACTGAATATTTATCAGGTGTTATAGGCAGCGAGTGAGTAGACGTATCATAATGACTAGCTATATACTGAATATTTATCAGGTGTTATAGGCAGCGAGTGAGTAGACTTATCATAATGACTAGCTATATACTGAATATTTATCAGGTGTTATAGGCAGCGAGTGAGTAGACGTATCATAATGACTAGCTATACACTGAATATTTATCAGGTGTTATAGGCAGCGAGTGAGTAGACGTATCATAATGACTAGCTATACACTGAATATTTATCAGGTGTTATAGGCAGCGAGTGAGTAGACGTATCATAATGACTAGCTATATACTGAATATTTATCAGGTGTTATAGGCAGCGAGTGAGTAGATGTATCATAATGACTAGCTATATACTGAATATTTATCAGGTGTTATAGGCAGCGAGTGAGTAGACGTATCATAATGACTAGCTATATACTGAATATTTATCAGGTGTTATAGGCAGCGAGTGAGTAGATGTATCATAATGACTAGCTATATACTGAATATTTATCAGGTGTTATAGGCAGCGAGTGAGTAGACGTATCATAATGACTAGCTATATACTGAATATTTATCAGGTGTTATAGGCAGCGAGTGAGTAGACGTATCATAATGACTAGCTATATACTGAATATTTATCAGGTGTTATAGGCAGCGAGTGAGTAGACATATCATAATGACTAGCTATACACTGAATATTTATCAGGTGTTATAGGCAGCGAGTGAGTAGACGTATCATAATGACTAGCTATATACTGAATATTTATCAGGTGTTATAGGCAGCGAGTGAGTAGACATATCATAATGACTAGCTATACGCTGAATATTTATCAGGTGTTATAGGCAGCGAGTGAGTAGACGTATCATAATGACTAGCTATATACTGAATATTTATCAGGTGTTATAGGCAGCGAGTGAGTAGACGTATCATAATGACTAGCTATATACTGAATATTTATCAGGTGTTATAGGCAGCGAGTGAGTAGACGTATCATAATGACTAGCTATACACTGAATATTTATCAGATGTTATAGGCAGCGAGTGAGTAGACATATCATAATGACTAGCTATATACTGAATATTTATCAGATGTTATAGGCAGCGAGTGAGTAGACGTATCATAATGACTAGCTATACACTGAATATTTATCAGGTGTTATAGGCAGCGAGTGAGTAGACGTATCATAATGACTAGCTATATACTGAATATTTATCAGGTGTTATAGGCAGCGAGTGAGTAGACGTATCATAATGACTAGCTATATACTGAATATTTATCAGGTGTTATAGGCAGCGAGTGAGTAGACGTATCATAATGACTAGCTATATACTGAATATTTATCAGATGTTATAGGCAGCGAGTGAGTAGACGTATCATAATGACTAGCTATATACTGAATATTTATCAGATGTTACAGGCAGCGAGTGAGTAGACGTATCATAATGACTAGCTATATACTGAATATTTATCAGGTGTTATAGGCAGCGAGTGAGTAGACGTATCATAATGACTAGCTATATACTGAATATTTATCAGGTGTTATAGGCAGCGAGTGAGTAGACTTATCATAATGACTAGCTATATACTGAATATTTATCAGGTGTTATAGGCAGCGAGTGAGTAGACGTATCATAATGACTAGCTATACACTGAATATTTATCAGGTGTTATAGGCAGCGAGTGAGTAGACGTATCATAATGACTAGCTATACACTGAATATTTATCAGGTGTTATAGGCAGCGAGTGAGTAGACGTATCATAATGACTAGCTATATACTGAATATTTATCAGGTGTTATAGGCAGCGAGTGAGTAGATGTATCATAATGACTAGCTATATACTGAATATTTATCAGGTGTTATAGGCAGCGAGTGAGTAGACGTATCATAATGACTAGCTATATACTGAATATTTATCAGGTGTTATAGGCAGCGAGTGAGTAGACGTATCATAATGACTAGCTATATACTGAATATTTATCAGGTGTTATAGGCAGCGAGTGAGTAGACGTATCATAATGACTAGCTATATACTGAATATTTATCAGGTGTTATAGGCAGCGAGTGAGTAGACGTATCATAATGACTAGCTATACACTGTGTCTCTCTTAGCAGCATTAGGCTGTAAACCCAGCACACTAGATGTGATAATAATAATCATGATAAAGTCGCTTGACAATAGAGCTGCAGATTATTAGTGTATAGTTCGCATGAGTAAATCAGGAGCATCAGAAAGCGATGTGTCTGTAATAGAGCAATGAACTGTCATATAATCTCCGCTTCGATGACTGCCAGGGATTCTGCTCATTTTTCCTGCTCACAATTAGCTGGATTTTTCTTTCTTTTTTAAGCCGTTAATTATGCTTTGTTATTAGGAATTTTGTTTTAGCCTCAGTAACACCTAAGTAAGGGACCTAGTAACTTGGTCAGGAAAGCTTGCACTCTAAATCTCAGTCAGCCAATAAATGGGATCATTTAACTCGACTTGTATCCTGTGTGCGAAGCAGAGAGACTGATTTATTCAGATCTCCGGCAGGAATGGTCTAATAACTGGCAGATGTGAAACGCGTGTGAGGAACATTGAATCATGTAGGTACACGGATCAAAGTGCTGTGGAGTGAGGTCTGACACTACAAACAGAGCATCTCACACCTAGAAACCCGTAGGTCACTGAGTCAGTGACTTACAATCATCAGGGAAGAAGATAGAGGGTGAAGTATGAGAATGGTGAATATTACCCAACAGACTCTCACTGTCTTATGTAATGTTTCACTTTCAACCTGTTTGTCTGTTACAGAGCAGCAAAAAAATAAAAATTATAGCAATTATTAATTATACAAAAAATCCAGCTTTTTGTGTTTTGTGGTCAACTGCTCGGTGAGTATGGGTTATAGGAGAATCAGAGTGAGTGTGGGTTATAGGAGAATCAGAGTGAGTATGGGTTATAGGAGAATCAGAGTGAGTGTTCTGCTCAGTGAGTGTGGGTTATAGGAGAGTCACAGTGAGTGTGCTGATCGGGGAGTGTGGGTTATAGGAGAGTAGGAGTGAGTGTGCTGCTCGGGGAGTGTGGGTTATAGGAGAGTAGGAGTGAGTGTGCTGCTCGGGGAATGTGGGTTATAGGAGAGTAGGAGTGAGTGTGCTGATCGGGGAGTGTGGGTTATAGGATAGTAGGAGTGAGTGTGCTGCTCAGTGAGTGTGGGTTATAGAAGAGTAGGAGTGAGTGTGCTGCTCAGTGAGTGTGGTCTATAGGAGAGTAGTAGTGAGTGTGCTGCTCAGTGAGTGTGGGTTATAGGAGAGTAGGAGTGAGTGTGCTGCTCAGTGAGTGTGGTCTATAGGAGAGTAGTAGTGAGTGTGCTGCTCAGGGAGTGTGGGTTATAGGAGAGTAGGAGTGAGTGTGCTGCTCGGGGAGTGTGGTCTATAGGAGAGTAGTAGTGAGTGTGCTGCTCAGGGAGTGTGGGTTATAGGAGAGTAGGAATGAGTGTGCTGCTCGGGGAGTGTGGTCTATAGGATAGTAGTAGTAAGTGTGCTGCTCAGTGAGTGTGGGTTATAGAAGAGTAGGAGTGAGTGTGCTGCTCAGGGAGTGTGGGTTATAGGAGAGTAGGAGTGAGTGTGCTGCTCGGGGAGTGTGGTCTATAGGAGAGTAGTAGTGAGTGTGCTGCTTGGGGAGTGTGGGTTATAGGAGAGTAGGAGTGAGTGTGCTGCTCGGGGAGTGTGGTCTATAGGAGAGTAGTAGTGAGTGTGCTGCTTGGGGAGTGTGGGTTATAGGAGAGTAGGAGTGAGTGTGCTGCTCGGGGAGTGTGGTCTATAGGAGAGTAGTAGTGAGTGTGCTGCTTGGGGAGTGTGGGTTATAGGAGAGTAGTAGTGAGTGTGCTGCTCAGGGAGTGTGGGTTATAGGAGAGTAGTAGTGAGTGTGCTGCTCAGGGAGTGTGGGTTATAGGAGAGTAGCATGTTACATGTATTGTATGTATGTTTCTGCATGTTTGTCACAGACACTGCCTTTCCTTCTCTGCTGTTTCTACAAATCTCTATTCTTAGCAGCCATGACTCGGACAGGCAGACGATTGATGTGTTTACTGTGGGTAACTAGGAGGGCCGCTCCCTGAGGAGCCCCCCCCCCCCCCCCCGAGGAGCCCCCCCCCACCTTCCTCCAGCAGCTGGCAGACAGAAAAACCCACCAAGTAATGTCTGTTCCCCCGGGACTCACACTGCATTACCTGAACATCTCTGTCAACCTCAACATTGCTCATTCTATGTCTAGAATACAAAGAAACATGATCTATACATTGTGCGAGCAGAATTACAGCAAATGCATACAATAAAGGATCTACTCACTAAAGAGACAATTGCAGACGGGAATTTCAAAGCTAAGGCCAAAGTAGCCAAGTTGGACAAATTCTCCCATTCAGTTGCATTGGAGACTTTTTCCAACTCGGATACTTTGGCCTAAGTATGATATTCTCAGTTAGCTGCAATCCTCTCTTTATGGAGTAGACTCTTAGAAGGAAACGTATGTTTTAAACATGTCTGTGGTGTAAAAGTTACAAAGTGTAAAACTTAATTTATAATTTACTTATATTCAAACTTATTAATAATTTCCATTGACTAACATTGAATAAACCCCTCGCGAGCAGAGAAATCTGTCATTTTTGGCTGTACTGTGTGTCATCTTAAACATATCTATACATTGTGTTAGCAAAACAACTGTGGCTTGATTAAAATGCTATTTTATAGGAAATGTGTAATTATCATATGAAACCACATGTGAGACATAACGAATACACATTTTATTAATGTTACACACAATGTATAGATTTTATTCCACATTCTTTATTCACAGCGTATGAAGTGTTGAGATTGACAGAATCCCTTCCAGAAATAATTACATTCTAGTCCTGATTTTTGCCAATAGGAACTTTGAAATATCAGGAGGTGTTTGTTGTTTTAACCTCAATAAAAAATATTAATAAGGGTTAAATATTGTATGGTTAACTTTTACCCAACCAGACTCATCTCACCAATCAGCCCATCTTATTCCTTCTCCTTTCTTTTATTCCCGTCTCCTCCACCATTCTCCTTCCTCTCTTCCATCTCTCTCTATCATTTGTGTTTCTCTTCTTTCTCCTTCACCTTCTTTCTCCTTTCTTCCATTTTTCTCTCCTTCATTCTTTTTCTCCCACATCTTCTCCAGTATTGTCTCCTCATTCTCCCCTCTCCTATGTCTTATCTCCTATGTTTTCTTTCTCCATAGGTCTGATCTTTTCTTTCATTTTTACTGCCCCTTTTCCTCACTCGTCTACCTTTTTTCCCCTCTCTACTATCATTATTTTACACTTGTCCACCTTTCCTCTGCTCCTCCAGGTTTTTCCCAGTTCTTCCATAATTCACTGTCCTTCACATTCCCCACTTCCTTTCCATCTTTTCATTCCTTTCCTCCATCTTTTCTTCCATCATTTCCCAATGTTTGTCTTTCTCCACCTGTCTCCACCCAGTACCCATCTCTCTACCTGGCCCTACATCATTTCGCTTTTTTTCCGCAGTAACAACCCACCAGTCGACCCTTCTTTCTATCTCTTCCCTGTTTCTCCCTCGTTCCCTTCATCCTTCTGCATTAATGAGAAAGGGGAGAAGGAATGTGCAGAGCTTTTCTATTATCTGAACTATCTGTAGAAGTCCAGTGACGCTGCTGGAAAATAGAAACACAAACGAGACTCCTGGAGGTGAATTTAATGAGTCTCGAGACACGTTCACTTGAAAGGTTTTATCTAATTAAGAGATTCCTGCCATTAGTTGCTCTGCATCCAGGATGTTTAAATACTTTCCTTTCTTATACCAGCCTTACGCTAAACTCTTTTATCTTTATTTGTTACATATTCCCCATCTCTTTTCATGTGTGCTTTTCTATTTAAGATGTTGCTCTTTCTTGCACCATGGCAAACCACCAAATAGTCTTTTAATTCCCTATGAGATCGACAATAGTATATGAGAATCTACTGAGTCTGATCACCTAGCTTACTGTGTCTTACTCCAGAGTAGGTGAGTGTCCTATGAATTAGAGTCAGGTTGGTTCTAGATATAATAAAGGTAAGTGTCCAATGAATTAGAGTAAGGTTGGTTCTAGATATAATAAAGGTAAGTGTCCTATGAATTAGAGTCAGGTTGGTTCTAGATATAATAAAGGTAAGTGTCCAATGAATTAGAGTCAGGTTGGTTCTAGATATAATAAAGGTAAGTGTCCAATGAATTAGAGTCAGGTTGGTTCTAGATATAATAAAGGTAAGTGTCCAATGAATTAGAGTCAGGTTGGTTCTAGATATAATAAAGGTAAGTGTCCAATGAATTAGAGTCAGGTTGGTTCTAGATATAATAAAGTTAGGTGTCCAATGAATTAGAGTCAGGTTGGTTCTAGATATAATAAAGGTAAGTGTCCAATGAATTAGAGTCAGGTTGGTTCTAGATATAATAAAGTTAGGTGTCCTATGAGTTAGAGTCAGGTTGGTTCTAGATATAATAAAGTTAGGTGTCCTATGAATTAGAGTCAGGTTGGTTCTAGATATAATAAAGGTAAGTGTCCAATAAATTAGAGTCAGGTTGGTTCTAGATATAATAAAGTTAGGTGTCCTATGAATTAGAGTCAGGTTGGTTCTAGATATAATAAAGGTAAGTGTCCAATGAATTAGAGTCAGGTTGGTTCTAGATATAATAAAGGTAAGTGTCCAATGAATTAGAGTCAGGTTGGTTCTAGATATAATAAAGTTAGGTGTCCTATGAATTAGAGTCAGGTTGGTTCTAGATATACTAAAGTTAGGTGTCCCATGAATTAGAGTCAGGTTGGTTCTAGAAATAATAAAGTTAGATGTCCTTTGGCTTGAAGTCTATTTGGGTTCCGTTCATGTGTCAGTAATTTGGACTTGAGTCTGCGTTAAGTTCCTTGCAAGTTAAGTTCAGTATGGAGCGCAGTCAGTGTTGGCACAGAAGGTGGAATGTCCTAGGGGTTGAATACTGGCTCGTTACGGTTCTTGAGAAGATACCTGGATGTTTCCCGTGGTTTGAGGTAAGTATAGTCTTAGAGCTTGAAATCCTAGAGTCTGATAAGTTCTAGTTTATGAGAAAGATAAGTGGATGGAAGACTATATAATTCTCATTCTTTTGTTTGTAAGAGTCTTTTGGACATGGACACTACTTACCTGTTTAAAAGATGAGTGTCCAAGGACAGGTTCTCCACTAGGCCATGTCTCCATTGGAGTGCAGTCTGTGTAGCGCTGAGTGGCCTCTATCTAGTTCTACTTCCTGAGAACGAAGGGCCCTTTGCACTAGACAAATAAACATGGCGCCAGATCAGCTGTGATCGAAGGGTTACCGTGGAATGAACTCACCTTCTAATGAATGTACCACTCTCTAATGAATAATCAGACATGCCGCAATAGATATCAGTAAACAGGAGGAAGGCTCCACTGGGAATAATCTGTTGGTGGTAATAAGATGTCTCTACGGCTGGACTTTGTATAAAAAGTATACATTTTATACTTAAGTGGTATATACCAGGGATTTTGTTTGCTATGCTTGTCAAGTCTGAAGTTCTGCAATATTTTTTTTACTTGAAGAAATCGCCACACAAGTCCACCGGGCAGGTTATACAAAATGAGCACTCCATATAGTGACACATTGCTGACTACTGTAACATACCAACCGGCACAAGACACACACTATGCTCTCACTGGCACATAACACTCCACTCGATGCAATAGTGAAGCTGGAACAACATAAAGACCAGAGAATTAACACCAACCAGTTTTGGCGTATAAAGCGCCATTTTCAACATATCCGCCCACTGATAGAGCTATACAGAGCAAAGATTCTAAACAACTTGCCCGTCCCCTGATAGAGCTATACAGAGCAAAGATTCTAAACAACATGTCTGCCCCCTGATAGAGCTATACAGAGCAAAGATTCTAAACAACATGTCTGCCCCCTGATAGAGCTATACAGAGCAAAGATTCTAAACATCATGTCTGCCCACTGATAGAGCTATATAGAGCAAATATTCTAAACAACATTTCAGCCCCCTGATAGAGCTATACAGAGCAAAGATTCTAAACAACATGTCTGCTCCCTGATAGAGCTACACAGAGCAATGATTCTAAACAACATCTGCTCCCTCAGAGAGCTTTACAGAGAAAAGATTCTAAACAACATGTCCTCCCCCTGATAGAGCTATACAAAGCAAAGATTCTAAACAACATGTCTGCTCTCTGATAGAGCTATACAGAGCAAAGATACTAAACAACATGTCCGCCCCCTGATAGAGCTATACAGAGCAAAGATTCTAAACAACATGTCCACCCCCTCAGAGAGCTTTACAGAGAAAATATTCTAAACTACATGTCCTCCCTCTGAAAGAGCTATACAAAGCAAAGATTCTAAACAACATGTCTGCTCCCTGATAGAGCTATACAGAGCAAAGATTCTAAACAACATGTCCTCCCCCTGATAGAACTATACAAAGCAAACATTTTTAACAACATGTCTTCTCCCTGATAGAGCTATACAAAGCAAAGATTCTAAACAACATGTCCTCCTCCTGATAGAACTATACAGAGCAAAGATTGTAAACAACATGTCTGCTCCCTGATGGAGCTATACAGAGCAAAGATTCTAAACAACCTGTCCACCCCTGATAGAGCTATACAGAGCAAAGATTCTAAACAACATGTCCTCCCCCTGATAGAGCTGTACAGAGCAAAGATTCTAAACGACTTGTCCGCCCCCTGATAGAGCTATACAGAGCAAAGATTCTAAACAACGTCAGTCCATGCGTGCTAACTTTCTTCCTCTGGCTCCTGGGATGAAAAGGGGTGGAGTTAAAGTGGCAATAATCGATATATATTATAGACTGCGTGTGTGTCTTTTAGACAGTTTAAACACAAAGCTGCTTGTGCACAATGCACTCTACACAAACAGGATTATTGCCAGGACAGGACCCCAGAAAATGGGACTGCCCCAGAAAATTAGGGTCTGCTGGCAACTATGGAACTCGAGATATGGTTGCAATACTTTATTCACGCCTTTGGCCTTCAAAGAGTTAAGCCTGTTATCCGGGTCTGAAAGGCTAAACCAGCACTGAATGATCACAGAGCAAATAATCATTACAGAATTTACCCTGCATTAGAACTGATGCTAATTAGCAGATTATTCCTCTCTTCCTGTAAAGTAGATTAGAGATGAGATTCTCCTGCAGGGGATCCAGTGATATGGACAGACTCTGTATAGCGCTGGACAACAATGATCCACACTGACCTGCTCTATCTCATTTAATAACTATAAAGTGACAGTGTGTAAAGATGTAACTCTGCATTATCCATGGCCAGCTGAGCTCTTCTATATATTATTCTATACATTGTGCAGGGTTTGGTGAGTTTCTCCTACTAGAAGAACAGAGTTTGCCCTGTATAATGCATTGTTATAAAGTGACAGTGTGTAAAGATGTAACTCTGCATTATCCATGGCCAGCTGAGCTCTTCTATATATTCCTCTATACATTGTGCAGGGTCTGGTGAGTTTCTCCTGCTAGAAGAACAGAGTTGGCCCTGTATAATGCATTGTTATAAAGTGACAGTGTGTAAAGATGTAACTCTGCATTATCCATGGCCAGCTGAGCTCTTCTATATATTCTTCTATACATTGTGCAGGGCCTGGTGAGTTTCACCTGCTAGAAGAACAGAGTTGGCCCTGTATAATGCAATGTTATAAAGTGACAGTGTGTAAAGATGTAACTCTGCGTCATCCATGGTCAGCTGAGCTCTTCTATATATTCCTCTATACATTGTGCAGGGTCTGGTGAGTTCCTCCTGCTAGAAGAACAGAGTTGGTCCTGTATAATGCATTGTTATAAAGTGACAGTGTGTAAAGATATAACTCTGCATTATCCATGGCCAGCTGAGCTCTTCTATATATTCCTCTATACATTGTGCAGGGTCTGGTGAGTTTCTCCTGCTAGAAGAACAGAGTTGGTCCTGTATAATGCATTGTTATAAAGTGACAGTGTGTAAAGATGTAACTCTGCATTATCCATGGCCAGCTGAGCTCTTCTATATATTCTTCTATATATTGTGCAGGGTCTGGTGAGTTTCTCCTGCTAGAAGAACAGAGTTGGCCCTGTATAATGCATTGTTATAAAGTGACAGTGTGTAAAGATGTAACTCTGCATTATCCATGGTCAGCTCAGCTCTTCTATATATTATTCTATACATTGTGCAGGGCCTGGTGAGTTTCTCCTGCTAGAAGAACAGAGTTGGCCCTGTATAATGCATTGTTATAAAGTGACTGTGTGTAAAGATGTAAGTCTGCATTATCCATGGCCAGCTGAGCTCTTCTATATATTCTTCTATACATTGTGCAGGGTCTCGGGAGTTTCTCCTGCTAGAAGAAAAGAGTTAGTCCTGTATAATGCATTGTTATAAAGTGACAGTGTGTAAAGATGTAACTCTGCATTATCCATGGCCAGCTGAGCTCTTCTATATATTATTCTATACATTGTGCAGGGCCTGGTGAGTTTCTCCTGATAGAAGAACAGAGTTGGCCCTGTATAATGCATTGTTATAAAGTGACAGTGTGTAAAGATGTGACTCTGCATTATCCATGGCCAGCTGAGATCTTCTATATATTCTTCTATACATTGTGCAGGGTCTGGTGAGTTTCTCCTGCTAGAAGAACAGAGTTGGCCTGATTTTTTTGACTATATGAAGACAATATGCGATGAAGTGACAATAAAAACGGAGGTATTTTTAAGGGATGAGTTCTTCTTATCACAGGTCAGTATTGCTCATGCTGGACATTTACTGGGGTCTGTGATTTAAAATTGAATGATGTTCTGCTGACCTTCCTTGACCTCCCCACGGACACTGAGGTCCTTGTGGGTACACTTTGCCTATCCCTTCCCCCATATCTCTTCTCCCACCATCTTTCTTGCAACGTATCTGTCTCCTGTCCTCCACACCCTGGCCATGATAAGGCTTGGGAGGAAGACTCTCCCTACCCTAAGACTCTGTATCTGATTGTTGGCTCTGTAGAAGTATCAGTTGTGCCCCTCTCCATCACGCTCGGGGGGGATCCCAGTAAAAGGTCACTGTGTCTGAATGGGTTTCCCGTACACATGTGAAGCTCATTGGCTCATTGATGGATCGGTGACGCTGCCAATGGAACTTGTCCTGCATCATCAGGTTAGCGGAGAATCGAGTGGCGCCTACTTGAATCATCTTATTCAGCTGATCGGCCTCATCACTCAGCGCCCAGTACTCCGCCAGGCCCACTTCATCTGCCAGAGGAATGTAATTAGACTAAAAATATCTTACAGATAGCTCTCTACAGAAATATCTCCAGTAGCTAATCAGCCATGCCAACCGAAACAAGGGTTGTGTTGACATTCTGCATCTATACAGACAATTGTTATCTGCACTCAGGTCACATTGACCGCTCTTACAGATAATGGCTGATTTAACCCTTAATGTACCAAGGAGTGAAATGCATAAGTCCTCTTTTGGTAGGGGCGCTGTCCCCTCGATTCCTAAAACTTTGCAGTTTTAAATTCATTCGAAAGTAAAGATAAAGGTATGACGTTGGTCTAAGGTTGCAAATCCGCAAGCCTCCCACTGACCCCTATATTGCTCCAAAGACAATGTATGTTAAATAGAAAAACACAGATGTCTCTTGTATTGTGTTACATGATATTATTCATGAATGAGTTAATACTGGGAATTGATAAAGGAACTGGAAACCTAAGGCCAAAGTAACCAAGTCGGAAACATTCTACTACTCAGTTATACATCATACTCTACTATGTTGGTCTTACATTTGCAATTGCCTTGTAAGTTCCCTGCATTTCCCTCTGTCATGAATAAATCCCTTGTCTTCTGTGACTTATAACTGGGAAAATATTTACTCAATTTAATTGTATTCATAAAGGAGGGAACTGACAAGGAATCTCAAACTAAAGACCAAAGAAGCCAAGTTTGACATATAGCTCTGTCTAGTCCCTAAAATGCATATTATTGTGCTTTCAAAGTACTTGCATGTTTTACATTTTGCATTTCTTAAAATTTAAAATACTTACAGCTAGATGAATGTGTGAAATTACAGCAGTTTGCAAGTAACCAGGACTGGTCTTTTCTTGTTTTGCTGCAGGAACCAATGAGAATAATTTCATTCAAATTAATGGAATTTCCTTGTATGTAGTACAGGGGATGATGTTCCTTACATGTATAAAACCCAACCTTTACCCACAAACCCCCCCAAATAAAAGACGCCAGACTTAAATTGGATTTAAATTAGGCCACAGCTTTATTAACATAACAAATAACTGCATGAGCCACCAACTATTCTCCATTTATTATTTCACTTATAACCTTCTGAAATATATAAATAGATCACAAATATATAACATTAAAATATTCAAGACATCATACAGTTATAACTAGTCCTTGCCAAATAGTCCCTAACACATAACAATCCCGACCTTTTAAAACTAAGGTCCCTACACAAAGGTAGCCCCCCTCCCCCCTCGTCCACATCACCTCATTTCTACTTTGCCAACCTAATGCTAACCACCAGCCGACTATTAGCCCGGTGGGCACGGCCGTTAGTATCACCTACATTTTATCCGAGGTTAGGGGAGGGGACACTTTACCATCCTTAGGACTTCATCCCTTCCGTCCTTAACTATTAAATTGGCAAGGACACCCCGCCTGCTGCGACAAAGGAGAAAAACATTAAACACATGGATAACAACCAATTGAAAACCAATAAAAAAAAGGGGACGGGTGGGCGGGAAAATAATCCTGCTGTGTCCGTTTTCTAAAATGGCCGACAGAGAGGGGGAGGGCTGCCTTTATACCCTGGTCACAGCCCCTCCCCTCCCTCACCACGTGAGCCATTCCAGTCACTCCCCTCCCTCATACAGGGCCCCCTCCCACCTAGCCTTGCTTGTTTCCCGGGGGACTGTCTCTCTAGTGATGTCAGCAGACAACGTGTTGCACTGTTAAGGACTCCTACTGTGTACAAGAGCAGGGTCATTTAGATTCCACACAATGTATTCTATTCCAACAGCACAGGAAGTGACTAAATTAATCAAAACTTTATTTCCTCAGTGTCTATATAATCAGTGCTGCCGCACCTGCAGTAAACATGCAGAGTAATCACTGGGGAGGGCTTGAGTCAAATATTAAATGTGATTTATACAGAATGCCTGCATCAAATCACACTGGGATAAAACCTGTGCACTATACAAGCAGTGATCTTCATCTTGCACAAAAGGGAGTTTGGGGACTGAACTGTACCTTTAAGTGGGAAATTCCCTTGTTAAAGGGAACTGTCAGTAACCCTGGGTCTGTAGTATGTACAAACACTTAGTCCTACTTTTATTCATTTATCCTGTGTCTTTTTCACAGACCTCAGCCATTAGTTGGAGACTGGATCACTGGGTCTAAGCTCGGGGTGTAAATTATACCCATCAATAGGATGTCCTCCTGGGAATCTTGCACGACACAGAAAGCAAACAAACCTGTTCCTCGGACCCCTGTCCTCTCAGCATAAAGCATGCCTTGTGGTCTAATCAGATTAGTTTTATTTCTAATCCATCTCTCTGAATTACCCTCAGCCTCGCCTCCCAGGGATGGCGATGGAATAAATCAAGGTTTCCCATTGGAAGTTCCTGAATGTTTTGGATACACCGGGTCCTCTGCTTCATGAGGAACAAGGGGCAATGCTCCAAATATACAACAATATAACAGTGTAACCAGCGCTGATATCTTAGCTCTTAGCAGCACTTAGGTAGTGTGTCCCTAAACCACACAGCAAAACAAAGTGAATAAATAAAAAACATATAAAATGCGCTTGAGAGCAACCTGTGATAAAGCAGGTTACTACAGGTGTATGCGGAGAATTTGCCTCCAACTACACCATAACCACCAACACCGCCTCGTTCTCTCGTGGTGTAGTTGGAGGCAAATTCTCCGCATACACCTGTAGTAACCCGAAGAAATCACCCCCCATTGAAAAGGGGAACTGCAGATGGACTGCGAAGGGGGCTCTTTGGTCACCATACGGGAACTCTGAGGAGACAGGAGCCGGGGAAGCCACATCTAAATCGCTGACACAGCAGACTGGAGTGTCACATGAAGAACAATCTGGGTGACAGAATCGGCAACAATTACCAGCATCATGTCTAGTGTACAAACTACAGTGGCTGAGATCCGCTCCAGGGCTGGAGAATTACTACTCTGAAGCCAGACCTCTACAGGACATATTTGAAGTGCTGTCTCTTTTCAAAAAGTTTGTAAGTGTATCCCCTTGAGGGGGACCCACACCATCTCCCCCATTTTTGGGATACAGACCTACTATCTCTCACAGAGAGTCACTATATTTTTTTCACAAAAGGTGCTTTATCACAGGTTGCTCTCAAGCGCATTTTATATGTTTTTTATTTATTCGCAATGCTCCAAATGTGGAGCAATCTGCAGAGTATTCTACTTTTAGAACATTTCAAATCTGCTTTGATTAATAACCCTTCACTTTCAGCAGTAAACACGACTGTTTCCCTTAGATTGAAAGCTCCTATGTCTACTATATTTTCACTTATTTAATATTGCGAGTTGGATAAGGCCTTTATACTAATTACCCCTAGAATACGAGCTCTCCTTATTCAACCTCCATCTTATCTTTTCTATTTCATGGACCACACAGACTGGTTAAATCCATCTCAATAGACAGACGCTTCATTTGTGTAACTGTGTCCTTAATTCAGTTATTATCTGACATATATATATATAGCCTGGCCTGGAATAATGACAGTATATAGTCATGTTCTGTTGAGAAAGGTGGTACTCCTAATTTAGGAATAAAGATCATGTACCACTGAGGTGTAACGGTGCAGGACGGAGTAAGTAACGCAAAATCAGCAAAGTTAGAAACAAAATAGGGAATTTACATTTCTTTCAATTAGCTGAAGTATTGGATCCCACAGAAATACACTGATTAGTTAATTGATTTCCTTCTATCCACATGCTGGGGTTGTTAGGTTAGGATAGGTAGCGCATGCACTAGAGTGAGAGGAGAGACCCTTCACAGCCTCTCTCTCCCCTCTGCGTTTATGGATGTGAGGCAGAGAAGGGGGGAGAGCCAATGGGAACTTGGTACACATCCATTTGAGCTCAACCAGTGTTTACTCTGGGGCTATTCAATAAAAGATGAGCTGAGGTGAGATGAACATGTCCTCTCACCAGTTTATGTATACAATGTGCACGGACAAACCTGTAGACTTTGCTTAGCGGGAGAAACTCACCAGGTTTGTTCCTGTAGCATTTTTTAGGTTAATGGGGCAATGACTTGCATAGTTACCATCATCGGCCATGTTTCCAGGGACACATATTTGTTCCACATGCCACATCCAATTAATTAATCAGGGTGGAGATCTCATGGGACCTACCATGATTAATTATTTGGATTGTGTGTATGTGTGTATATCCTTCCTACATACTGCCGGGCTGCACTTTACATGAGTTGGATTGTGTGTGTGTGTGTGTGTGTGTGTGTGTGTGTGTGTATATCCTTCCTACATACTGCCGGGCTGCACTTTACATGAATTGGATTGTGTGTGTGTGTGTGTGTGTGTGTATATACATCCTACATACTGCCAGGCTGCACTTTACATGAATTGGATTGTGTGTGTGTGTGTATATACATCCTACATACTGCCAGGCTGCACTTTACATGAATTGGATTGTGTGTGTGTATATACATTCTACATGCTGCCGGGCTGCACTTTACATGAATTGGATTGTGTGTGTGTATATACATCCTACATACTGCCGGGCTGCACTTTACATGAATTGGATTGTGTGTGTGTGTATATACATCCTACATACTGCCGGGCTGCACTTTACATGAATTGGATTGTGTGTGTGTGTATATACATTCTACATGCTGCCGGGCTGCACTTTACATGAATTGGATTGTGTGTGTGTATATACATCCTACATACTGCCGGGCTGCACTTTACATGAATTGGATTGTGTGTGTGTGTGTGTGTGTGTGTATACACTTCCTACACACTGCCGGGGTGCACTTTACATTAATTGGATTGTGTGTGTGTGTATGTACATCCTACATACTGCCGGGCTGCACTTTACATGAATTGGATTGTGTGTCTGTGTGTGTGTATATACATCCTACATACTGCCGGGCTGCACTTTACATGAATTGGATTGTGTCTGTGTGTATATACATCCTACATACTGCCGGGCTGCACTTTACATGAATTGGATTGTGTCTGTGTGTGTATATACATCCTACATACTGCCGGGCTGCACTTTACATGAATTGGATTGTGTGTATATACATCCTACATACTGCCGGGCTGCACTTTACATGAATTGGATTGTGTGTGTGTTTACATCCTACATACTGCCGGGCTGCACTTTACATGAATTGGATTGTGTGTGTGTGTGTATATACATCCTACATACTGCCAGGCTGCACTTTACATGAATTGGATTGTGTGTATATACATCCTACATACTGCCGGGCTGCACTTTACATGAATTGGATTGTGTCTGTGTGTATATACATCCTACATACTGCCGGGCTGCACTTTACATGAATTGGATTGTGTGTGTGTGTGTATATACATCCTTCATACTGCCGGGCTGCACTTTACATGAATTGGATTGTGTGTGTGTGTGTGTATATACATCCTACATACTGCCAGGCTGCACTTTACATGAATTGGATTGTGTGTGTGTATATACATCCTACATACTGCCGGGCTGCACTTTACATGAATTGGATAGTGTATGTGTGTATATACATCCTACATACTGCCGGGCTGCACTTTACATGAATTGGATTGTGTGTGTGTATATACATCCTACATACTGCCGGGCTGCACTTTACATGAATTGGATAGTGTGTGTGTGTATATACATCCTACATACTGCTGGGCTGCACTTTACATGAATTGGATTGTGTGTGTGTATATACATCCTACATACTGCCAGGCTGCACTTTACATGAATTAGATTGTGTGTGTGTGTGTATATCCATCCTACATACTGCCGGGCTGCACTTTACATGAATTGGATTGTGTGTGTGTGTGTATATCCATCCTACATACTGCCGGGCTGCACTTTACATGAATTGGATTGTGTGTGTGTATATACATCCTACATACTGCCCGGCTGCACCTTACATGAATTGGATTGTGTGTGTGTATACATCCTACATACTGCCGGGCTGCACTTTACATGAATTGGATTGTGTCTGTGTGTATATACATCCTACATACTGCCGGGCTGCACTTTACATGAATTGGATTGTGTGTCTGTGTGTATATACATCCTACATACTGCCGGGCTGCACTTTACATGAATTGGATTGTGTGTGTGTGTATATACATACTACATACTGCCGGGCTGCACTTGACATGAATTGGATTGTGTCTGTGTGTATTTACATCTTACATACTGCCAGGCTGCACTTTACATGAATTGGATTGTGTCTGTGTGTGTATATACATCCTACATACTGCTGGGCTGCACTTTACATGAATTGGATTGTGTGTGTGTGTATATACATCCTACATACTGCCAGGCTGCACTTTACATGAATTGGATTGTGTGTGTGTGTATATACATCCTACATACTGCCGGGCTGCACTTTACATGAATTGCATTGTGTGTGTGTGTGTGTGTATATACATCCTACATACTGCCGGGCTGCACTTTACATGAATTGCATTGTGTGTGTGTGTGTGCATATACATCCTACATACTGCCGGGCTGCACGTTACATGAATTGGATTGTGTGTGTGTGTGTGTGTGTATATACATCCTACATACTGCCGGGCTGCACGTTACATGAATTGGATTGTGTGTGTGTGTATATACATCCTACATACTGCCGGGCTGCACTTTACATGAATTGGATTGTGTGTGTGTGTATATACATCCTACATACTGCCAGCCTGCACTTTACATGAATTGGATTGTGTGTGTGTGTGTGTGTATATACATACTGCCGGGCTGCACTTTACATGAATTGGATTGTGTGTGTGTGTGTATATACATCCTACATAGTGCCGGGCTGCACTTTACATGAATTGGATTGTGTGTCTGTGTATATACATCCTACATACTGCCAGGCTGCACTTTACATGAATTGGATTGTGTGTGTGTGTATATATATCCATCCTACATACTGCCAGGCTGCACTTTACATGAATTGGATTGTGTGTGTGTGTGTATATACATCCTACATACTGCTGGGCTGCACTTTACATGAATTGGATTGTGTGTGTGTCTATATACATCCTACATACTGCCAGGCTGCACTTTACATGAATTGGATTGTGTGTGTGTGTATATACATCCTACATACTGCTGGGCTGCACTTTACATGAATTGGATTCTGTGTGTGTGTATATACATCCTACATACTGCCGGGCTGCACTTTACATGAATTGGATTGTGTGTCTGTGTATATACATCCTACATACTGCCGGGCTGCACTTTACATGAATTGGATTGTGTGTGTGTGTATATATATCCATCCTACATACTGCCAGGCTGCACTTTACATGAATTGGATTGTGTGTGTGTGTGTATATACATCCTACATACTGCTGGGCTGCACTTTACATGAATTGGATTGTGTGTGTGTGTGTGTATATACATCCTACATACTGCCGGGCTGCACTTTATATGAATTGGATTGTGTGTCTGTGTGTATATATACATCCTACATACTGCCGGGCTGCACTTTACATGAATTGGATTGTGTGTGTGTGTGTGTGTGTATATACATCCTACATACTGCCAGGCTGCACTTTACATGAATTGGATTGTGTGTCTGTGTATATACATCCTACATACTGCCGGGCTGCACTTTACATGAATTGGATTGTGTCTGTGTGTATATATATCCTACATACTGCCGGGCTGCACTTTACATGAATTGGATTGTGTCTGTGTGTATATACATCCTACATACTGCCGGGCTGCACTTTACATGAATTGGATTGTGTCTGTGTGTATATATACATCCTACATACTGCCAGGCTGCACTTTACATGAATTGGATTGTGTGTGTGTGTGTATATACATCCTACATACTGCCGGGCTGCACTTTACATGAATTGGATTGTGTCTGTGTGTGTATATACATCCTACATACTGCCGAGCTGCACTTTACATGAATTGGATTGTGTGTGTGTGTATATACATCCTACATACTGCCAGGCTGCACTTTACATGAATTGGATTGTGTGTGTGTGTATATACATCCTACATACTGCCGGGCTGCACTTTACATGAATTGGATTGTGTGTATATATACATCCTACATACTGCCAGGCTGCACTTTACATGAATTGTATTGTGTGTGTATATACATCCTACATACTGCCGGGCTGCACTTTACATGAATTGGATTGTGTGTGTGTGTATATACATCCTACATACTGCCGGGCTGCACTTTACATGAATTGGATTGTGTCTGTGTATATATACATCCTACATACTGCCAGGCTGCACTTTACATGAATTGGATTGTGTGTGTGTGTGTATATACATCCTACATACTGCCGGGCTGCACTTTACATGAATTGGATTGTGTCTGTGTATATATACATCCTACATACTGCCAGGCTGCACTTTACATGAATTGGATTGTGTGTGTGTGTGTGTGTGTGTGTGTGTGTGTGTGTATATACATCCTACATACTGCCGAGCTGCACTTTACATGAATTGGATTGTGTGTGTGTGTATATATACATCCTACATACTGCCAGGCTGCACTTTACATGAATTGGATTGTGTGTCTGTGTGTATATACATCCTACATACTGCCGGGCTGCACTTTGCATGTTCTTTCTGCAGCATGTGGAACAAATATGTGTCCCTGGAAACATGGCCGATGTTGGCAACTATGGATTTGAGTCCTCGAGGTCTGATATCGTTGCAGAAGTTTATTGTCCGGTGGCCCTAGCAAAGTAGCTCAGTGCAGGACTCTCCATGGATCGTGACCATGGAGGGCAGATTTGGGGCTACCCAGGGATGTTACATCAGTACCCTCATGGACTGTATATGATAATTATCATTTATATGGGATAAATCCAGTTAGGCAGTAAGCTGGTGATAAGTTGATATAGTTTTATTTATGTCTGTTTGTGTTCAGTGACGTTTGATTAAATTGTTGAAGGAGAGTTTTAAGCAAAATCCCATTTTGTCTGCAGTAATTGATTGAGGCGGTGCGGTGCATTGCTCTGCTGGGTGGGCCCTGTCTGTGTTGAACAACACTGAGAAAAAACAGGGGGAATGCTGGAGAGATTGCATCACTTAATCAATATTTCACCTACTTACAGTGTGAAATGAAAGCTTAGGTAACAATGTATAGTTCAGAACTGAAGAAAAATGTCCTTTAATGTGATTTGTCCTTTTACAAAAATTAAAAAATAAAAACTACCAGCAAATGATTGTTATTAAAGGGGCTCTGTGACCTAAACACTGCTTATACTGTGACTGTACAGACTAAAGGGGCTCTGTAATCTAACACTGCTTATACTGTGACTGTACAGATTAAAGGGGCTCTGTAATCTAACACTGCTTATACTGTGACTGTACAGACTAAAGGGGCTCTGTCACCTAAACACAGCTTATACTGTGACTGTACAGACTAAAGGGGCTCTGTCACGTAAACACTGCTTATACTGCGACTGTACAGATTAAAGGGGCTCTGTAATCTAACACTGCTTATACTGTGACTGTACAGACTAAAGGGGCTCTGTCACCTAAACACAGCTTATACTGTGACTGTACAGACTAAAGGGGCTCTGTCACGTAAACACTGCTTATACTGTGACTGTACAGATTAAAGGGATTCTGTCACGTAAACAATGCTTATACTGTGACTGTACAGATACAGGGGCTCTGTCACCTAAACACTGCTTATACTGTGACTGTACAGATTAAAGGGGCTCTGTCACCTAAACCCTGCTTATACTGTGACTGTACAGATTAAAGGGATTCTGTCACGTAAACACTGATTATACTGTGACTGTACAGATAAAGGGACTCTGTCACCTAAACACTGCTTATACTTTGACTGTACAGATTAAAGGAGCTTTGTCACCAAAACACTGCTTATACTGTGACTGTACAGATAAAGGGGCTCTGTAACCTAAACCCTGCTTATACTGTGACTGTATAGATTAAAGGGGCTCTGTAACATAAACACTGCTTATACTGTGACTGTACAGATTAAAGGGATTCTGTCACGTAAACACTGCTTATACTGTGACTGTACAGATTAAAGGAGCTTTGTCACCTAAACACTGCTTATACTGTGACTGTACAGATTAAAGGGGCTCTGTCACGTAAACACTGCTTATACTGTGACTGTACAGACTAAAGAGGCTCTGTACCCTAAACACTGCTTATACTGTGACTGTACAGATTAAAGGGATTCTGTCACCGAAACACTGCTTATACTGTGTCTGTACAGATTAAAGGGGCTCTGTCACCTAAACACTGTTTATACTGTGACTGTACGGACTAAAGGGGCTCTGTCACCTAAACACTGTTTATACTGTGACTGTACAGATTAAAGGGGCCCTTTCACCTAAACACTGCTTATACTGTGACTGTACAGATTAAAGGGGCTCTTTCACCTAAACACTGCTTATACTGTGACTGTACAGATTAAAGGGGCTCTGTAACCTAAACACTGCATATACTGTGACTGTACAGATTAAAGGGATTCTGTCACGTAAACACTGCTTATACTGTGACTGTACAGATACAGGGGCTCTGTAACCTAAACACTGCTTATACTGTGACTGTACAGATTAAAGGGATTCTGTCACCTAAACACTGCTTATACCGTGACTGTACAGATTAAAGGAGCTTTGTCACCTAAACACTGCTTATACTGTGACTGTACAGATAAAGGGGCTCTGTAACCTAAACCCTGCTTATACTGTGACTGTACAGATTAAAGGGATTCTGTCACGTAAACACTGCTTATACTGTGATTGTACAGATTAAAGGGATTATGTCACGTAAACACTGCTTATACTGTGACTGTACAGATTAAAGGGGCTCTGTCACGTAAACACTGCTTATACTGTGACTGTACAGACTAAAGAGGCTCTGTACCCTAAACACTGCTTATACTGTGACTGTACGGACTAAAGGGGCTCTGTCACCTAAACACTGTTTATACTGTGACTGTACAGATTAAAGGGGCCCTTTCACCTAAACACTGCTTATACTGTGACTGTACAGATTAAAGGGGCTCTTTCACCTAAACACTGCTTATACTGTGACTACAGATTAAAGGGGCTCTGTAACCTAAACATTGCTTATACTGTGACTGTACAGACTAAAGGGGCTCTGTCACCAAAACACTGCTTATACTTTGACTGTACAGACTAAAGGGCCCTTTCACCTAAACATTGCTGATACTGTGACTGTATAGATTAAAGGGGCTCTGTACCCTAAACACTGCTTATACTGTGACTGTACAGATTAAAGGGGCTCTGTAACCTAAACACTGCTTATACTGTGACTGTACAGATTAAAGGGGCTCTGTAACCTAAACACTGCTTATACTGTGACTGTACAGATTAAAGGGGCTCTTTCTAGTAAACACTGAACATACAATGGGTTAGATGCCATGATCTCCTTTAAATGATAAAGTGCCGTTAGTGGTAAATTAAATTGAGTGCCATGAGGGTGGCTCACCAAGAGTCCCCCATAAAATAGACTAAGACTACACACATTAAAATATCATTAAATTGGATAAAAAAATAATAAAAAATATTAAAATAAAACATAAATTAAGTACAAATAAATCAATCTAAAAATAATAAAATAGTTCTAACAAAAAGATTACATTAAAGTTCTACATATTACTGTAATATAGTAAATGATGGTAATACAGCAGAAAAGGTGCAATTACCATGTCAATGAATAAATCATGTAATATAAAATATACATTTACATACATTACTAAGGTACCCCAATAATAGCCAGGGAATGGCATATATACATAAATTATCATATATTTTTTTATACACCCCCAAAACAGCTCTTGTGCTATAGCTGTGCTGGAGTTACTAAGTGGCCTATGTGATGTGTTTATTTTGTATTATATGATGTGATGGTAATTACGCCATTTAACACATTATAGCACATTATAATAATAAATGACATGTAAAATGGGCTATTATGGCATATTAATACAATTAGCATGCTAATTAAACCCAGATTGTGTTATGTTTTTATATTATATTGCTATTATTATTATAAAATGTTTTAATGTGTTTTTTTTTATTTGTATTTATATTTATTTATTTTAATTTAACATTTTTACTTAATGGTATTACTTTTTAATGAGTTTTATTAATGTTTAAGTTCACCAGTTAATATCTAGCGTATTGAACTGGCCGAAATGCTGCAATTTCTTATGATTTCGGGGTCCCAGCCTTGGGGGTGCTGGGGTGCTCGGTCCGGATGTAGCCGGAATGATGCCCGATATTGTAGGAATTTGCTGATTGTGTGCCAAAAATCGCCAATATTGGGTAACATTGTTACAGATTTCCCCACAATTCACCTTTGTGTCCAGATCTGACCCGATCCCGGTCCTTAAATCAGTACTTGACAAATCACAGGAGCCGAGAAGCCTTGGCTCCTCAAATCCCTACAGCTGGCTCCTAAGCTTGCAGTAAATAGACGATGGACCATGGTACATTGCCAAGAATGGGGCCATCCACACCATGGACATGATATGATACATGTGGAATGATGGTGAGAGGTTACAAATACCTTAACAGCTGCTGACAGTGGACAATAACTGAAGATGTAATGCCAATCTATAGCTGACATGACATCACCGGTTATAATGGCAATGTACACAATGTTATATGATAATGTGTGTGTGTGTGTGTGTGTATATATATATATATATATATATATATATATATATATATATATATATATAATTACACGTGGCCTAACTTTTATTGGGGTTACTAAGTGGTGTATGTTATCTCACATGATGTAGTGATTGCATCATTTATGCCGTAATAGTAGAATTTAATAATACATTACAATTATAAGCTCGTTTGTAATACATATGTTATTATTGCATATTACAACCATTATCATGTCCATGGAACATTGATTTGTTTCGTTTTTTACTATATAATATATAACCATTTAAGCGGCAACTATGGGGAATCGAGAAGCAAGTTTCAAACTTAAGGACAAAGTATCCAAGTTGGAAAAATTATTCCATTCAGTTAAATAGCAGAATGTTTATAATTTGGCTATTTTGGCCTTAAATGTACTGTCTGGTGCCCAGCAGGCTTCTTCCAAATATTAATGCATATTACTGTGATTTCAAAGTGCTTTACAATGCATGTTTTACATTGTGCATTGCTTAAAATATAAAATACTTACAGCTAGATGAAATTGTGAAATTATAACAGTTTGTAACAAGCCAGGACTGCCCACACTAGCTGAGTAAAAGTCACTTTCCTTTTTTTTTTGCTGCAGGAACAAATGAGAATAATTTCATTCAAATGCATGGAATTCCCTGTCTGTCTAGTGATGTAATCAGACAATGTGTTACACTGTTAAGAGATCCTACTGTGGACATGAACAAGATCATTTAGAGTCCACACACTATATTCAATTTCACCAGCACAGGACGTGACTAAATGAAACAAAACTTGAGCAAAATATTAAAAATGGCCTTTATGCATCAGCTTGCAAATTCGGTGGGGTCTATTCACTAAAAAAGGTGAGTTGAGGTGAGGCGAATATTTCTTCTCACCAGTTTTTTACTATACATTGTGAAAAGTCTAACCTGGTGAGTGTCCCCCATAAAGCAAAGTCTGCAAGTTTAAAAGGAAAAAAGTCATAGTGACAGCGCTACAGAGTTAAATATAAAAAGTAAGAGAATAGAAAAAAAATGAAAAAATATACATGAAGCTGCTCACAGAAAAAAGGAGTCAACCAATTATCCTCCAATTAAAGAGTAAAAAACTGGAAAAAAAGCGAACTGGAACGCTACGTAAATAGTGAAATAATCAGAAACAAGTAGGAATAAGTATATAAATAAAACCTCTGACAATAAAAGGTCACAGAAATGTAATAATAAACTAGCAAAAAATTGTGATGAAATATTGATAAGCACCCTGGTAATTATGCAATAGATGGACAGGGCATGTATGGGCGAGGGGGAGGACTGAGATGACTGATGGCTGCTGGGGGGAGGGGTTTTAGGGGGGAGTTAATAAAAGCCCTGGAACCCCTCTCCCCGGCAGCCATTTTAGTCGGTACACGCACTTGGTAGCGATTTTCCCACCCTCCCTCCCTTTTTTATTTGTATTTTGTTATATAACGATTTGAATCTCTTTTGTCGCAGCAGGCGGGGGTTGGCAGTCCTTGCCAGTAGGGGATGCGGTTTTTGGAAGCTAAGTTGGGGATATTAGTAGGAGTATGGTGCTCGGTCCTCCCCTAACCTTTCAACATGGAAGTTGGTTTCGTGAACGTGCCCACTGAGCTAAGAGAGCCGGCTAGTGGTGAGCATTGTGGTGAGATGGACCAGGTTCAGGTACGGCATCTCAAAGGACGAGGAGGGGAGGCGAGCACCTGGTTTTTGCTTTATTTAAGATTTGCACTATGTATGTATGTATGTTCAGTGCTGTATTTACCGCGAGGCATCCTAGGCGGATGCCTAGGGCCAGTGGTGTATCTTGATTTTGTGCTGCCCTAGGCAGACAAAATCCGGGCACCCCCCTACCCAAGCTGCACACCCACGTTACACACCTAAGACATGCCCCATCATTCAGACTCACATCAAGCTTACACTCCCATCACACTCAGTCACACACTCCTACTCCCATCACGCACACTCTGACTCCCATCACACTCAGTCACACACACTGTCTCCTATCACACACACTCTGACTCCCATCACACTCAGTCACACTGTCTCCCATCACACACACTCTGACTCCCATCACACTCAGTCACACACAGTCTCCTATCACACACACTCTGACTCCCATCACACTCAGTCACACTGTCTCCCATCACACACACTCTGATTCCCATCACACTCAGTCACACACACTGTCTCCCATCACACACACTCTGACTCCCATCACACTCAGTCACACACACTGTCTCCCATCACACACACTCTGATTCCCATCACACTCAGTCACACACACTGTCTCCCATCACACACACTCTGACTCCCATCACACTCAGTCACACACACTGTCTCCCTTCACACACACTCTGACTCCCATCACACTCAGTCACACACACTGTCTCCCATCACACACACTCTGATTCCCATCACACTCAGTCACACACACTGTCTCCCATCACACACACTCCTACTCCCATCACACTCAGCCACACACACTGTCTCCCATCACACACACTCTGACTCCCATCACACTCAGTCACACACACTGTCTCCCATCACACACACTCTGACTCCCATCACACTCAGTCACACACAGTCTCCTATCACACACACTCTGACTCCCATCACACTCAGTCACACTGTCTCCCATCACACACACTCTGATTCCCATCACACTCAGTCACACACACTGTCTCCCATCACACACACTCTGACTCCCATCACACTCAGTCACACACACTGTCTCCCATCACACACACTCTGATTCCCATCACACTCAGTCACACACACTGTCTCCCATCACACACACTCTGACTCCCATCACACTCAGTCACACACACTGTCTCCCATCACACACACTCTGACTCCCATCACACTCAGTCACACACACTGTCTCCTATCACACACACTCTGATTCCCATCACACTCAGTCACACACACTGTCTCCCATCACACACACTCTGACTCCCATCACACTCAGTCACACACACTGTCTCCCATCACACACACTCTGACTCCCATCACACTCAGTCACACACACTGTCTCCCATCACACACACTCTGACTCCCATCACACTCAGTCACACACACTGTCTCCCTTCACACACACTCTGACTCCCATCACACTCAGTCACACACACTGTCTCCCATCACACACACTCTGATTCCCATCACACTCAGTCACACACACTGTCTCCCATCACACACACTCCTACTCCCATCACACTCAGCCACACACACTGTCTCCCATCACACACACTCTGACTCCCATCACACTCAGTCACACACACTGTCTCCCATCACACACACTCTGACTCCCATCACACTCAGTCACACACACACACACACACACACACACACACACACACACATCCCATCAGCACTTACCTTTCCCTGGTGGCAGGCAGCATGGTCCCTCCATGCTGTTCGGCTTCCCGGCGATTGTGCCGACAGGTCACGTGACCGGGCGCGCGTATGACCTAAGCGCGCCGGTCACGTGACTGTCGGCACTTCCGTGTCGGCACACTGCACGGGGAGCCGAACAGGCAGCACGGAGGTTTCTCTGTGCTGCCTGTTCGGCTCCCCGTGCAGCCTGGCAGGCAGAGCGTTGGTGAGGGGGGATCTTGCGATCCCTTCTCACCTCTGTCTCTGCCTGCAAGCGCGGTGGGGTTTTTTTTTTTTTTAAAGGGCCAGATTTTATTTTTTTTTTCAGTGCTGGGGGGCGCTGCCGCCCCCCAAAATTTGCCGCCATAGGCATCCGCCTAGGATGCCTCGCGGTAAATACAGCACTGCCTAGGGCGGCAAATTTTAGGGGGCGGCAGCGCCCCCCAGCACTGAAGAAAAAATAAATAAAAAAAAAAAAAACAAACAAAAAAAAACGCGGCCCTTAAAAAAAAAAAGACCGCGCTTGCAGGCAGAGACAGAGGTGAGAGGGGATCGGAAGATCCCCCCTCACCATCGCTCTGCCTACCAGGCTGCACGGGGAGCCGAACAGGCAGCACAGAGAAACTTCCGTGCTGCCTGTTCGGCTCCCCGTGCAGTATGCCGACACGGAAGTGCCGACAGTCACGTGACGGGCGCGCTGACGTCATACGCGCGCCCGGTCACGTGACCTGTCGGCACAATCGCCGGGAAGCCGAACAGGCAGCATGGAGGGACCATGCTGCCTGCCTGCCAGGGAAAGGTAAGTGCTGATGGGATGTGTGTGTGTGTGTGTGTGTGTGTGTGTGTGTGTGTGTGATGGGAGTCAGAATGTGTGTGATGGGAGTCAGAGTGTGTGTGATGGGAGACAGTGTGTGTGACTGAGTGTGATGGGAGTCAGAGTGTGTGTGATGGGAGACAGTGTGTGTGACTGAGTGTGATGGGAGACAGTGTGTGTGACTGAGTGTGATGGGAGTCAGAGTGTGTGTGATGGGAGACAGTGTGTTTGACTGAGTGTGATGGGAGTCAGAGTGTGTGTGATGGGAGACAGTGTGTGTGACTGAGTGTGTTGGGAGTCAGAGTGTGTGTGATGGGAGACAGTGTGTGTGACTGAGTGTGTTGGGAGTCAGAGTGTGTGTGATGGGAGACAGTGTGTGTGACTGAGTGTGATGGGAGTCAGAGTGTGTGTGATGGGAGACAGTGTGTGTGACTGAGTGTGATGGGAGTCAGAGTGTGTGTGATGGGAGACAGTGTGTGTGACTGTGTGTGATGGGAGTCAGAGTGTGTGTGATGGGAGACAGTGTGTGTGACTGAGTGTGATGGGAGTCAGAGTGTGTGTGATGGGAGACAGTGTGTGTGATGGGAGTAGGAGTGTGTGTGATGGGAGACAGTGTGTGTGACTGAGTGTGATGGGAGTCAGAGTGTGTGTGATGGGAGACAGTGTGTGTGATGGGAGTAGGAGTGTGTGACTGAGTGTGATGGGAGTGTGTGTGTGACTGAGTGTGATGGGAGATGGGAGTCAGAGTGTGTGTGATGGGAGGCAGTGTGTGTGACTGAGTGTGATGGGAGTAGGAGTGTGTGACTGAGTGTGATGGGAGTGTGTGTGTGATGGGAGTATGAGCTTGATGTGAGTCTGAATGATGGGGCATGTCTTAGGTGTGTAACGTGGGTGTGCAGCTTGGGTAGGGGGGTGCCCGGATTTTGTCTGCCTAGGGCAGCACAAAATCAAGATACACCACTGTGTATGTTTAGGTTTAAATTGTTATCTGGCAAGGGCTTAGTTATTTTGTCAGGCTGTGTTCTTTTATATAAATATATATATTAAAAGGATGGTGGTCGGCTGATACAGCCTGTCATGTGTTTTTTAATAAAATTGCTGTGGCCTTATTTTACCATCACAGGTCTCGTATCCGTTTATTGGAGGGTTTCAGTTGGGGGGTCAGTTATGGGTATGTATGGGGGGTTCTTTATTCTATGTTTCAGGAATCAGGCATCTATCCCCTCTGCATGCATACATGTTAAATATATTTAAACCAATAAATGTTTGTACGAGGACCCGTCTGTAGGTTTCAATGGCTCAGACCAATATAAAAGAAAACAAACCATAGTGTAAGTCAATTACATGCATAAAATAGATGAAAAAGTATACAAATTTAATGTAGATAATATGGACAAATAACAAATGAAAAAATGGTAATGAGACAAAAAAATAAAAAAAAATAAAAAGACAGACAATGTATAAATAAATATATACTACAAACAGGAGCGCTAGATAAAATATCCAATAAGCTGGCAGCAATAAATCCTAACAAAGTGTGGTGGTGAGAGTCAATGAAGGGAACCCACCAGAAGCCCCTTGTGTCTCTAAAATGATATCCTGCTAGAGAGGTAGCCGTACAGATAGTGCTGATACTCGGATGAATGGATTCGTAGGGGGTCGAAACACAGAGGAACAGCATGTGGCGAACTTCAGATGAATGGACGTCTTTCTGTTTATAGACTTTCGGTTTATAGCCGAACCCCGAACTCCAACACGAACATACAGTGGAATGTCCGTGTTCGGATCCGGGGTCCGAATACCGTAATGTTGGGTACGAACCCGAACAGTGCGGTTCGGGTTCGCTCAACACTAATCACGATCTTTTGTTAGTGTGTTATTATATTTCTGTTCATCCATTGATTGGCTCCTCTCACCTGCAACTCATCTTTTGTCTATAGCCCCCAATGTATGGATAGCTTTTGACCATATTGTATTCTCTACATTCCCATAATATCCACTGCTCAGATGAAGGGGGTCCCTTTAATTTTACTTCTCTACTTTAATTCAGGTGATTAAAGCAAGGTCATACCCCGGTATGGAATTATAATAACCAATACTAGACCTATCTGGTGTTATCTACACAATTAAGTTCTAAAACTGGTCCAGTCACCATGGGAACCAATATATATATAATGTCCACTATCTGGTTGTGTTTAGTTACTTGTAATACTGTAAGCAAAGTGCCTGCATATAATAATATATAATAACGTGCGATATCATCTCTCTAGCATCCTGTAATATATACTGTAGACATCCTCAGTCTCTGGGGGGCAGCTTCGCCCACTTTAACCCACTACATTTAGCAGCAAAAAAAAAAAAAACATGAAAAGAAATATATCCACTTTATTCCCCAAGACCAATAAATGCATTGGATCTCTGCAGTTATAAATCACTTCATCTCTCAATAAAGACATGAAATCCAGTTTCCTTCCAATTCCTCATCTTGTGGTAAGAGCTTAGATGGTTTCAAGGCCCAGAATTGATTCCCGGGCTGACCAAAGAGGCTTTCTCTCCTGTTCTGTCTGTCTTACACATGCATCACGCACACAGACACACACACACACAGACACACTCACTGTGATCTACACATGCTGTTTCTCTCTCACTCCCTCCCCTGCAAGCTTCAGTGAGCTGCTTTAGGTTTGGTTACAGCATCAGCATCCAACACCCTGCCGGAGTATAGAGGAAAGAGCACAGCATCGTACTGTTCAGAGCTCAGGAGGTAGACGACCAGGGAAAGCAGAGGGATAACTGCTCCGTTTCTTTTCCCAGTCCTTGTTTGGGACATTTGGTCGGCGCAGGTGCATTTTCAACCCGAAACCCCCTCCCACTGTTTATTACCCCCCCTCCCCCCCTGGTGGTGCCAGGGTGAGGATGAAGAGAGATGGGGCAAGCTTGCGGACATTCTATCCTGTGTCGGACCCAGCAGTACCAGCCGGCCACATCTGATATGTAAGTCCTTTCCTCCTCTTCCAGACGGGGCTCCTTCTTGGGACTTTGTGTGCAGATACAGGAGGGAGGAGGGGTGGAGGGGGGAAATCGGAAAGGATAATTTAGAGGCAAGGAAGGAAAGAGAGAAACTTGTACGAGGGGGAAAAAGTGAGGAGTGGTGTGGATCTGAATGGGGGGAAAATGGAGAGTGTCAGCTCTTAATACAAGTCTTGGGTAATAGAAGCATTATGTCTAATTTCATGTTAAACATTGATGTGAATAAACTGTAACAAGCTTCACCCCCCACCTCCCCATCAATGCTGTCCTGTAGCTCTAATGGCATCCCATCAGATGAAACATCCTAATCAAGAAAGATCATGTCTCTGCCACCAAGGCCGCAGGCAGAAAGGGGTTAAAAGACGGTGCTTTTAGTATCGATGTTGCCGTTGTTGATACATTTAATGGCAGCAATTTGTAACCGGCGTCTAGAGCGTAGAATCAATGTTGACTGCACTCGGGAAGGTCACTGAGAACGCGTGGGGTGATCTCGTAATGTTAGGAAGGCTGGACTCTGTGTTTCTATTGATATATATTCATGTGGTGTGGAATTTACTCTCATTGATGCCACACTTGGGGCCGTATCCGTCAGTGATGAGAATCGCAGCGAACTGCGAAGGGAATTTCAAACTTAATGCTGAATTGGAGGATTATTCCAACTCGACTACTTTGGCCTAACATTCAAGTTCCCTTCTTAATTCCCTGCAAATCCTTGTTTAATGAGTAAAGCCATCTGTGTAATGTGTGACTGTCTGTGCACCTGAATATTTCCCTTCCTTTTATCTACACACACGTGTGTAAGGTGTTATTGGAACTGTGAATAAAGAGCGATCTTGGGTCAGAGTTTGAAAAGTGGACTAATCAGCAGGATGGTTCCCACGGTGATTGCACCACTTTTGCCCCCAGAATAGCTCTGTCGAAATGCGAAACGTCCCCCTTTTCCAAACGTTATGATTATATTATTAAAATAATCAATAATAATAGAAACACGGAATAAAAAAATAACCCAAAAGTCGTACGAGAGAAAGTTACAATAGAAATCAACTCATTTACGTAATCGAGAACCAGAAAAACTCCAGACAAGGACTTTGTTTATGAAGTGCCCAGATTTTAGCCGTCACCTTGCAAACAAAAAGTCCAACCAAACTGGCAGAAACAGGCTCCTTACATGTATTGTGACTCTCTCCGGTGCAGTCCACGACTATTGGGTCGATTTGATAAAATTTGAGAAAAGGTCGAGGAGGTCGACTTCCATTGTCAAATTCGACCTCCCAACTCGACCTCCCTCGAATGATTCACTAGAATCCAAGTTCACCCCCTCCAGGACTCGCCAAAGTCGACCTCCCATCTCGTCATCGAGATCCATAGAAAGCCTCAAAAATTGGTATTCACTAACATCTCGAGAGGTCGAGTTGGGAGGTCGAGTTTGAAAAAAACATTCGATCATTTCGCCTCCCGTTACTTTCAATGGGGAAGATTTGAAACTCGGAATCAAGGCGCCGGGCTTTTTTGATTTAATAAATTGGATACTTGATAAAGTCCTTGTCCGGAGTTTTCTGGTGTCCCCTTTAAACCTTATGGTAGACAGATATTTTCAGAGGAATTCCGCGAGTCAGCCTATCGCCTCGCACGCACTGTATTTATTAATGGCGGTGTGAGAGCCTTCATGTTATTTCTTGTTTCATAAAAGTTGACTTGACCAAAAACATTCAGGGTCTGAGTGTGGTGGATGATCAATTCTAACAGCACTCACTGTCCTCGGCAGTGCACATACTTACCAACATTGTATATGCCAGTCCTGCGACAACAAGGGGCAGAGTTTAAAGTGGTGGAGTTACGTGACGCCATGTGATGTTATAAAGTGCCGTGTGACCCCGGGAGATTGACTGGTACAGATACTGAGAGTCTGGAGCTCAATTCTCCTTGTTTGGACTCAATGATGCCCTTGCGCAGTACAATACAATGTACATATGCAGTATTAATGCCAGGGCAGGTACCAAACATTCGGGCCTGTTGGCTCCTATGCAGCACACAGAATGCTTTGTAAGGCACCAGTCTTTGCCGACTGATTTGTTTTTTGGTTTCATCTATTATTTGAGTGGTCATAACAAATCTCGGAAGTCCTGGGATCCCACAAGCTTTTACACACATCAAAGTGAAACCATTTCTATCCACTCTGTCGCTCATTTAATCCCCCCCCTCCAGTCATCAGGAAGACCCCATATATAATTAATGGCTTTTCAATAGGCAGATCAGTCTCCCAGACACGGGTAGGGCCGGGTGACATGTTTATGGTTACACGGGGTCAGAGCAGGATAGGTTTGGTGCTTTGCCGGTTTTAGCCCAAAGATCTTTTGTTCCCACAAAACTCACATTGCTACAACCACTGCAAGGGATTCTGGGAAGGCATAGGCAAATAAGGATAACAATGATCACCTTCTTACCACTATATATAATTTATATATGGAGCAAATACTCGAAGCTAGACAGCCTTATACATTGCAATGAACAATGTATTTGTTCCAAGGCGTCCAGGTATACATTGGATATAAGTAAAAAGGTGATCATTACTAATCTTATTCGCAGATACCTTCCCAGAATCCCTTGCAACGGTGCTAACAGCAGTTATAGAGGACAGAGTTATACCAGACAGAGTTATACCAGACAGAGTTATAGGGGAGAGAGTTCTAGAGGAGACAGTTACAACAGAGTTATAGAGGAGAGAGTTATAACAGAGTTATAGATGACAGAATTATAGAGGAGAGAGTTATAGAGAACAGCGTTATAACATAGTTATAGAGGAGAGAGCTATAGAGGAGAGATCTATAGAGGAGAGAGCAATAGAGGAGAGAGCTATAGAGGAGAGATCTATAGAGGAGAGAGCTATAGAGGAGAGATCTATAGAGGAGAGAGCTATAGAGGAGAGAGCTATAGAGGAGAGAGTTATAGAGGAGAGAGCAATAGAGGAGAGAGCTATAGAGGAGAGATCTATAGAGGAGAGAGTTATAGAGGAGAGAGTTATAGAGGAGAGAGCTATAGAGGAGAGATCTATAGAGGAGAGAGCTATAGAGGAGAGAGTTATAGAGGAGAGATCTATAGAGGAGAGAGCTATAGAGGAGAGATCTATAGAGGAGAGAGCAATAGAGGAGAGAGCAATAGAGGAGAGAGCTATAGAGGAGAGAGCAATAGAGGAGAGAGCTATAGAGGAGAGAGCAATAGAGGAGAGAGCAATAGAGGAGAGAGCTATAGAGGAGAGAGCTATAGAGGAGAGAGCAATAGAGGAGAGAGCAATAGAGGAGAGAGCAATAGAGGAGAGAGCTATAGAGGAGAGAGCTATAGAGGAGAGAGCAATAGAGGAGAGAGTTATAGAGGAGAGAGTTATAGAGGAGAGATCTATAGAGGAGAGAGTTATAGAGGAGAGAGTTATAGAGGAGAGAGCTATAGAGGAGAGAGCTATAGAGGAGAGAGTTATAGAGGAGAGAGCAATAGAGGAGAGATCTATAGAGGAGAGAGCTATAGAGGAGAGATCTATAGAGGAGAGAGCTATAGAGGAGAGAGCTATAGAGGAGAGAGCTATAGAGGAGAGAGCTATAGAGGAGAGAGTTATAGAGGAGAGATCTATAGAGGAGAGAGCTATAGAGGAGAGATCTATAGAGGAGAGAGCTATAGAGGAGAGAGCTATAGAGGAGAGAGCTATAGAGGAGAGAGCTATAGAGGAGAGAGTTATAGAGGAGAGAGCTATAGAGGAGAGAGTTATAGAGGAGAGAGTTATAGAGGAGAGAGTTATAGAGGAGAGAGTTATAGAGGAGAGAGCTATAGAGGAGAGAGCTATAGAGGAGAGAGCTATAGAGGAGAGAGTTATAGAGGAGAGAGTTATAGAGGAGAGAGCTATAGAGGAGAGAGCTATAGAGGAGAGAGTTATAGAGGAGAGAGCTATAGAGGAGAGAGCAATAGAGGAGAGAGCTATAGAGGAGAGAGTTATAGAGGAGAGAGCTATAGAGGAGAGAGCTATAGAGGAGAGAGCTATAGAGGAGAGAGTTATAGAGGAGAGAGTTATAGAGGAGAGAGCTATAGAGGAGAGAGCAATAGCTCAATGTATAACTAAACTGTATCATTAATAATAAATGTTCATCTCACCTGTATCTCATGTTTTAGTGAATAGACCCCAATGTATCACAGTATACACAATGCTTAGGTTCATCCAGTGGAGTATATTTATTAAGCTTCCTCTGAGGTAGGGTCACAGTATTGTGCCCCCTGTATTTATAGTTGGAGCAGGGCATATGCCCCCAAATTGAGTCCTCTCTTGAAATGAGTCCACGATCCCCAACTAATCCTGCTGCTCTGATCTGAAGCATTAGATTAATTACTACAAGGAAGTCAGACTCCTATCTCTACAAGCCAGAGTAGCACACAGCATACTGCTCAGTGGGATGGCTGAGACCATGCATGTCAAGGCAGTGTATATGAAGCATGGTTAGCCTGCGGAACTCAAAGAGTTAAAAGACAGGCAGATTGCTTCCTCCCACGCTCCTCTTGGATGTATTTTGGGATTTTACTGATAAGGTGCTGTGCCAGTTTGTACACTACACTCACTGTATCTGTGTTTACACCATGAGCTAGATAGTAAGGAATCATGGACTAATTTGTGTACGGCGGCGTAATACACAGACGGCTCAGAGTGATGGACTGATCTTAGCCAGGCTTTCTTCATCAATGAGGGAATTGACAAGAGAATTGCAAAATAAAGGGCAAAATAGAAGAGTTTGAAGTATATTTGAAAGGGAGAACTTTTCCAACTCAGCTACATTGGCCTTACATCTGAAATTCCCTTCTCAATTCCCTGCCATTCTCACTTTCCTGAATAAAGACCTTCGCAAACCTTTGGTAATATGGACGACCCAACTTTCTGACTGCCAGGCAACCTATGGAACCCTGTGGGTGCAAATGTTAGTAGTGTTCAGGTAAAATGAATTGCTAATTAATAATAATAATAATAATAATAATAATAATTAGGTTTTATTATTATGTGTTGTTGGTGCCATTTATGTGATTTAAAAAAGTAAATTATTCAACAAGACATTTACTGAGAAACAGTGTAAAATTCCTGAAAATCTTCAATACTTGGAAGAAAATGTCGTTGTGACTGAAAACGTGTAAAATGTTATGTGTTTTATGTGTAAATATGTTACGTTATGTAGGAAGTCTGAAATGTATTCACTAAAAGGTGAGATGAACATTTCATATCAGTGATGTAACTATACAAACTGTCACTTTATAACAATGCATTATACAGGGCCAACTCTGTTCTTCTAGCAGGAGAAACTCACCAGACCCTGCACAATGTACAGAAGAATATATAGAAGAGCTCAGCTGGCCATGGATAATGCAGAGTTACATCTTTACAAACTGTCACTTTATAACAATGCATTATACAGGGCCAACTCTGTTATTCTAGCAGGAGAAACTCACCAGACTCTGCACAATGTATAGAAGAATATATAGAAGAGCTCAGCTGGCCATGGATAATGCAGAGTTACATCTTTACACACTGTCACTTTATAACAATGCATTATACAGGGCCAGCTCTGTTCTTCTAGCAGGATAAGATCCACTGATTAATAACAAGTGATATATAGAGAGGAGCTTAATATGAACAGGGAGAAGCCTGTAGGACAATTACAAAAGCAGAGAGAAGAAAGAGGGTGGGATCAAATATAATATTACATAAAGAGTAGTAGATACCTGAAACATCCTTTCAGTAGAAGCAGTAAACACTGACACAGTAAAGATTGGTAGATACCTGGGCCAAACCTGGTGAGTACCTCCTGCCAGAGGCCATTCCAGACATGGTTTAGCATTTATAAAAAGTTGTAATTACTTTTGTAGATAAACCTTTAGTAGTTGCTACTTTTCTTTAAAAAAATAAAATAAAAAAAGATTCCTTTCAGACACTTCGTGCTCTGTGGTAGTTTTTTATGTATAAGGTAAATTTGGGAGCAAAGTACTACAATGTGGTGCAGTCTCCATGGAAACCAATACACTTTTCCAGCTAGTGCAGTCACCATGGAGACCAATGGAATGTTCTGATTCACTTTGCCCCAGAATTGATCCCACGTGGGATTGTCCAGCTGTTTTCTGTTAGTAGTTATCGCTGGCTGCAGACTCCAGTCCTGTGATCCCAGATATCTGGAACAATACTCTGCACATTACTGAGCACATCCCTCCAGCCCTGACACCATGCTAAGTATCTCTAAAAGCCATGCTGTGTTCATGACAATCCATTTGTGGAATCGAATCAGATTTCTGCACTGGATTCATGCAATATCTGCCGGATCATCCATATTTATGAGTTACTGGTAACTAGATCATTACTGGATAATTAGAGGGGCTTTTACAATGCTGACTTTAAAGGAAAATAGCACCAAGGAAACACATTTGTTGCAATTCTGGCTAATTACTGAGCAGAAACAGCTTTTATTGTAATTCCGAGCACCTGTGTCACACTTGGGGTTTTGGAAGTTGCATCATTTTAAATTCACTGCTTGTTACACTTCTATAACAAGGTTATTTTTTTGCCCATCGTTATCAATCATCCGTGATGAGTAATTTGTCTTTTTGTGATATGTTTGATATATTTCAGCAATATTAGGATCTCACATTTATTTCCGCTGTATACATTTGTTTTCCTTTCGCCTGGAGCATGAGATTGCAGTGGATTAAGTCCATCCTGACAGGGGCAGCTTGTCCTCTAGTCTAAGCATTCACAATTCTGCTCTGTCACCTAAACATTGATTACTGCGAATGTAAAGAATACCAAAGAAAGAATGTTATCAAAATACATGTTTGCTTATGACATCACCTTGTGACTTGATATGCAAATTACAGTTTTTTCACATTCAAAATGAGTTAATTTGCATATCAAGCCACAGGTGATGTCATAAGCAGGACACTCCACAGAAAAATTTAAAACCACAGTTGCCAACATCAGCAAGGTTTCCAGGGGCACATGTTTGTCCCACATGCAGCAGAGACAAAGACAGGGGCACATCAGCAGTACCAAAGCATCCCAAAATGTATTGAAAATCAGACTCCAGTCTCTGCCGCGCTGACATATCCACTGTTTTCTGGGGTTATATTTATTTTGATGAAAAATTAGTCACTAAATGACTGCGGCTGGCGTCTATTCCCCTACAAAGCTCCAAACACATTCCCCTTCCCTTCATTGCAAGTCTAATAATATAAACGATAAACCCAAACTGGTCTAATTCTCATATTTCCCCAGTAAAACAAATGAAAAGGGAATTTAAAATGTAATGCCAAAGTAAAGCCAGGTTGGAAAAATTCTGCCTTTTAGCTATACTCCAATCTCTGCTATTTTGGCCTTATGTTTACACTTGCCTTGTCAATTCCGTGCAATTCCCATTTTCATGACTATAGCCCTTCCACCCAGGCTTCCTCTTCATTTGTTTCACAGAGTTTAAGATTCAGCTCTTTGATTATCCTTTGTTATTTTTAGTGATATATTTTCCAGAATTCGGCTTTTAGTTTAAATCGAGCTGGGTTTACACGATATCTAGAGAGAGTATATGTATGTATTGCTCCATCCCGGTGAAGGCAAACTCTGGAATTATTGCTAAAAAGCACTTGTGAAAGAAATCAATACATCTATTATTCATGGAGCATATGGCAGGAACTCTGGGCTTTGAAGAATTTGCATAGAAACCTGGTGATGATGCCAACAATTCCAGCAATTAGTCAAATCCCACTCATCCCAGGATTAGAGTGGGAGAGTTTGTTTGTTTTCACCCGTAAGAGGAAGAATGTGGATTTAACTCTGAAGTGGCACAATCAGCAGGAAAATTCCATTGGTTTCCATGGTGATTCTGAGGCAAAGTTCTAAAAGTGATGTAATCAGCAGGAACATTCCATTGGTTTCCATGGTGATTCTGAGGCAAAATTCTAAAAGGGATGTAATCAGCAGGAACATTCCATTGGTTTCCATGGTGATTCTGGGGGTAAAGTTCTACAAGTAATGTCAGCAGGAACATTCCATATACTGACAGATAAGGTACAGAGATTGATAGACAGATATAATGACAGATAAGATACAGAGACTGATAGACAGATATACTGACAGATAAGGTACAGAGACTGATAGACAGATATACTGACAGATAAGGTACAGAGACTGATAGACAGATATACTGACAGATAAGGTACAGAGATTAATAGACAGAAATACTGACAGATAAGGTGCAGAGACTGATAGACAGATATACTGACAGATAAGGTACAGAGATTGATAGACAGATATACTGACAGATAAGGTACAGAGATTGATAGACAGTTATACTGACAGATAAGGTACAGAGACTGATAGACGGATATACTGACAGATAAGGTACAGAGATTGATAGACAGATATACTGACAGATAAGATACAGAGATTGATAGACAGATATACTGACAGATAAGGTACAGAGATTGATAGACAGATATACTGACAGATAAGGTACAGAGACTGATAGACAGATATACTGACAGATAAGGTACAGAGACTGATAGACAGATATACTGACAGATAAGGTACAGAGACTGATAGACAGATATACTGACAGATAAGGTACAGAGACTGATAGACAGATATACTGACAGATAAGGTACAGAGACTGATAGACAGATATACTGACAGATAAGGTACAGAGACTGATAGACAGATATACTGACAGATAAGGTACAGAGACTGATAGACAGATATACTGACAGATAAGGTACAGAGACTGATAGACAGATATACTGACAGATAAGGTACAGAGACTGATAGACAGATATAATGACAGATAAGGCACAGAGATTGATAGACAGATATACTGACAGATAAGGCACAGAGATTGATAGACAGCTATACTGACAGATGAGGTACATAGATTGATAGACAGATATACTGACAGATAAGGTACAGAGACTGATAGACAGATGTACTGACAGATAAGGTACAGAGACTGATAGACAGATATACTGACAGATAAGATACAGAGACTGATATAGATATACTGACAGATAAGATACAGAGATTGATAGACAGATATACTGACAGATAAGGTACAGAGATTGATAGACAGATATAATGACAGATAAGATACAGAGACTGATAGACAGATATACTGACAGATAAGGTACAGAGACTGATAGACAGATATACTGACAGATAAGGTACAGAGACTGATAGACAGATATACTGACAGATAAGGTACAGAGATTAATAGACAGAAATACTGACAGATAAGGTGCAGAGACTGATAGACAGATATACTGACAGATAAGGTACAGAAAGTGATAGACAGATATACTAACAGATAAGGTACAGAGATTGATAGACAGATATACTGACAGATAAGGTACAGAAATTGATAGATAGATATACTGACAGATAAGGTGCAGAGACTGATAGACAGATATACTGACTGATACGGTACAGAGACTGATAGACTGATATACTGACAGATAAGGTACAGAGACTGATGGACAGATATACTGACAGATAAGGTACAGAGATTGATAGACAGATATACTGACAGATAAGGTACAGAGACTGATAGACAGATATACTGACAGATAAGGTACAGAGATTGATAGACAGATATACTGACAGATAAGGTACAGAGATTGATAGACAGATATACTGACAGATAAGTTACAGAGACTGATAGACAGATATACTGACAGATAAGGTACAGAGATTGAAAGACAGATATACTGACAGATAAGGTACAGAGACTGATAGACAGATATACTGACAGATAAGGTACAGAGACTGATAGACAGATATACTGACAGATAAGGTGCAGAGATTGATAGACAGATATACTGACAGATAAGATACAGAGATTGATAGACAGATATACTGACAGATAAGGTACAGAGATTGATAGACAGATATACTGACAGATAAGGTACAGAGATTGATAGACAGATATACTGACAGATAAGGTACAGAGAGTGATAGACAGATATACTGACAGATAAGATACAGAGACTGATAGACAGATATACTGACAGATAAGGTACAGAGACTGATAGACAGATATACTGACAGATAAGGTGCAGAGATTGATAGACAGATATACTGACAGATAAGGTACAGAGACTGATAGACAGATATACTGACAGATAAGGTACAGAGAGTGATAGACAGATATACTGACAGATAAGGTACAGAGATTGATAGACAGATATACTGACAGATAAGGTACAGAGATTGATAGACAGATATACTGACAGATAAGGTACAGAGATTGATAGACAGATATACTGACAGATAAGGTACAGAGATTGATAGACAGATATACTGACAGATAAGGTACAGAGATTGATAGACAGATATACTGACAGATAAGGTACAGAGATTGATAGACAGATATACTGACAGATAAGGTACAGAGACTGATAGACAGATATACTGACTGATAAGGTACAGAGAGTGATAGACAGATATACTGACAGCAGCCTGGATGGTGATTGCCCTTTCCTGTCTGAGTAGTAGACACCACAAACACATTTAAAATATATGTAATTCTGCTAACACAATGTATAGATAATTTCTCAGTCACTGTATGCACAGTATAGATAATCTCCTATACATTAATTTCACCTTTTATCATGATTAAGCATTATAGATTGGTGTGTGCTGCTATAGCTCATGTACATTAAGTCTCGCTGTTATTACCTTTTAATATTATTATCTTTCATTCTCCCTATAAACTGAACAGGTTCATTGAAGACTTTGGCCTGTTTTATTTGTGATAGACTAGCAGTACCTCAACTGGCCACTAAAGGACTCGCTCCAGCCAATCACTTCCTGTGCGGCCCGTATGTTAATTAATTACTTAATTACTTAATTGGGATCAACTGCAAAGATGAAAAAAAAAAAACAACAACTCTGGGGTGGGAACCTGTAACAGTACATGCCAGGCAGGGCGTAGAGATGTCACATCACCACAGTAGAGCATATAAACAGTATTGCAAATGATCCATGCATTGTGTTAGCAGAATTGCAAGCAAATGCCTAAATTAGGAGAAAAGTGTGTTTTAAATGCGTCTGTGGGGGTCTCCTGGTTATGACATCACCTGTGGCACGGTATGCAGATAGACGGCATTTACATTTAAAACACAGTTTTCGACCAATTTCTGCATTTGCTTGAATTCCACTATACAATGTATAGATCAATTTCATTCTTTTTTAATAGAAACATAGAAACATAGAAACATAGAATGTGTCGGCAGATAAGAACCATTCGGTCCATCTAGTCTGCCCAATTTTTTTTTTTTTGAGTACTTTTATTAGTCCCCCTTTCCCGGTCTTATAGCTAGGATAGCCTTGTGTCTATCCCACGCATGCTTAAAATCCTTGACTGTGTTTACCTCTACCACTTCTGCTGGCAGGCTATTCCATACATCCACTACCCTCTCAGTAAAGTAATACTTCCTGATATTACTTTTAAATCGTTGCCCCTCTAATTTAAGACTATGTCCTCTAGTTGTGGTAGTTTTTCTTCTTTTAAATATACTCTCTTCCTTTACTGTGTTGATTCCCTTTATGTATATAAATGTTTCTATCATATCCCCCCTGTTACGTCTTTCCTCCAAGCTATACATGTTAAGATGCTTTAACCTTTCCTGGTAAGTTTTATCCTTCAACCCATGAACCAGTTTAGTAGCCCTTCTCTGAACTCTCTCCAAAGTATCAATATCCTTCTGGAGATACGGTCTCCAGTACTGCGTACAATACTCCAAGTGAGGTCTCACCAGTGCTCTGTACAATACTCCAAGTGAGGTCTCACCAGCGCTCTGTACAATACTCCAAGTGAGGTCTCACCAGCGCTCTGTACAATACTCCAAGTGAGGTCTCACCAGCGCTCTGTACAATACTCCAAGTGAGGTCTCACCAGCGCTCCGTACAATACTCCAAGTGAGGTCTCACCAGCGCTCTGTACAATACTCCAAGTGAGGTCTCACCAGTGCTCTGTATAATACTCCAAGTGAGGTCTCACCAGCGCTCTGTACAATACTCCAAGTGAGGTCTCACCAGCGCTCTGTATAATATTTCAAGTGAGGTCTCACCAGCGCTCTGTACAATGGCATGAGCACTTCCCTCTTCCTACTGCTCTACCTTTCCAGTAAGCACAACGTGCCGGGGATACATTTAAGTTTGAAATTCCCTCATTTATGAATAAACTCCTGTGTCTTATAAATATCAGCAGAATTGGGATTTTTACAGACTCTATAAAGAATCACACGTTGTTATAGAGAGGCTGCTGGCCAAGGTGCTGAATCGTGCAAATGGCCAGTGTTATGGCCCTGCCTCAACCCCAAATACCAGTCCTGTATAACATCTCCAACACCAGGTGCTGGGAAACCTACAGATTCATAATAGTCATTTAACCTTATTTGCCCAAATATAAAGTGATCATAAGGCAAGTGCCTCAACTTAGGATCTCAATGAGTAAAAGTACAAAAAAAAAAAACAGGCTTCACATGTAACAAATGTTTTATATTTAATAAAAATTGTATGATTTCTTGCTTTTATTCACTTCAGTTGCCCCACATCACAAGCAACTGCATGCACAACATGCCACAGCAAACACTCTTCACCTATGGCATTTGAACTGCACCCATTTTGCACCCACAGGACTTGCCACAGTACAAACCCTGCACCCATAGCACTTGCCACTGCACCCATATCACTTGCCACTGAGCCTAGATTGCACAGACAGGACTTGCCACTGCACAGACATGACTTGCTATGCACCTTTATTGCACCCACAACACCTGATTTGAGAAGGTTTGGTTCAAGCATTCTAGTGTGGTTGAAAATAAAAATAACTGCTGGGTGACAAAGAATTCCCACTGTGCCCAAGAAAAAAAAAAGGACAGAAAGTAGGTGTAGATTTTATTTGTAAATAGTTTATTGAGGTTCATGCCAAAAAAAAAAAAGCTGTTTCACAGATTTAAAGATTAGGGAGATAAAAATGGCTCAAATAATACAATTTGTAATATGAAGACTGACAAACAGGTGTGAGCATGCTGCAAATACAGTGTGATTGGATACAATGTGTTTACAAACAATAACAGATTTAAAAGTGGTCCAGTAATGTATAAGAGATGCTTGCATCTTACTCCATGGAAGCTGCTTACGTCAGAGACACTGTATACAGAGTAATAAATAGATTTCTATATTGTGTTACACATAATGTAAAGACATTAGAACATTCAAATCATCTTTAATTCTGCTGTGTGGTTTTATTATTATCTGAATCTACATATGGGCCATTATATTATGCAGGAAATATATATCATGTATATAGAAGAACTCCCTTTGAAGGAATAATAATGCTATTTAAACTATTGCAATCTGTAAAGCTTTTCTGATATTATTGAAGCCGTTTGAAGATTGGGTTGTGTGAGTTTGGAAAGAGCAGATTTTTGTAAATTGTAAAAAAAAAATATATTTTAACAGTCAGTGATTAGTGGGAAACTAAACAGAAGATGATCCAGTCGCTAAATGAGTGATAAGGAGATTAATCCTTAAAGACAGACAGATGCATGCTTTGGTAGACCAATTAATTGGAGCTGATCTGACATGTTGATGCCGGTACAAGGTAATACATATGAGAGGTTTCACAGATGCTGTGCCATCCAGGGCAAAAGTAAAACGGTATATCCAGCTAATAATCAGCTTGGGGAGATGCGTAACCCTTTAACACACCTCAGTATCCGGAGATATGCTGCCCAGGCTGCTACAGCCAATATAGGAAGGTTCAAGATGACTGGTCAAGGAGTGAATGGGGAATATAAAGGGGGGTAGATGGGCAGATGGATGCACTGGGGCAAATGGATATGTAATTAACACTATTTGACTCAATTCCAAGAGATTTAAAGCCATGAAAAGCAAATGGCAAGTCTAGAATTGATAATCTCCAATTTTATATCTAATCCAGATGGATCAGAAAGACCCCCCCCCCCCTCCCCTTAGTGCTAAACTCCAAGTGCAGCCAGAGAAGAAAATGCTGGCATAACTATCAAGCTCAGCCAACCAACCTGTGACCACTTCCTCACACTCCACCAGAAAGAGTCACGGGGAGGTGCAAAGATTTTTGGGGTTTTTTTGATGGGGAGAACAATTAAAAAATGTGAGAAAATCATAAATAAATTGGCCCCATTTTGCTGATTCCCCCGTTAAATGATATCGATGAAGACAAACCAAGTGGGTAGGAAATGTTATGTGCCATGATAGTGAGAGATTGAGCATCTCCTGTGTCATAACTATTGTGATTTGAGTCTTTGATAAGAAGAATTTGTTTGGGATTTTTTTTCTAATGTTACCATACAATACACCAAGCATTCATCTAATCTAATTATCACTTGTATATATAATCATTTTAATATTTGGATTTTATATTTTACCAAAAATATATATTTTTTTATAATGTTTCCTTTTTCTTTCTATATCTTTTAGCACAGTTATTATATAGCAGACACACACACACTTCAGACAGATATAAACAGCATGTGTTATATTAATCTTTACTTACCGCGTGTTAAAGTGTCAGCTTCATGCATACGTTTAACGTCAGACTCCAGACCACAGCAATCTGTCTGATCTGGTCCAGTCTGAGCATATTATACTGAGCCTGGGGCACAGCCTGGCATGCACAGTACATATGAATTTTGCACATATAGTATCAGGGTGAAACGTGTCGGGTTAACCTCATCCTGTGATGCTGAGAGACCACCTGGGACTTGTGTGTCTACATTACTACTAACCTATGGAATTATGCTTTACCCAAATCTACATCATCAATCACTGGTCATTGTAGGTTTTCAAAATGTATTTTTAACATAGGAGCAAAGAAAACAAGAAAATCAGACTCCAAGCTCTTTACACCTGTGTGTTTTGTGCAGCTTTCATCATGATGTGGTTGATATGTTGATTTATTTACCTCTACTAGTTGATGTAGTGACTGATGGCCAAGAGACAGCAGACTAGCCAACTTTCTATAGGGACAAAAAGGTGATAGAACTAAGAAGGAACAAAGCCACACGATGTTCAGTGACCCAGGGAGTCTGAGCTCCAAACCCCCCGGCACAGATGCTGAGTGTCTGGAGCTCTCAAGTGCTCTGTACAATACTCCAAGTGAGGTCTCACCAGCGCTCTGTACAATACTCCAAGTGAGGTCTCACCAGCGCTCTGTACAATACTCCAAGTGAGGTCTCACCAGCACTCTGTACAATACTCCAAGTGAGGTCACACCAGTGCTCTGTACAATACTCCAAGTGAGGTCTCACCAGCGCTCTGTACAATACTCCAAGTGAGGTCTCACCAGCGCTCTGTACAATACTCCAAGTGAGGTCTCACCAGCGCTCTGTACAATACTCCAAGTGAGGTCTCACCAGCGCTCTGTACAATACTCCAAGTGAGGTCTCACCAGCGCTCCGTACAATACTCCAAGTGAGGACTCACCAGCGCTCTGTACAATACTCCAAGTGAGGTCTCACCAGCGCTCTGTACAATACTCCAAGTGAGGTCTCACCAGTGCTCTGTACAATGCTCCAAGTGAGGTCTCACCAGCGCTCTGTACAATACTCCAAGTGAGGTCTCCAGCGCTCTGTACAATACTCCAAGTGAGGTCTCACCAGCGCTCTGTACAATACTCCAAGTGAGATCTCACCAGCGCTCTGTACAATACTCCAAGTGAGGTCTCACCAGCTCTCTGTACAATACTCCAAGTGAGGTCTCACCAGCGCTCTGTACAATATTCCAAGTGAGGTCTCACCAGCGCTCTGTACAATACTCCAAGTGAGGTCTCACCAGCGCTCTGTACAATACTCCAAGTGAGGTCTCACCAGCGCTCTGTACAATACTCCAAGTGAGGTCTCACCAGCGCTCTGTAAAATACTCCAAGTGAGGTCTCACCAGCGCTCTGTACAATACTCCAAGTGAGGTCTCACCAGCGCTCTGTACAATACTCCAAGTGAGGTCTCACCAGCGCTCTGTACAATACTCCAAGTGAGGTCTCACCAGCGCTCTGTACAATACTCCAAGTGAGGTCTCACCAGTGCTCTGTACAATGCTCCAAGTGAGGTCTCACCAGCGCTCTGTACAATACTCCAAGTGAGGTCTCCAGCGCTCTGTACAATACTCCAAGTGAGGTCTCACCAGCGCTCTGTACAATACTCCAAGTGAGATCTCACCAGCGCTCTGTACAATACTCCAAGTGAGGTCTCACCAGCTCTCTGTACAATACTCCAAGTGAGGTCATACCAGCGCTCTGTACAATATTCCAAGTGAGGTCTCACCAGCGCTCTGTACAATACTCCAAGTGAGGTCTCACCAGCGCTCTGTACAATACTCCAAGTGAGGTCTCACCAGCGCTCTGTACAATACTCCAAGTGAGGTCTCACCAGCGCTCTGTAAAATACTCCAAGTGAGGTCTCACCAGCGCTCTGTACAATACTCCAAGTGAGGTCTCACCAGCGCTCTGTACAATACTCCAAGTGAGGTCTCACCAGCGCTCTGTACAATACTCCAAGTGAGGTCTCACCAGCGCTCTGTACAATACACCAAGTGAGGTCTCACCAGCGCTCTGTACAATACTCCAAGTGAGGTCTCACCAGTGCTCTGTATAATACTCCAAGTGAGGTCTCACCAGCGCTCTGTACAATACTCCAAGTGAGGTCTCACCAGTGCTCTGTACAATACTCCAAGTGAGGTCTCACCATCTGCACAATACTCCAAGTGAGGTCTCACCAGCGCTCTGTACAATACTCCAAGTGAGGTCTCACCAGCGCTCTGTACAATACTCCAAGTGAGGTCTCACCAGCGCTCTGTACAATACTCCAAGTGAGGTCTCACCAGCCTCTGTACAATACTCCAAGAGAGGTCTCACCAGCGCTCTGTATAATACTCCAAGTGAGGTCTCACCAGCGCTCTGTATAATACTCCAAGTGAGGTCTCACCAGCGCTCTGTACAATACTCCAAGTGAGGTCTCACCAGCGCTCTGTACAATACTCCAAGTGAGGTCTCACCAGCACTCTGTACAATACTCCAAGTGAGGTCTCACCAGTGCTCTGTACAATACTCCAAGTGAGGTCTCACCAGCGCTCTGTACAATACTCCAAGTGAGGTCTCACCTGCGCTCTGTACAATACTCCAAGTGAGGTCTCACCAGTGCTCTGTACAATACTCCAAGTGAGGTCTCACCAGCGCTCTGTACAATACTCCAAGTGAGGTCTCACCAGCGCTCTGTATAATACTCCAAGTGAGGTCTCACCAGCGCTCTGTACAATACTCCAAGTGAGGTCTCACCAGCGCTCTGTACAATACTCCAAGTGAGGTCTCACCAGCGCTCTGTACAATACTCCAAGTGAGGTCTCACCAGCGCTCTGTACAATACTCCAAGTGAGGTCTCACCAGTGCTCTGTACAATGCTCCAAGTGAGGTCTCACCAGCGCTCTGTACAATACTCCAAGTGAGGTCTCCAGCGCTCTGTACAATACTCCAAGTGAGGTCTCACCAGCGCTCTGTACAATACTCCAAGTGAGATCTCACCAGCGCTCTGTACAATACTCCAAGTGAGGTCTCACCAGCTCTCTGTACAATACTCCAAGTGAGGTCTCACCAGCGCTCTGTACAATATTCCAAGTGAGGTCTCACCAGCGCTCTGTACAATACTCCAAGTGAGGTCTCACCAGCGCTCTGTACAATACTCCAAGTGAGGTCTCACCAGCGCTCTGTACAATACTCCAAGTGAGGTCTCACCAGCGCTCTGTAAAATACTCCAAGTGAGGTCTCACCAGCGCTCTGTACAATACTCCAAGTGAGGTCTCACCAGCGCTCTGTACAATACTCCAAGTGAGGTCTCACCAGCGCTCTGTACAATACTCCAAGTGAGGTCTCACCAGCGCTCTGTACAATACACCAAGTGAGGTCTCACCAGCGCTCTGTACAATACTCCAAGTGAGGTCTCACCAGTGCTCTGTATAATACTCCAAGTGAGGTCTCACCAGCGCTCTGTACAATACTCCAAGTGAGGTCTCACCAGTGCTCTGTACAATACTCCAAGTGAGGTCTCACCATCTGCACAATACTCCAAGTGAGGTCTCACCAGCGCTCTGTACAATACTCCAAGTGAGGTCTCACCAGCGCTCTGTACAATACTCCAAGTGAGGTCTCACCAGCGCTCTGTACAATACTCCAAGTGAGGTCTCACCAGCCTCTGTACAATACTCCAAGAGAGGTCTCACCAGCGCTCTGTATAATACTCCAAGTGAGGTCTCACCAGCGCTCTGTATAATACTCCAAGTGAGGTCTCACCAGCGCTCTGTACAATACTCCAAGTGAGGTCTCACCAGCGCTCTGTACAATACTCCAAGTGAGGTCTCACCAGCGCTCTGTACAATACTCCAAGTGAGGTCTCACCAGCGCTCTGTACAATACACCAAGTGAGGTCTCACCAGCGCTCTGTACAATACTCCAAGTGAGGTCTCACCAGTGCTCTGTATAATACTCCAAGTGAGGTCTCACCAGCGCTCTGTACAATACTCCAAGTGAGGTCTCACCAGCTCTCTGTACAATACTCCAAGTGAGGTCTCACCAGCGCTCTGTACAATATTCCAAGTGAGGTCTCACCAGCGCTCTGTACAATACTCCAAGTGAGGTCTCACCAGCACTCTGTACAATACTCCAAGTGAGGTCTCACCAGTGCTCTGTACAATACTCCAAGTGAGGTCTCACCAGCGCTCTGTACAATACTCCAAGTGAGGTCTCACCTGCGCTCTGTACAATACTCCAAGTGAGGTCTCACCAGTGCTCTGTACAATACTCCAAGTGAGGTCTCACCAGCGCTCTGTACAATACTCCAAGTGAGGTCTCACCAGCGCTCTGTATAATACTCCAAGTGAGGTCTCACCAGCGCTCTGTACAATACTCCAAGTGAGGTCTCACCAGCACTCTGTACAATACTCCAAGTGAGGTCACACCAGTGCTCTGTACAATACTCCAAGTGAGGTCTCACCAGCGCTCTGTACAATACTCCAAGTGAGGTCTCACCAGCGCTCTGTACAATACTCCAAGTGAGGTCTCACCAGCGCTCTGTACAATACTCCAAGTGAGGTCTCACCAGCGCTCTGTACAATACTCCAAGTGAGGTCTCACCAGCGCTCCGTACAATACTCCAAGTGAGGACTCACCAGCGCTCTGTACAATACTCCAAGTGAGGTCTCACCAGCGCTCTGTACAATACTCCAAGTGAGGTCTCACCAGTGCTCTGTACAATGCTCCAAGTGAGGTCTCACCAGCGCTCTGTACAATACTCCAAGTGAGGTCTCCAGCGCTCTGTACAATACTCCAAGTGAGGTCTCCAGCGCTCTGTACAATACTCCAAGTGAGGTCTCACCAGCGCTCTGTACAATACTCCAAGTGAGATCTCACCAGCGCTCTGTACAATACTCCAAGTGAGGTCTCACCAGCTCTCTGTACAATACTCCAAGTGAGGTCTCACCAGCGCTCTGTACAATATTCCAAGTGAGGTCTCACCAGCGCTCTGTACAATACTCCAAGTGAGGTCTCACCAGCGCTCTGTACAATACTCCAAGTGAGGTCTCACCAGCGCTCTGTACAATACTCCAAGTGAGGTCTCACCAGCGCTCTGTAAAATACTCCAAGTGAGGTCTCACCAGCGCTCTGTACAATACTCCAAGTGAGGTCTCACCAGCGCTCTGTACAATACTCCAAGTGAGGTCTCACCAGCGCTCTGTACAATACTCCAAGTGAGGTCTCACCAGCGCTCTGTACAATACTCCAAGTGAGGTCTCACCAGCGCTCTGTACAATACTCCAAGTGAGGTCTCACCAGTGCTCTGTACAATGCTCCAAGTGAGGTCTCACCAGCGCTCTGTACAATACTCCAAGTGAGGTCTCACCAGCGCTCTGTACAATACTCCAAGTGAGGTCTCACCAGTGCTCTGTACAATACTCCAAGTGAGGTCTCCAGCGCTCTGTACAATACTCCAAGTGAGGTCTCACCAGCGCTCTGTACAATACTCCAAGTGAGATCTCACCAGCGCTCTGTACAATACTCCAAGTGAGGTCTCACCAGCTCTCTGTACAATACTCCAAGTGAGGTCTCACCAGCGCTCTGTACAATATTCCAAGTGAGGTCTCACCAGCGCTCTGTACAATACTCCAAGTGAGGTCTCACCAGCGCTCTGTACAATACTCCAAGTGAGGTCTCACCAGCGCTCTGTACAATACTCCAAGTGAGGTCTCACCAGCGCTCTGTAAAATACTCCAAGTGAGGTCTCACCAGCGCTCTGTACAATACTCCAAGTGAGGTCTCACCAGCGCTCTGTACAATACTCCAAGTGAGGTCTCACCAGCGCTCTGTACAATACTCCAAGTGAGGTCTCACCAGCGCTCTGTACAATACACCAAGTGAGGTCTCACCAGCGCTCTGTACAATACTCCAAGTGAGGTCTCACCAGTGCTCTGTATAATACTCCAAGTGAGGTCTCACCAGCGCTCTGTACAATACTCCAAGTGAGGTCTCACCAGTGCTCTGTACAATACTCCAAGTGAGGTCTCACCATCTGCACAATACTCCAAGTGAGGTCTCACCAGCGCTCTGTACAATACTCCAAGTGAGGTCTCACCAGCGCTCTGTACAATACTCCAAGTGAGGTCTCACCAGCGCTCTGTACAATACTCCAAGTGAGGTCTCACCAGCCTCTGTACAATACTCCAAGAGAGGTCTCACCAGCGCTCTGTATAATACTCCAAGTGAGGTCTCACCAGCGCTCTGTATAATACTCCAAGTGAGGTCTCACCAGCGCTCTGTACAATACTCCAAGTGAGGTCTCACCAGCGCTCTGTACAATACTCCAAGTGAGGTCTCACCAGCACTCTGTACAATACTCCAAGTGAGGTCTCACCAGTGCTCTGTACAATACTCCAAGTGAGGTCTCACCAGCGCTCTGTACAATACTCCAAGTGAGGTCTCACCTGCGCTCTGTACAATACTCCAAGTGAGGTCTCACCAGTGCTCTGTACAATACTCCAAGTGAGGTCTCACCAGCGCTCTGTACAATACTCCAAGTGAGGTCTCACCAGCGCTCTGTATAATACTCCAAGTGAGGTCTCACCAGCGCTCTGTACAATACTCCAAGTGAGGTCTCACCAGCGCTCTGTACAATACTCCAAGTGAGGTCTCACCAGCGCTCTGTACAATACTCCAAGTGAGGTCTCACCAGCGCTCTGTACAATACTCCAAGTGAGGTCTCACCAGTGCTCTGTACAATGCTCCAAGTGAGGTCTCACCAGCGCTCTGTACAATACTCCAAGTGAGGTCTCCAGCGCTCTGTACAATACTCCAAGTGAGGTCTCACCAGCGCTCTGTACAATACTCCAAGTGAGATCTCACCAGCGCTCTGTACAATACTCCAAGTGAGGTCTCACCAGCTCTCTGTACAATACTCCAAGTGAGGTCTCACCAGCGCTCTGTACAATATTCCAAGTGAGGTCTCACCAGCGCTCTGTACAATACTCCAAGTGAGGTCTCACCAGCGCTCTGTACAATACTCCAAGTGAGGTCTCACCAGCGCTCTGTACAATACTCCAAGTGAGGTCTCACCAGCGCTCTGTAAAATACTCCAAGTGAGGTCTCACCAGCGCTCTGTACAATACTCCAAGTGAGGTCTCACCAGCGCTCTGTACAATACTCCAAGTGAGGTCTCACCAGCGCTCTGTACAATACTCCAAGTGAGGTCTCACCAGCGCTCTGTACAATACACCAAGTGAGGTCTCACAAGCGCTCTGTACAATACTCCAAGTGAGGTCTCACCAGTGCTCTGTATAATACTCCAAGTGAGGTCTCACCAGCGCTCTGTACAATACTCCAAGTGAGGTCTCACCAGTGCTCTGTACAATACTCCAAGTGAGGTCTCACCATCTGCACAATACTCCAAGTGAGGTCTCACCAGCGCTCTGTACAATACTCCAAGTGAGGTCTCACCAGCGCTCTGTACAATACTCCAAGTGAGGTCTCACCAGCGCTCTGTACAATACTCCAAGTGAGGTCTCACCAGCCTCTGTACAATACTCCAAGAGAGGTCTCACCAGCGCTCTGTATAATACTCCAAGTGAGGTCTCACCAGCGCTCTGTATAATACTCCAAGTGAGGTCTCACCAGCGCTCTGTACAATACTCCAAGTGAGGTCTCACCAGCGCTCTGTACAATACTCCAAGTGAGGTCTCACCAGCACTCTGTACAATACTCCAAGTGAGGTCTCACCAGTGCTCTGTACAATACTCCAAGTGAGGTCTCACCAGCGCTCTGTACAATACTCCAAGTGAGGTCTCACCTGCGCTCTGTACAATACTCCAAGTGAGGTCTCACCAGTGCTCTGTACAATACTCCAAGTGAGGTCTCACCAGCGCTCTGTACAATACTCCAAGTGAGGTCTCACCAGCGCTCTGTATAATACTCCAAGTGAGGTCTCACCAGCGCTCTGTACAATACTCCAAGTGAGGTCTCACCAGCGCTCTGTACAATACTCCAAGTGAGGTCTCACCAGCACTCTGTACAATACTCCAAGTGAGGTCTCACCAGTGCTCTGTACAATACTCCAAGTGAGGTCTCACCAGCGCTCTGTACAATACTCCAAGTGAGGTCTCACCTGCGCTCTGTACAATACTCCAAGTGAGGTCTCACCAGTGCTCTGTATAATGGGGTGAGCACTTCCCTCTAAACCTTAGACCCCATGTAATAATAAATAAGTTTGCTTTGTGATCTATTGCTTGATTTACTCTGATAATAAAATGACCGTGACATAAAGTCTAATGTGAAAATAATTCAGGAATCCGCTCCCTGAACTGAAACCTGGTGAAATTGTTTTTCTAATTCGAAACGTTACAATGGACAAGTTAAATGAGAGTCCTGTCAGATAATAATTAAAAGTATCAAGGAATAGGTCATTAATAATGTAACTCTGCTTGAGAAGAAACTTGTGGTTTTGCCTTATGTGGACTAATCCAATACATTATACATATGATGTGGTGTCTCTCCACTGTGTGTGTGTCTGTGGTGTCTCGCCCCTGTGTATGTGTCTGTGGTGTCTCTCCATTGTGAATGTGTCTGTGGTGTCTCTCCATTGTGTATGTGTCTGTGGTGTCTCTGCACTGTGTATGTGTCTGTGGTGTCTCTCCATTGTGAATGTGTCTGTGGTGTCTCTCCACTGTGTATGTGTCTGTGGTGTCTCTCCACTGTGTACGTGTCTGTGGTGTCTCTCCACTGTGTATGTGTCTGTGGTGTCTCTCCACTGTGTATGTATCTGTGGTGTCTCTCCACTGTGTATGTGTCTGTGGTGTCTCTCCACTGTGTATGTGTCTGTGGTGTCTCTCCACTGTGTATGTGTCTGTGGTGTCTCTCCACTGTGTATGTGTCTGTGGTGTCTCTCCACTGTGTATGTGTCTGTGGTGTCTCGCCCCTGTGTGTGTGTCTGTGGTGTATCTCCACTGTGTATGTGTCTGTGGTGTCTCGCCCCTGTGTATGTGTCTGTGGTGTCTCTCCACTGTGTGTGTGGTGTCTCTCCATTGTGTATGTATCTGTGGTGTCTCTCCACTGTGTATGTGTCTGTGGTGTCTCTCCCCTGTGTATGTGTCTGTGGTGTCTCTCCATTGTGTATGTGTCTGTGGTGTCTCTCCATTGTGAATGTGTCTGTGGTGTCTCTCTATTGTGTATGTGTCTGTGGTTTCTCTCCATTGTGTATGTGTCTGTGGTGTCTCTCCATTGTGAATGTGTCTGTGGTGTCTCTCCATTGTGTATGTGTCTGTGGTGTCTCTCCACTGTGTATGTGTCTGTGGTATCTCTCCCCTGTGTATGTGTCTGTGGTGTCTCTCCATTGTGTATGTGTCTGTGCTGTCTCTCCACTGTGTATGTGTCTGTGGTGTCTCTCCACTGTGTATGTGTCTGTGGTGTCTCTTGTTTATGACATCACTGTATGGCTTCATATGCAATCTATATATATATTGAGTTGCCCCTACTGTGTAACTGACCTCACTAGGGTATATTGATAAAGGAGATGCATTTAAAAGTGTCGGGACGTGGCAGACAGGGTCTAAAAGGTGGGCCCACCTACAACTATAAGGCTATCATTTAATTTTTATAATAAACAAATACAACTTTCAAAAAATACATGAGCAGGTAAATGGGACAATTGTATTAATTACAAGGTACACATATCCCGATCAGACAATAAGATGATGACCACCGACAGGTGAATAACACTGATAATCTTGTTATCCTGGCTCCTGTCAGGGGAGGGAGATATTAGGCAGAAAGTGATGTGTTAGAAGCAGGGACAGTGGTCAAGCGTAAGGATCTGAGCCACTTTGACAAGGACCATGTCGTGATGCCGAGACGACTGGGTCAGAGCATCTCCAAAACTGCACCTCCTGTGGGGTGAACCTGTGACAGGGCAGCATTACGGATGGACGTGGGGAGCGGAGGCTGACCCATGGGTGAGGATCCAGCAGACGAGCTGCTATAGTTCACACTGCTGACAAGAAGACATGTCAGAACTGGAAGAAGGTGGCCTGCTCTGATGAATAACGTTTTATATCACATGGATAGCTGGGTGCGCCCCTTACCTGGAGAACACACGGCACCAGGATGCATTATGGGAAGAAGGCAAGCCGGCGGAGGCAGTGTGATGCTTTGGACTGACGTGTGATAAGCCGGCGGAGGCAGTGTGATGCTTTGGACTGACAGGAAGCAAGCCAGCGGAGGCAGTGTGATGCTTTGGACTGACAGGTGACAAGCTGGCGGAGTCAGTGTGATGCTTTGGACTGACAGGTGACAAGCCTGTGGAGGCAGTGTGATGCTTTGGACTGACAGGTGACAAGCCGGTGGAGGCAGTGTGATGCTTTGGGTAATGTCCTGCTGGGAAACCTTGGGTCCTGCCATTCATGTGGATGTTACTTTGACATTATGATTCATATAATAATGATAAAATTATATGGATTGGGGGTCTGTATACCTTTATTGGGGGCTGTATATCTGGATTGGGGGTGCTGTGTACCTGGATGGTGGGGGCTGTATACCTGGATAGGGGGGGCTGTATACCTGGATGGGGGGCTGTGATGTGACATGCACAGCACTGACTATGAGCAGACTGTCAGTGTGATCTCTCCTCTGTCTCTGTATGACCCTAGCATGACTCCATCTCTGCGTAAGACGGCACACGGTCACGCTGCAGACACACGGTAGGGGGAGGAGAAAGTCCTGCGCTACCCGTCCGATCACATATTATAATGGAGAAACTGAACGAACTTGCGCAATGCTTTCAGAAATTGCTGCAGCTCAAGGGTCGACTGCTCTGGGCCCCAGCGGGATTAACTGGACCCAGGGAAGCTGACCCTAATGTTTAAGGGGGGCCACTTCATCAGGGACTGGCCAGTCTCCCACTGGTGTTGGGATAATATAAGTGATGATATGTATGACAGTGAGGTATGCATCCTCACTCCAAGACATTCCTTCCAATGGGAATTGTATCATTTGCATACCAAGCCACAAGGTGATGTCATCAACAGGAGACTCGACAGACACATGTAAAAGCAGACATTTTACATTTAATCTATGCCTTGCTGCTCACACAATGTGTACAACACTTGTGATATGTTTCCATTCTCTACATTCACAGTAGCACGTGTGCTTTGAGAATAACATTAGTTCTGTGTGTCTGGTGAGAGCGTCTGTAACCACCTCCCTGTTTGTCCGTGGCTTGTATCCGGCAGGATCTGTCAGGGGATTCACAATAGTGTAAGCTCTTCTCTATTAGACTGACATATCCCTGGTCCTGGGAGATTGATTCTGATTCAGCGTTTGCTCTGTAATACGCCTGGGGTCTCAGTGTCAGTGAAGGACTGTGTGACTTTGTAAGATGACAGATTAACATATGGACTCATTCTGGAGATTTGGAGAGTTACACAGAGCACACCGGAGAAAGTTATCACTGGGGGTAACCATCTTATCATAGCTGCCAACAATCCTGAATCTGGGTCCTGTCCCTTCAAAATTCAAATCTGTCCTGGCATTAATACCGTCTATGTACAGTATGCTCAGCACTGCGCGCAGGCAGCATTGTGTCTGTCACGGCATTAATACTGTCTATGTACAGTATGCTCAGCACTGCGCGCAGGTAGCATTGTGTCTGTCCTGGTATTAATACTGTCTATGTACAGTATGCTCAGCACTGTGCGCAGGCAGCATTGTGTCTGTCCCGGCATTAATACCGTCTATGTACGGTATGCTCAGCACTGTGCGCAGGCAGCATTGTGTCTGTCCTGGCATTAATACTGTCTATGCACAGTATGCTCAGCACTGCGCGCAGGCAGCATTGTGTCTGTCCCGGCATTAATACTGTATATGTACAGTATGCTCAGCACTGTGCGCAGGCAGCATTGTGTCTGTCCTGGCATTAATACGTCTATATACAGTATGCTCAGCACTGTGCGCAGGCAGCATTGTGTCTGTCCCAGCATTAATACTGTCTATGTACAGAATGCTCAGCACTGCGCAGAGGCAGCATTGTGTCTGTCCCGGCATTAATACTGTCTATGTACAGTATGCTCAGCACTGCATGCAGGCAGCATTGTGTCTGTCCTGGCATTAATACCGTCTATGTACAGAATGCTCAGCACTGTGCGCAGGCAGCATTGTGTCTGTCCCGGCATTAATACTGTCTATGTACAGAATGCTCAGCACTGTGCGCAGGCAGCATTGTGTCTGTCCCGGCATTAATACTGTCTATGTACAGAATGCTCAGCACTGCGCAGAGGCAGCATTGTGTCTGTCCTGGCATTAATACTGTCTATGTACGGTATGCTCAGCACTGCGCGCGGCAGCATTGTGTCTGTCCCGGCATTAATACTGTCTATGTACAGTATGCTCAGCACTGTGCGCAGGCAGCATTGTGTCTGTCCCGGCATTAATACTGTCTATGTACAGAATGCTCAGCACTGTGCGCAGGCAGCATTGTGTCTGTCCCGGCATTAATACTGTCTATGTACAGAATGCTCAGCACTGCGCAGAGGCAGCATTGTGTCTGTCCTGGCATTAATACCGTCTATGTACAGTATGCTCAGCACTGCGCGCAGACAGCATTGTGTCTGTCCTGGTATTAATACGTCTATATACAGTATGCTCAGCACTGTGCGCAGGCAGCATTGTGTCTGTCCCAGCATTAATACTGTCTATGTACAGAATGCTCAGCACTGTGCGCAGGCAGCATTGTGTCTGTCCCGGCATTAATACTGTCTATGTACAGAATGCTCAGCACTGTGCGCAGGCAGCATTGTGTCTGTCCCGGCATTAATACTATCTATGTACAGTATGCTCAGCACTGTGCGCAGGAAGCATTGTGTCTGTCCCAGCATTAATACTATCTATGTACAGTATGCTCAGCACTGTGCGCAGGAAGCATTGTGTCTGTCCCAGCATTAATACTATCTATGTACAGTATGCTCAGCACTGTGCGCAGGAAGCATTGTGTCTGTCCCAGCATTAATACTATCTATGTACAGTATGCTCAGCACTGTGCGCAGGCAGCATTGTGTCTGTCCCAGCATTAATACTGTCTATGTACAGTATGCTCAGCACTGTGCGCAGGCAGCACTGTGTCTGTCCCGGCATTAATACCGTCTATGTACAGTATGCTCAGCACTGTGCGCAGGCAGCATTGTGTCTGTCCTGGCATTAATACCGTCTATGTACAGTATGCTCAGCACTGCGCGCAGGCAGCATTGTGTCTGTCCCGGCATTAATACCGTCTATGTACAGTATGCTCAGCACTGTGCGCAGGCAGCATTGTGTCTGTCCTGGCATTAATACCGTCTATGTACAGTATGCTCAGCACTGCGCGCAGGCAGCATTGTGTCTGTCCCGGCATTAATACTGTCTATGTACAGTATGCTCAGCACTGCGCGCAGGCAGCATTGTGTCTGTCTATGTACAGTATGCTCAGCACTGCGCTCATGCAGCATTGTGTCTGTCCCGGCATTAATACCGTCTATGACCAGTATGCTCAGCACTGCACGCAGGCAGCATTGTGTCTGTCCTGGCATTAATACTGTCTATGTACAGTATGCTCAGTACTGCGCGCAGGCAGCATTGTGTCTGTCCCGGCATTAATACTGTCTATGTACAGTATGCTCAGCACTGCGCGCAGGCAGCATTGTGTCTGTCCCGGCATTAATACTGTCTATGTACAGTATGCTCAGCACTGTGCGCAGGCAGCATTGTGTCTGTCCCGGCATTAATACTGTCTATGTACAGTATGCTCAGCACTGCGCGCAGGCAGCATTGTGTCTGTCCCGGCATTAATACTGTCTATGTGCAGTATGCTCAGTACTGCACGCAGGCAGCATTGTGTCTGTCCTGCATTAATACTGTCTATGTACAGTATGCTCGGCACTGATAAGGCAGCATTGTGTCTGTCCCGCCATTAATACGGTCTATGTACAGTATGCTCAGCACTGCACGCAGGCAGCATTGTGTCTGTCCCGGCATTAATACTGTCTATGTACAGTATGCTCAGCACTGTGTGCAGGCAGCATTGTGTCTGTCCCGGCATTAATACTGTCTATGTACAGTATGCTCAGCACTGTGTACAGGCAGCATTGTGTCTGTCCTGGCATTAATACCGTCTATGTACAGTATGCTCAGCACTGCGCGCAGGCAGCATTGTGTCTGTCCCGGCATTAATACTGTCTATGTACAGTATGCTCAGCACTGTGCGAAGGCAGCATTGTGTCTGTCCCGGCACTAATACTGTCTATGTACAGAATGCTCAGCACTGTGCGCAGGCAGCATTGTGTCTGTCCCGGCACTAATACTGTCTATGTATAGTATGCTCAGCACTGCGCGCTGGCAGCATTGTGTCTGTCCCGGCATTAATACCGTCTATTTACAGTGTGCTCAGCACTGCACGCAGGCAGCATTGTGTCTGTCCCGGCATTAATACCGTCTATGTACAGTATGCTCAGCACTGCGCGCAGGCAGCATTGTGTCTGTCCCGGCATTAATACCGTCTATGTACAGTATGCTCAGCACTGTGCGCAGGCAGCATTGTGTCTGTCCCGGCATTAATACTGTCTATGTACAGTATGCTCAGCACTGCGCGCAGGCAGCATTGTGTCTGTCCCGGCATTAATACCGTCTATTTACAGTGTGCTCAGCACTGTGCGCAGGCAGCATTGTGTCTGTCCCGGCATTAATACCGTCTATTTACAGTATGCTCAGCACTGAGCGCAGGCAGCATTGTGTCTGTCCTGGCATTAATACTGTCTATGTACAGTATGCTCAGCACTGCGTGCAGGCAGCATTGTGTCTGTCCCGGCATTAATACTGTCTATGTACAGTATGCTCAGCACTGCACGCAGGCAGCATTGTGTCTGTCCCGGCATTAATACTGTCTATGTACAGTATGCTCAGCACTGTGCGCAGGCAGCATTGTGTCTGTCCCGACATTAATACTGTCTATGTACAGTATGCTCAGCACTGTGTCTGTCCCGGCATTAATACTGTCTATGTACAGTATGCTCAGCACTGTGCGCAGGCAGCATTGTGTCTCTCCCGGCATTAATGCTGTCTATGTACAGTATGCTCAGCACTGTGCGCAGGCAGCATTGTGTCCGTCCCGGCATTAATACTGTCTATGTACAGTATGCTCAGCACTGTGTGCAGGCAGCATTGTGTCTGTCCTGGCATTAATACCGTCTATGTACAGTATGCTCAGCACTGCGCGCAAGCAGCATTGTGTCTGTCCTGGCATTAATACTGTCTATGTACAGTATGCTCAGCACTGTGCGCAGGCAGCATTGTGTCTGTCCCGGCATTAATACTGTCTATGTACAGTATGCTCAGCACTGCGCAGAGGCAGCATTGTGTCTGTCCCGGCATTAATACCGTCTATGTACAGTATGCTCAGCACTGCGCGCAGACAGCATTGTGTCTGTCCTGGTATTAATATGTCTATATACAGTATGCTCAGCACTGTGCGCAGGCAGCATTGTGTCTGTCCCAGCATTAATACTGTCTATGTACAGAATGCTCAGCACTGTGCGCAGGCAGCATTGTGTCTGTCCCGGCATTAATACTGTCTATGTACAGAATGCTCAGCACTGTGCGCAGGCAGCATTGTGTCTGTCCCGGCATTAATACTATCTATGTACAGTATGCTCAGCACTGTGCGCAGGAAGCATTGTGTCTGTCCCAGCATTAATACTATCTATGTACAGTATGCTCAGCACTGTGCGCAGGCAGCATTGTGTCTGTCCCAGCATTAATACTGTCTATGTACAGTATGCTCAGCACTGTGCGCAGGCAGCACTGTGTCTGTCCCGGCATTAATACCGTCTATGTACAGTATGCTCAGCACTGTGCGCAGGCAGCATTGTGTCTGTCCTGGCATTAATACCGTCTATGTACAGTATGCTCAGCACTGCGCGCAGGCAGCATTGTGTCTGTCCCGGCATTAATACCGTCTATGTACAGTATGCTCAGCACTGAGCGCAGGCAGCATTGTGTCTGTCCTGGCATTAATACCGTCTATGTACAGTATGCTCAGCACTGCGCGCAGGCAGCATTGTGTCTGTCCCGGCATTAATACTGTCTATGTACAGTATGCTCAGCACTGCGCGCAGGCAGCATTGTGTCTGTCTATGTACAGTATGCTCAGCACTGCGCTCATGCAGCATTGTGTCTGTCCCGGCATTAATACCGTCTATGACCAGTATGCTCAGCACTGCACGCAGGCAGCATTGTGTCTGTCCTGGCATTAATACTGTCTATGTACAGTATGCTCAGTACTGCGCGCAGGCAGCATTGTGTCTGTCCCGGCATTAATACTGTCTATGTACAGTATGCTCAGCACTGCGCGCAGGCAGCATTGTGTCTGTCCCGGCATTAATACTGTCTATGTACAGTATGCTCAGCACTGTGCGCAGGCAGCATTGTGTCTGTCCCGGCATTAATACTGTCTATGTACAGTATGCTCAGCACTGCGCGCAGGCAGCATTGTGTCTGTCCCGGCATTAATACTGTCTATGTGCAGTATGCTCAGTACTGCACGCAGGCAGCATTGTGTCTGTCCTGCATTAATACTGTCTATGTACAGTATGCTCGGCACTGCGCAGGCAGCATTGTGTCTGTCCCGCCATTAATACGGTCTATGTACAGTATGCTCAGCACTGCACGCAGGCAGCATTGTGTCTGTCCCGGCATTAATACTGTCTATGTACAGTATGCTCAGCACTGTGTGCAGGCAGCATTGTGTCTGTCCCGGCATTAATACTGTCTATGTACAGTATGCTCAGCACTGTGTACAGGCAGCATTGTGTCTGTCCTGGCATTAATACCGTCTATGTACAGTATGCTCAGCACTGCGCGCAGGCAGCATTGTGTCTGTCCCGGCATTAATACTGTCTATGTACAGTATGCTCAGCACTGTGCGCAGGCAGCATTGTGTCTGTCCCGGCACTAATACTGTCTATGTACAGAATGCTCAGCACTGTGCGCAGGCAGCATTGTGTCTGTCCCGGCACTAATACTGTCTATGTATAGTATGCTCAGCACTGCGCGCTGGCAGCATTGTGTCTGTCCCGGCATTAATACCGTCTATGTACAGTATGCTCAGCACTGTGTACAGGCAGCATTGTGTCTGTCCTGGCATTAATACTGTCTATGTACAGTATGCTCAGCACTGTGTCTGTCCCGGCATTAATACTGTCTATGTACAGTATGCTCAGCACTGTGCGCAGGCAGCATTGTGTCTGTCCCGGCACTAATACTGTCTATGTACAGAATGCTCAGCACTGTGCGCAGGCAGCATTGTGTCTGTCCCGGCACTAATACTGTCTATGTATAGTATGCTCAGCACTGCGCGCTGGCAGCATTGTGTCTGTCCCGGCATTAATACCGTCTATTTACAGTGTGCTCAGCACTGCACGCAGGCAGCATTGTGTCTGTCCCGGCATTAATACTGTCTATGTACAGTATGCTCAGCACTGTGCGCAGGCAGCATTGTGTCTGTCCCGACATTAATACTGTCTATGTACAGTATGCTCAGCACTGTGTCTGTACCGGCATTAATACTGTCTATGTACAGTATGCTCAGCACTGTGCGCAGGCAGCATTGTGTCTCTCCCGGCATTAATACTGTCTATGTACAGTATGCTCAGCACTGTGCGCAGGCAGCATTGTGTCCGTCCCGGCATTAATACTGTCTATGTACAGTATGCTCAGCACTGTGTGCAGGCAGCATTGTGTCTGTCCTGGCATTAATACCGTCTATGTACAGTATGCTCAGCACTGCGCGCAAGCAGCATTGTGTCTGTCCCGGCATTAATACTGTCTATGTACAGTATGCTCAGCACTGTGCGCAGGCAGCATTGTGTCTGTCCCGGCACTAATACTGTCTATGTACAGTATGCTCAGCACTGTGCGCAGGCAGCATTGTGTCTGTCCCGGCATTAATACTGTCTATGTACAGTATGCTCAGCACTGGGCGCAGGCAGCATTGTGTCTGTCCGGGCATTAATACCGTCTATTTACAGTGTGCTCAGCACTGTGCGCAGGCATCATTGTGTCTGTCCCGGCATTAATACCGTCTATTTACAGTATGCTCAGCACTGCGCGCAGGCAGCATTGTGTCTGTCCTGGCATTAATACTGTCTATGTACAGTATGCTCAGCACTGCGTGCAGGCAGCATTGTGTCTGTCCCGGCATTAATACTGTCTATGTACAGTATGCTCAGCACTGCGCGCAGGCAGCATTGTGTCTGTCCCGGCATTAATACTGTCTATGTACAGTATGCTCAGCACTGTGCGCAGGCAGCATTGTGTCTGTCCCGACATTAATACTGTCTATGTACAGTATGCTCAGCACTGTGTCTGTCCCGGCATTAATACTGTCTATGTACAGTATGCTCAGCACTGTGCGCAGGCAGCATTGTGTCTGTCCCGGCATTAATACCGTCTATTTACAGTGTGCTCAGCACTGCACGCAGGCAGCATTGTGTCTGTCCCGGCATTAATACCGTCTATGTACAGTATGCTCAGCACTGCGTGCAGGCAGCATTGTGTCTGTCCCGGCATTAATACTGTCTATGTACAGTATGCTCAGCACTGTGCGCAGGCAGCATTGTGTCTGTCCCGGCATTAATACCGTCTATGTACAGTATGCTCAGCACTGTGCGCAGGCAGCATTGTGTCTGTCCCGGCATTAATACCGTCTATTTACAGTATGCTCAGCACTGTGCGCAGGCAGCATTGTGTCTGTCCCGGCATTAATACTGTCTATGTACAGTATGCTTGGCACTGAGCGCAGGCAGCATTGTGTCTGTCCCGGCATTAATACTGTCTATGTACAGTATGCTCAGCACTGTGCGCAGGCAGCATTGTGTCTGTCCCGGCACTAATACTGTCTATGTACAGAATGCTCAGCACTGTGCGCAGGCAGCATTGTGTCTGTCCCGGCACTAATACTGTCTATGTATAGTATGCTCAGCACTGCGCGCTGGCAGCATTGTGTCTGTCCCGGCATTAATACCGTCTATTTACAGTGTGCTCAGCACTGCACGCAGGCAGCATTGTGTCTGTCCCGGCATTAATACCGTCTATGTACAGTATGCTCAGCACTGCGCGCAGGCAGCATTGTGTCTGTCCCGGCATTAATACCGTCTATGTACAGTATGCTCAGCACTGTGCGCAGGCAGCATTGTGTCTGTCCCGGCATTAATACTGTCTATGTACAGTATGCTCAGCACTGCGCGCAGGCAGCATTGTGTCTGTCCCGGCATTAATACCGTCTATTTACAGTGTGCTCAGCACTGTGCGCAGGCAGCATTGTGTCTGTCCCGGCATTAATACCGTCTATTTACAGTATGCTCAGCACTGAGCGCAGGCAGCATTGTGTCTGTCCTGGCATTAATACTGTCTATGTACAGTATGCTCAGCACTGCGTGCAGGCAGCATTGTGTCTGTCCCGGCATTAATACTGTCTATGTACAGTATGCTCAGCACTGCACGCAGGCAGCATTGTGTCTGTCCCGGCATTAATACTGTCTATGTACAGTATGCTCAGCACTGTGCGCAGGCAGCATTGTGTCTGTCCCGACATTAATACTGTCTATGTACAGTATGCTCAGCACTGTGTCTGTCCCGGCATTAATACTGTCTATGTACAGTATGCTCAGCACTGTGCGCAGGCAGCATTGTGTCTCTCCCGGCATTAATACTGTCTATGTACAGTATGCTCAGCACTGCGCAGAGGCAGCATTGTGTCTGTCCTGGCATTAATACTGTCTATGTACAGTATGCTCAGCACTGCGTGCAGGCAGCATTGTGTCTGTCCCGGCATTAATACTGTCTATGTACAGTATGCTCAGCACTGCACGCAGGCAGCATTGTGTCTGTCCCGGCATTAATACTGTCTATGTACAGTATGCTCAGCACTGTGCGCAGGCAGCATTGTGTCTGTCCCGACATTAATACTGTCTATGTACAGTATGCTCAGCACTGTGTCTGTCCCGGCATTAATACTGTCTATGTACAGTATGCTCAGCACTGTGCGCAGGCAGCATTGTGTCTGTCCCGGCATTAATACTGTCTATGTACAGTATGCTCAGCACTGCGCAGAGGCAGCATTGTGTCTGTCCCGGCATTAATACCGTCTATGTACAGTATGCTCAGCACTGCGCGCAGACAGCATTGTGTCTGTCCTGGTATTAATATGTCTATATACAGTATGCTCAGCACTGTGCGCAGGCAGCATTGTGTCTGTCCCAGCATTAACCCCTTGGCGACACAGGACGGACTAGGTCCGTCCTGTGTGCCGAGGCGTTAGTGACACAGGACGGACCTAGTCCGTCCTGTGTCAAAACGAGCACTGAAAGCGGAGTTTTTCCGCTTTCAGTGCTCTAAGGGCATTGTAACGATGCTTCCGTGTGGAAGCATCGTACAATGCTAAAAAAAATGCCCGTCGGCATTTCGATCGCTCCGGAGAGCGATCGAAATGCCGGTTTTAAAGGCACAGTGCCTTTAAAACGCGGGCATTTAAAAAATGAGCATAGGAAGCGAATCTTTCGCTTCCTATGCTCAGAAAGTGTTTCTGATTGCCTCGCAAGTCGAGGCAATCAGGAACACAAAAAAAAAATGCACGATCTTGGTCACTAAGTGACCAAGATGGCGCTGCCCTTCTAAGGGCAAGAGCACAGGAGGCAGGAAGTACCTGCTTCCTGTGCTCTCTGGCTGTCACACGATTGCCTCTTCATAGAGGCAATCAGTGACTGCCAGGCACACTGACAGGCAGTGGGGATGCTCTCCTGAACATCCCCACTGACTGGTCAGATCAATATTAACCCTATATTGATCTGACCAGTTATGATCTGTCTCCCTCTCCTCACATTTTTTTTAGTGAGGGAGAGAGACAGATCAAAGTTCTAAAAGTAAGTAAAAGTTAAAAAAAACAATAAATACACAACACACAAATAATAAAACAATAAAAAAAATTTTATTAAAGCAATTCCCTGCGTTTAACCCCTTCCCTGCCACTGATCTTGCATAAGCAGTGATCGTGCACATCAGCGCATTTATTTTTGCTGTTTGTGCATTTTTTAGGGGTTAATTTTTTTGTACTGTAATTTATTACAGTACTAAAAAGGCTATTCTAAGAGTTATTAACCCCTTATTTGCCGTCGATCACTGCTTACGCAATGATATTGACGCCAAAGCAATTTTTATCTGTCTGCATATTTTTTTTTCTTTTTTTTTTTACACATACCCGCTAGGGGATTACATGTAAAGTAAAAATATTTGAGTTTTTTTTTTTAAGCTGCCTGAGCGCATAGCGATCAGTAACAGCGAATTAGTGGCAAAGGCGGTTTGGTGATTTCTCAATTAAGCTCACCATTCGCCCTGGTCAGATCAAAATTAATCGGATCAATATTCACAAATATTGATCTGCCTCCCTCTCCTCACTTACATTTTTGTGACGGAAAGAGACAGATCAGTATTAGTGATATAAAATAACATTTTATAAAATTAGCAGGTTTTATGAAAGTCTTTCACTGTGTATTAACCCCTTCCCTGCCATTCATCACTGTGTAAGCAGTAATCCTGCACAGCAACAGTATGTTTTGCTGTCTGCACTGTTTTATGGATTAATTTATTTGTACTGTAATGTATTACAGTACTAGATAGGCTCTTCTAAGAGCTATTAACCCCTTCTTTGCTCGAGATCACTGCTTACGCACTGATTCTGAGGCCGCGGACTCAGGGTTCGATTTTGACCCTATTCAGCTTTCTGATACATCATCTAGCGATGTATCGGTGGCTGCTGAGCCCTTGCCACAAGTAGTGATGGGGGTCTACCGATAAAAAAATATATGGTTTGGTGGGGGTAAATTACATTGGCTGGCTTCAAAGATATATCCCATAAAGGACACGGACGCAGGTTGACTACATGTCAAAATTCCAAGTTGGAATTTTGAGATGCGCATCTCACAAATGTTGCCTTCTAGCCAAAAACAAACCAACAAACCTATGCATGGGTGCTATCCCTGTACTCGGGAGATGTTGCTGAACACATATTGGGTTGTTGTTTGGCAGTGACAAATACCAGAATCTGTGAATTCATGCCTGAAGTACAATGCATGTGGGAAAAAAAACTCCCAAAAAAGTACTACCACAAACTTTTACAAAGGCTGGTGGTAGAATTAGTACCTATACAGTATTAAAATACCACCATTTGAAATACCTTAGGATGTCTATTTTCCAAAAATATATGGTTTGATGGGGTAAAATTCATTGGACGGCTTCAAAAATGTTCCAAATGGAACATGGGCGCAGGCTGACTACATGTCAAAATTCCAGGTTGGAATTGCGCACCCCCTAAATGTGGAATTTTAGACCCAATACAAACCAACAAACCTATGCATGGGGGGTATCCCTGTACTCAGGAGATGTTGCTGAACACATATTGAGGTGTTGGTTGGCAGTGGCAAATACCAGAATCTGAAAATTCCTGCCTGAACTACAATGTGTGTGGGGAAAAAATGACATCCCATCCCTTTGACATAGGTTGGTGGTAGAATTAGCACTTGGAAAGTGTTAAAATACCACAATTTTAAATACCCTAGGATGTCTAGTTTTCCAAAATATATGGTTTTATGGGGTAAAATACTTTGACAGGCTTCAAAAGTGTCCCAAATGGAACATGGGCGCAGGCTGACTACATGTCAAAATTCCAAGTTGGAAATGCACCCCCCCCTAAACGTGGCCTTTTAGCCCCCAAATAATCTAACTAACCTACACATGGGTGGTATCCCTGTACTCAGGAGATGTTGCTAAACACATATTAAGGTGTTGTTTGGCACTGACACATAATAGGATCTGTGAATTCATGCCCGATGTACAATGAATGTGAAAAACAAATTACTATCCATAACATTGACATAGGCTGGTGGTAGAATTAGTGCATGAAAAGTGTTAAAATACTACCATTTGAAATACCCTAGGGTGTCTAGTTTTCAAAAATATATGGTTTTGTGGGGTAGAATACACTTTTTGGCTTCAAAAATGTCCCAAATGGGACATGGGCGCAGGTTTTCTGCACGTCAGAATTCCAAGTTGGAAAACCAAAAAGCGCACCTCTCAAATGTGGCCTTTTAACCCCCAAATAACCTAACCAACCTATACATGTGTGGTATCCCTGTACTCAGGAGATGTTGCTGAACACATATTGAGGTGTTGTTTGGCACTGACATATAACAGGATCTGTGAATTCATGCCCAAAGTACTATGTATGTGAAAAAAAATTACTATCCATAACATTGACATAGGCTGGTAGTATAATTAGTGCATGGAAAGTGTTAAAATACTACCATTTGAAATACCCTAGGGTGTCTAGTTTTCAAAAATATATGGTTTTGTGGGGTAGAATACACTTTTTGGCTTCAAAAATGTCCCAAATGGGACATGGGCGCAGGTTTTCTGCACGTCAGAATTCCAAGTTGGAAAACCAAAAAGCGCACCTCTCAAATGTGGCCTTTTAACCCCCAAATAACCTAACCAACCTATACATGTGTGGTATCCCTGTACTCAGGAGATGTTGCTGAACACATATTGAGGTGTTGTTTGGCACTGACATATAACAGGATCTGTGAATTCATGCCCAAAGTACTATGTATGTGAAAAAAAATTACTATCCATAACATTGACATAGGCTGGTAGTATAATTAGTGCATGGAAAGTGTTAAAATACTACCATTTGAAATACCCTAGGGTGTCTAGTTTTCAAAAATATATGGTTTTGTGGGATAGAATACACTTTTTGGCTTCAAAAATGTCCCAAATGGGACATGGGCGCAGGTTTTCTGCACGTCAGAATTCCAAGTTGGAAAACCAAAAAGCGCACCTCTCAAATGTGGCCTTTTAACCCCCAAATAACCTAACCAACCTATACATGGGTGGTATCCCTGTACTCAGGAGATGTTGCTGAACACATATTGAGGTGTTGTTTGGCACTGACATATAACAGGATCTGTGAATTCATGCCCAAAGTTCAATGTATGTGAAAAAAAATTACTACCCAAAACATTGACATAGGCTGGTAGTATAATTAGTGCATGGAAAGTGTTAAAATACTACCATTTGAAATACCCTAGGGTGTCTAGTTTAAAAAAATATATGGTTTTGTGGGGTAGAATACACTTTCTGGCTTCAAAAATGTCCCAAATGGGACATGGGCACAAGTTTTCTGCATGTCAGAATTCCAAGTTGGAAAACCAAAATGCGCACCCCCTAAATGTGGCCTTTTAGCCCCAAAACAAACCAACAAACCTATGCATGGGTGGTATCCCTGTACTCAGGAGATGTTGCTGAACACATATTGAGGTGTTATTTGGAAATACCCCTTCACATTTTAAGGTAATGTTTACCTAAATTGCAATATATGTGAAAAATTAAAAAAAAAGATTTTTTGCTGCAAACTTTGGCATAGATTGGTGGTAAAATGGCTACATGAAATGTGTCAAAATACCCCAAGTTAAATGCCCTGAGTTGTCTAGTTTTCAAAAATATGTACATGTTGGGGGTCATTCATGGATTTAGTACAGAAATCAGTGTTACAATGTCACTATCGCTAATTTTGAAAGAAGGGATTTTAAAATAGCTTTGCACCACTTATAGTTCTGGCCCTGTAACATGAATAAAAAAGCACAAAAACATAAAAACATGGGCTATTTCTGAACTCAGGACATATATTAGAAACTTTTTAGCAGTGTTTTTTTGTTGTCTCTTGTACATGAGTATACGATTTTTCAAATAAAAGTCATAAAAAAATTATTTTTTCATTTTTTTTGCCATATTTTATTATTTTTTTTACATCAAATTATATGCTATTATCAAAATAATGGTATCAAAAGAAAGCCCTTCTTATGACGATAAAAACGATATATAGTTTGTGCGGGTACACTAAATGAGACAGAAATAAATTACAGCAAAACACAAACTGCTCAGAAATGTTAAAACAGCCCATGTCACCAAGCGTCGGACAAGCCAAAAAAGTCATGTCACTAAGGGGTTAATACTGTCTATGTACAGAATGCTCAGCACTGTGCGCAGGCAGCATTGTGTCTGTCCCGGCATTAATACTGTCTATGTACAGAATGCTCAGCACTGTGCGCAGGCAGCATTGTGTCTGTCCCGGCATTAATACTATCTATGTACAGTATGCTCAGCACTGTGCGCAGGAAGCATTGTGTCTGTCCCAGCATTAATACTATCTATGTACAGTATGCTCAGCACTGTGCGCAGGAAGCATTGTGTCTGTCCCAGCATTAATACTATCTATGTACAGTATGCTCAGCACTGTGCGCAGGAAGCATTGTGTCTGTCCCAGCATTAATACTATCTATGTACAGTATGCTCAGCACTGTGCGCATGCAGCATTGTGTCTGTCCCAGCATTAATACTGTCTATGTACAGTATGCTCAGCACTGTGCGCAGGCAGCACTGTGTCTGTCCCGGCATTAATACCGTCTATGTACAGTATGCTCAGCACTGTGCGCAGGCAGCATTGTGTCTGTCCTGGCATTAATACCGTCTATGTACAGTATGCTCAGCACTGCGCGCAGGCAGCATTGTGTCTGTCCCGGCATTAATACCGTCTATGTACAGTATGCTCAGCACTGTGCGCAGGCAGCATTGTGTCTGTCCTGGCATTAATACCGTCTATGTACAGTATGCTCAGCACTGCACGCAGGTAGCACTGTGTCTGTCCCGGCATTAATACTGTCTATGTACAGTATGCTCAGTACTGCGCGCAGGCAGCATTGTGTCTGTCCCGGCATTAATACTGTCTATGTACAGTATGCTCAGCACTGCGCGCAGGCAGCATTGTGTCTGTCTATGTACAGTATGCTCAGCACTGCGCTCATGCAGCATTGTGTCTGTCCCGGCATTAATACCGTCTATGACCAGTATGCTCAGCACTGCACGCAGGCAGCATTGTGTCTGTCCTGGCATTAATACTGTCTATGTACAGTATGCTCAGTACTGCGCGCAGGCAGCATTGTGTCTGTCCCGGCATTAATACTGTCTATGTACAGTATGCTCAGCACTGCGCGCAGGCAGCATTGTGTCTGTCCCGGCATTAATACTGTCTATGTACAGTATGCTCAGCACTGTGCGCAGGCAGCATTGTGTCTGTCCCGGCATTAATACTGTCTATGTACAGTATGCTCAGCACTGCGCGCAGGCAGCATTGTGTCTGTCCCGGCATTAATACTGTCTATGTGCAGTATGCTCAGTACTGCACGCAGGCAGCATTGTGTCTGTCCTGCATTAATACTGTCTATGTACAGTATGCTCGGCACTGCGCAGGCAGCATTGTGTCTGTCCCGCCATTAATACGGTCTATGTACAGTATGCTCAGCACTGCACGCAGGCAGCATTGTGTCTGTCCCGGCATTAATACTGTCTATGTACAGTATGCTCAGCACTGTGTGCAGGCAGCATTGTGTCTGTCCCGGCATTAATACTGTCTATGTACAGTATGCTCAGCACTGTGTACAGGCAGCATTGTGTCTGTCCTGGCATTAATACCGTCTATGTACAGTATGCTCAGCACTGCGCGCAGGCAGCATTGTGTCTGTCCCGGCATTAATACTGTCTATGTACAGTATGCTCAGCACTGTGCGCAGGCAGCATTGTGTCTGTCCCGGCACTAATACTGTCTATGTACAGAATGCTCAGCACTGTGCGCAGGCAGCATTGTGTCTGTCCCGGCACTAATACTGTCTATGTATAGTATGCTCAGCACTGCGCGCTGGCAGCATTGTGTCTGTCCCGGCATTAATACCGTCTATTTACAGTGTGCTCAGCACTGCACGCAGGCAGCATTGTGTCTGTCCCGGCATTAATACTGTCTATGTACAGTATGCTCAGCACTGTGCGCAGGCAGCATTGTGTCTGTCCCGACATTAATACTGTCTATGTACAGTATGCTCAGCACTGTGTCTGTCCCGGCATTAATACTGTCTATGTACAGTATGCTCAGCACTGTGCGCAGGCAGCATTGTGTCTCTCCCGGCATTAATACTGTCTATGTACAGTATGCTCAGCACTGTGCGCAGGCAGCATTGTGTCCGTCCCGGCATTAATACTGTCTATGTACAGTATGCTCAGCACTGTGTGCAGGCAGCATTGTGTCTGTCCTGGCATTAATACCGTCTATGTACAGTATGCTCAGCACTGCGCGCAAGCAGCATTGTGTCTGTCCCGGCATTAATACTGTCTATGTACAGTATGCTCAGCACTGTGCGCAGGCAGCATTGTGTCTGTCCCGGCACTAATACTGTCTATGTACAGTATGCTCAGCACTGTGCGCAGGCAGCATTGTGTCTGTCCCGGCATTAATACTGTCTATGTACAGTATGCTCAGCACTGGGCGCAGGCAGCATTGTGTCTGTCCGGGCATTAATACCGTCTATTTACAGTGTGCTCAGCACTGTGCGCAGGCATCATTGTGTCTGTCCCGGCATTAATACCGTCTATTTACAGTATGCTCAGCACTGCGCGCAGGCAGCATTGTGTCTGTCCTGGCATTAATACTGTCTATGTACAGTATGCTCAGCACTGCGTGCAGGCAGCATTGTGTCTGTCCCGGCATTAATACTGTCTATGTACAGTATGCTCAGCACTGCGCGCAGGCAGCATTGTGTCTGTCCCGGCATTAATACTGTCTATGTACAGTATGCTCAGCACTGTGCGCAGGCAGCATTGTGTCTGTCCCGACATTAATACTGTCTATGTACAGTATGCTCAGCACTGTGTCTGTCCCGGCATTAATACTGTCTATGTACAGTATGCTCAGCACTGTGCGCAGGCAGCATTGTGTCTGTCCCGGCATTAATACCGTCTATTTACAGTGTGCTCAGCACTGCACGCAGGCAGCATTGTGTCTGTCCCGGCATTAATACCGTCTATGTACAGTATGCTCAGCACTGCGTGCAGGCAGCATTGTGTCTGTCCCGGCATTAATACTGTCTATGTACAGTATGCTCAGCACTGTGCGCAGGCAGCATTGTGTCTGTCCCGGCATTAATACCGTCTATGTACAGTATGCTCAGCACTGTGCGCAGGCAGCATTGTGTCTGTCCCGGCATTAATACCGTCTATTTACAGTATGCTCAGCACTGTGCGCAGGCAGCATTGTGTCTGTCCCGGCATTAATACTGTCTATGTACAGTATGCTTGGCACTGAGCGCAGGCAGCATTGTGTCTGTCCCGGCATTAATACTGTCTATGTACAGTATGCTCAGCACTGCGCGCAGGCAGCATTGTGTCTGTCCCGGCATTAATACTGTCTATGTACAGTATGCTCAGCACTGCGCGCAGGCAGCATTGTGCCTGTCACAGCATTAATACTGTCTATGTACAGTATGCTTAGCACTGCGCAGGCAGCATTGTGTCTGTCCCAGCATTAATACTGTCTATGTACAGTACGCTCAGCACTGTGCGTAGGCAGCATTGTGTCTGTCCCGGCATTAATACTGTCTATGTACAGTATGCTCAGCACTGTGCGCAGGCAGCATTGTGTCTGTCCCGGCATTAATACTGTCTATGTACAGTATGCTCAGCACTGTGTGCAGGCAGCATTGTGTCTGTCCTGGCATTAATACCGTCTATGTACAGTATGCTCAGCACTGCGCGCAGGCAGCATTGTGTCTGTCCTGGCATTAATACTGTCTATGTACAGTATGCTCAGCACTGTGCGCAGGCAGCATTGTGTCTGTCCCGGCACTAATACTGTCTATGTACAGTATGCTCAGCACTGTGCGCAGGCAGCATTGTGTCTGTCCCGGCATTAATACCGTCTATGTACAGTATGCTCAGCACTGCGCGCAGGCAGCATTGTGTCTGTCCCGGCATTAATACTGTCTATGTACAGTATGCTCAGCACTGCGCGCAGGCAGCATTGTGTCTGTCACAGCATTAATACTGTCTATGTACAGTATGCTCAGCACTGTGAGCAGGCAGCATTGTGTCTGTCCCGGCATTAATACTGTCTATGTACAGTATGCTTAGCACTGCGCAGGCAGCATTGTGTCTGTCCCAGCATCAATACTGTCTATGTACAGTACGCTCAGAACTGTGCGTAGGCAGCATTGTGTCTGTCCCGGCATTAATACTGTCTATGTACAGTATGCTCAGCACTGCGCGCAGGCAGCATTGTGTCTGTCACAGCATTAATACTGTCTATGTACAGTATGCTCAGCACTGTGCGCAGGCAGCATTGTGTCTGTCCCAGCATCAATACTGTCTATGTACAGTACGCTCAGCACTGTGCGTAGGCAGCATTGTGTCTGTCCCGGCATTAATACTGTCTATGTACAGTATGCTCAGCACTGCGCGCAGGCAGCATTGTGTCTGTCACAGCATTAATACTGTCTATGTACAGTATGCTCAGCACTGTGCGCAGGCAGCATTGTGTCTGTCCCGGCATTAATACTGTCTATGTACAGTACGCTCAGCACTGTGCGTAGGCAGCATTGTGTCTGTCCCGGCACAGTGCAGAGTATACCATACAGACACAGTATTAATGTGCAAAGCCTAAATATACTATGTTACTCCTATAAATGTGTTATTAGCCAATACGCTCTCACAGTCACAATAATGAGATTAGACGGCCTGGAGATACAATCAGATCATCCTGCCAGCGCTATATTACAATCAGATCATCCTGCCAGCGCTATGCTACAATCTGATCATCCTGCCTTATACCTATCCCATGCATGCTTAAACTCCTTCACTGTATTAACCTCTACCAGTTCCACTGGAAGAATATTCCATGCATCCACTACCCTCTCAGTAAAGTAATGATTTCATTAGACCCTGGCCTTATCTTATATCTAGGATAGCCTTATACCTATCCCACACATGCTTAAACTCCTTCACTGTATTAAACCTCTACCACTTCCACTGGAAGACTGTTCCATGCATCCACTACTCTCTCAGTAAAGTAATACTTTCATTAGACCCTGGCCTTATCTTATATCTAGGATAGCCTTATACCTATCCAATGCATGCTTAAACTCCTTCACTGTATTAACCTCTACCACTTCCACTGGAAGGCTATTCCATGCATCCACTACCCTCTCAGTAATGTAATACTTTCATTAGTCCCTGGCCTTATCTTATATCTAGGATAGCCTTATACCTATCCCATGCATGCTTAAACTCCATCACTGTATTAACCTCTACCACTTCTACTGGAAGACTATTCCATGCATCCACTACCCTCTCAGTAACGTAATACTTTCATTTGTCCCTGGCCTTATCTTATATCTAGGATAGCCTTATACCTATCCCATGCATGCTTAAACTCCTTCACTGTATTAACCTCTACCACTTCTACTGGAAGACTATTCCATGTATCCACTACCCTCTCAGTAAAGTAATACTTTCATTAGTCCCTGGCCTTATCTTATATCTAGGATAGCCTTATACCTATCCCATGCATGCTTAAACTCCTTCACTGTATTAACCTCTACCCCTTCTACTGGAAGACTATTCCATGCATCCACTACCCTCTCAGTAAAGTAATACTTTCATTAGACCTTGACCTTATCTTATATCTAGGATAGCCTTATATCTATCCCATACATGCTTAAACTCCTTCACCGTATTAACCTCTACCACTTCCACTGGAAGACTATTCCATGCACCCAATACCCTCTCAGTAAAGTAATACTTTCATTAGTCCCTGACATTATCTCATATCTAAGAAAGCCTTATACCTATCCCATGCATGCTTAAACTCCTTCACTGTATTAACCTCTAGCACTTCTACTGGAAGACTATTCCATGCATCCACTACCCTCTCAGTAAAGTAATACTTTCATTAGTCCCTGGCCTTATCTTATATCTAGGATAGCCTTATACCTATCCCATGCATGCTTAAACTCCTTTACTGTATTAACCTCTACCACTTCTACTGGAAGACTATACCATGCATCCACTACCCTATCAGTAATGTAATCCTTTCATTAGACCCTGGCCTTATCTTATATCTAGGATAGCCTTATACCTATCCCATGCATGCTTAAACTCCTTTACTGTATTAACCTCTACCACTTCTACTGGAAGACTATACCATGCATCCACTACCCTATCAGTAATGTAATCCTTTCATTAGTCCCTGGCCTTATCTTATATCTAGGATAGCCTTATACCTATCCCACGCATGCTTAAACTCCTTTACTGTATTAACCTCTACCACTTCTACTGGAAGACTATTCCATGCATCCACTACCCTCTCAGTAAAGTAATACTTTCATTAGTCCATGACCTTATCTTATATCTAAGAAAGCCTTATACCTATCCCACGCATGCTTAAATTCATTCATATTTGATCATATTTTATTATCTTCATTCACATTATAATCAATGCTTTGATGATTCCCTTTTGTATGAATTCGCTTAGATGGCTTTCAAGTCAGAGTGGATTTTTTTTTAAAGTTAAATATATTTGTAAGAGATATTTGGTTTGGGGGTTTATATGTTAAAATAATATGCCTCAGGATGTGATAAATGTTTTTCTATTACTCTGTTTTATCTGCCCTCTGAGGGGTCTCTGGAAGTAAAATACTAATTAGAAACGTGTTATAAATTATTCCTCAATAAATGACTGTTATCCCTTGTCTGGCAGAGCCCCCCTCCCTCCTTCCTCCATACAGAGCCAGACCACTTCATCTCACTGATGTCTGACCTTTTCCTATCCATTTCCATTCACTAGTATTATATCTGTATCACTTATTATAGCTTCATGGGTGGGTTTCTGCACCCCTCCTCTACTAAGAGTTTACCTTTATATTAACCCAAGGACTTTTATTGGTGATAGAGAGAAGTGCAGGGAATTGGCAAGAGAACCTAAGGCCACGATATCCGAGCTGAATGGGAGATTTATTCCAGCTCGGCTACTTTGACCTCAAGTTTGCAATTCCCTTGTCAATTCCCTGCAGTTCTCTCCATCACGAATAAAGCCCCCCGGAAATGGATTATAATGCAAACCAACTTAAATCAATACAATCTGTGCATTATTAATGAGCCCAATTAATTATTTACGCCGAACCTCTTTAGCACAATTAGCACCTCCCCCCTGTAGATGATATAAACCTTAATTACCAGGAAGCCCCCCTGCCACGTCCTGCTGTCTGCATGGTCCAGGATGGAGAATTGGCGCAGCTCATGGGTTTGGCGCAGTCTCGGATTTTGTACCCCTGGCCGGTAACATCTCCCCCTCCTGCTGACAAATCTCGACAATTAATACTTGTCCAGCACAGCACGCTGCAAAGACTCCCAACACCCCCAGCCAATGTGCTGTTGGCTGTAGGTGATAGGAGTTGCCAGTCATCCCACAGTAGATGGTCCACAGGTGACTCTCCCTGCAGTCAGTGTATTTGTATATAGACTTTGTTTAGGTGATAAGGTAACCAATTTGGGGTTGGGTGAGGTTCATGTGATTTGCACTTTTTCTTGTGGGGCTGTGTTCTATGTGTGATTTATCCCAGCTAGTACAGCTTTATTAAGGCAGTTGTATACTGTAATAGATGTCCTTAGCAGTGGCTATCCTTGGCCAGCTCATCTATATCCTATAAAACACAGCGCTTCATTCATTATAGAGAGAACTGAGAACACACGGCCAAGGTGTGAAAAGGAGATACAATGTGATCACAATAAGACCAGGTGGGTGGGTCTGTAGGTCCAGGTGTGTGTGTCTGAAGGTCCAGGTGGGTGGGTCTGTAGGCCCAGGTGGGTGGGTCTGAAGGTCCAGGTGGGTGGGTGTGTATGCCCAGGTGGGTGGGTCTGTAGGCCCAGGTGGGTGGGTCTGAAGGTCCAGGTGGGTGGGTCTGTATGCCCAGGTGGGTGGGTCTGTATACCCAGGTGGGTGGGTCTGTATGCCCAGGTGGGTGGGTCTGTATGCCCAGGTGGGTGGGTCTGTATGCCCAGGTGGGTGGGTCTGTAGGTCCAGGTGGGTGGGTCTGTATGCCCAGGTGGGTGGGTCTGTATGCCCAGGTGGGTGGGTCTGTAGGTCCAGGTGGGTGGGTCTGAAGGTCCAGGTGGGTGGGTCTGTAGGTCCAGGTGGGTGGGTCTGTAGGCCCAGGTGGGTGGGTCTGAAGGTCCAGGTGGGTGGGTGTGTATGCCCAGGTGGGTGGGTCTGTAGGTCCAGGTGGGTGGGTCTGTAGGTCCAGGTGTGTGTGTCTGAAGGTCAAGGTGGGTGGGTCTGTAGGTCCAGGTGGGTGGGTCTGAAGGTCCAGGTGGGTGGGTCTGTAGGTCCAGGTGGGTCTGTAGGCCCAGGTGGGTGGGTCTGTAGGTCCAGGTGTGTGTGTCTGAAGGTCCAGGTGGGTGGGTGTGTATGCCCAGGTGGGTGGGTCTGTAGGTCCAGGTGGGTGGGTCTGTAGGTCCAGGTGGGTGGGTCTATACATCTCTTGTGATGACACAGTAATATACTACATGTTCCTGAGATGATGGGGTTGGCCATGGTAGTTCCAGGCCTGTTTTATCATCAGAAGCGGATCATATTATATCTCTATTATCTTAATACACTGCTGAGATTTGAGATCTTTGTGTTCTTCCCACTCTAGACCCCAATATATTAATTAACCTCAGCAATTATCAGGTAATGGTCAATAATCTGTATATCACCCCTGCCTGTCACAGGGTGTGTCTGGGGACAGGAGGGGCAGAGGCTCCTTCTTCTTTCAGTCTATGGAGAGAATAGACTTGAAGAAACGTTGGCAGACAGATCAGTTAGTAAACTCTGGCCTTATTTCCCTTGTAAGTTACATTATAACAGTCTGTGGCCCTTGTAACTGCTGGTACAGTCAGGGGCATATCATACACACAGATGCAGCCAATTACCCATCACTTCCAAGACCCTCACAGTGCGGTAACAGATCCTGCTTTTCACAGAGAATAACTCTATTATTTGTAATCTGGACTCTGATAATGTATTTATTAAAGCTTCAGCCGGAGTAAGGTATTTGAGCCTCCATTAATGTGGAATAAGGCTTTGTTATTTGAATCTCACTCTTTGTTCTCATTAAGTCTAATAAAAGGTGTTGCGGCCGAGTTCACTCTCCTGATTGCCGCTGTCTGTACAATACAATCCATCTCATGTCGTCCCGAGTCTGTCGGCATGTGTTCACTGTGCAGTTATTCAGTGAAAGCTTGATAAAGCAGTTTCCACCCAGATTATTTTCTGCATATTGTACACGTGTTGAATCTCTGTGAAATGCACTTACTTGTACTTTAAAACAAGTTACAGATCGACTGTTGTTTTACATTGAAATTAATTTCTCCAGGGCTTCTAAATTCATTCCAACAAGTCGGGGCTTGGGGAGAGGGGCGGGGCTTGGAGAGAGGGGCGGGGCTGTTACTATAGGAACAGCAATAAGTTTATTACACTGTATTTGCCATTTTTAGGAGATAAGAAGTGTTTCTTTTTCTAACCTGACACAGTGCTTACCTAAAAACAATTCTTTTGGACACTGTAGGTAGATCTGGCCCTAAATAACCCAAAGAAAGATAATAAAACATTAAACACAGAATCAGAGAATCTAGAAGCTAATAGCACATGTTTAAGGATTACAATAGCGAATGTAATATATATAAACGTCACTATGACCACAGACTCACTTGCAGCAATGTATCTCCCATAGACTCACTGCACAGAGGATAATATGATGGATGTCTAAGTAACGGTGATCATTTTATAAACCTCAGAAGGATGAATATCGTAAGGCTTTATTCATGAAAGATGGAATTGGAAACTTACGGCAGAGTCTGAAGTATAACGGAACGAGAGCATTGTTCCAAATCGGCTACTTTGGTCTTAAGCTTTCCTTCTCAATTCCCTCTTTCATGATAAACGCACCCGGTGACTTGACTAGGAGAGAACTGACCGGACTGGACAGCCGGTGCATTAACTCTTACATGGCCAGGAGAGTGTGCCAGACACAGGAATGTGACTACAATACACTCTCGCTGGTACCGGGGTAAAGCACCAAACTGGTAGACTGGCCGAGATGGTGACATCATAAGATAATATCTGCCATTTATCATATAATTCACCCAGCGGTGGAACAGGACCCAAGGGGTCAACACAAAATGAAGTTCTGTTGAAGGATTAGTGCAGACATTGTAAGTATTTAATGAAGGAATACAAATAAATTACCTTATTGAGCCATCTATGCTCTGTATTGTTCTATCAGTAGGCAGACATGTTTGGACAGATGAAAGAAGGTCTGACCCAAGATTCTAAACAAACATGTCCACCCCTGATAGAGCTATACAGAGCAAAGATTCTAAACATGTCCGCCCCCTGATGGAGCTATACAGAGCAAAGATTCTAAACATGTCCGCCCCCTGATGGAGCTATACAGAGCAAAGATTCTAAACAACATGTCCGCCCCCTGATAGAGCTATATAGAGCAAAGATTCTAACCAACATTTCCGCCCCCTGATAGAGCTATACAGAGCAAAGATTCTAAACAAACATGTCCACCCCTGATAGAGCTATACAGAGCAAAGATTCTAAACACCATGTCTGCCTCTGATAGAGCTATACAGAGCAAAGATTCTAAACACCATGTCCACCCCTGATAGAGCTATACAGAGCAAATATTCTAAACAACATGTCTGCCTCTGATAGAGCTATACAGAGCAAACAATCTAAACAACATGTCTGCCCCCTGATAGAGCTATACAGAGCAAAGATTCTAAACAACATGTCCTCCCCCTGATAGAGCCATACAGAGCAAAGATTCTAAACAACATGTCCGCCCCCTGATAGAGCTATACAGAGCAATGATTCTAAACAACATGTCCAACCCCTGATAGAGCTATATAGAGCAAAGATTCTAAACAAACTTTCCACCCCTGATAGAGCTTGACAGTTGTAGCCTCGACTACCAGGCTGTATCTTTACCATAAATAGAAACACATGGCACAGACATAGTGGGTAGAAAAGGCCACAGCCATTTTATTTAATTATACATGTCATTGCCTCCAACCTTAACATAAACATCATAATAAATATAAAAGAAATATACATAATTAACCAATAACTTTATTAACATAGTTAACATAACAAGGAACATGTCCTGCACCAACTTGCTCCCCAGGGGTCCACCGTCCATTGAATCCATTGCCAGGCAGACCTTCTGCCCAGCCCACCAACAGGCTAAGAGCTCCAGCTTAGCTCCGAACCTCTCCAGTAATCCATTGAACTATGGCTGACTCCCGATATTCCAGCCATAGACCCCCCCTAAGGAGCAAGATAATGCCAGCTGTGACAATGCATAGTCCAACACGATCCCTCCAATGCAACGCTGTATCTGAAACATAGAAAACAAGCGGCAGAAACCAGAAATAACAAGTATACATACTAACGTACCCATTTTTAGGGAGGGCGGGCGCGTTAAATTCTGGTAGGACAAAAAATCTGAAGGTTTTCCCCAGTGTCCAGACCTAAATACCCTCTGGTCCCCACCCCCAACTGCTCCCTTAATACTTTACCACCAATAGATACAGCCTTGCTATAGCACAAGCTGTCAATGCCCTCCTGCACCTAGGCGTCTCCGGGGGCTGCAATACAGAGCAAACAATCTAAACAACATGTCCACCCCTGATAGAGCTATACAGAGCAAAGATTCTAAACAACATGTCCACCCCCTGATAGAGCTATACAGAGCAAAGATTCTAAACAACATGTCCGCCCCCTGATAGAGCTATACAGAGCAAAGATTCTAACCAACATGTCCACCCCTGATAGAGCTATACAGAGCAAAGATTCTAAACAACATGTCCGCCCCCTGATAGAGCTATACAGAGCAAACAATCTAAACAACATGTCCACCCCTGATAGAGCTATACAGAGCAAAGATTCTAAACAACATGTCGGCCCCCTGATAGAGCTATACAGAGCAAACAATCTAAACAACATGTCTGCCCCTGATAGAGCTATACAGAGCAAAGATTCTAAACAACATGTCCGCCCCCTGATAGAGCTATACAGACCAAAGATTCTAAACAACATGTCCACCCCTGATAGAGCTATACAGAGTAAAGATTCTAAACAACATGTCCGCCCCCTGATAGAGCTATACAGAGCAAACAATCTAAACAACATGTCTGCCCCTGATAGAGCTATACAGAGCAAAGATTCTAAACAACATGTCCGCCCCCTGATAGAGCTATACAGAGCAAACAATCTAAACAACATGTCTGCCCCTGATAGAGCTATACAGAGCAAACAATCTAAACAACATGTCCACCCCTGATAGAGCTATACAGAGCAAAGATTCTAAACAACATGTCCGCCCCCTGATAGAGCTATACAGAGCAAACAATCTAAACAACATGTCTGCCCCTGATAGAGCTATACAGAGCAAACAATCTAAACAACATGTCTGCCCCCTGATAGAGCTATACAGAGCAAAGATTCTAAACAACATGTCTGCCCCCTTATAGAGCTATACAGAGCAAAGATTCTAAACAACATGTCCGCCCCCTGATAGAGCTATACAGAGCAAACAATCTAAACAACATGTCTGCCCCCTGATAGAGCTATACAGAGCAAACAGTCTAAACAACATGTCTGCCCCTGATAGAGCTATACAGAGCAAACAGTCTAAACAACATGTCTGCCCCTGATAGAGCTATACAGAGCAAACAATCTAAACAACATGTCTGCCCCTGATAGAGCTATACAGAGCAAACAATCTAAACAACATGTCTGCCCCCTGATAGAGCTATACAGAGCAAAGATAATAAACAACATGTCCGCCCTCTGATAGAGCTATACAGAGCAAACAATCTAAACAACATGTCTGCCCCCTGATAGAGCTATACAGAGCAAACAGTCTAAACAACATGTCTGCCCCTGATAGAGCTATACAGAGCAAACAATCTAAACAACATGTCTGCCCCTGATAGAGCTATACAGAGCAAACAATCTAAACAACATGTCTGCCCCCTGATAGAGCTATACAGAGCCAACAATCTAAACAACATGTCTGCCCCTGATAGAGCTATACAGAGCAAACAATCTAAACAACATGTCTGCCCCTGATAGAGCTATACAGAGCAAACAATCTAAACAACATGTCTGCCCCCTGATAGAGCTATACAGAGCAAAGATTCTAAACAACATGTCCTCCCCCTGATAGAGCCATACAGAGCAAAGATTCTAAACAACATGTCCGCCCCCTGATAGAGCTATACATAGCAATGATTCTAAACAACATGTCCAACCCCTGATAGAGCTATACAGAGCAAAGATTCTAAACAACATTTTCGCCCCCTGATAGTGCTCCACAGAGCAAAGATTCTAAACAACATGTCTGCCCCTGATAGAGCTATACAGAGCAAAGATTCTAAACACACACACAATCCAATTCATGTAAAATGCAGCCTGGCAGTATGTAGGATGTATATACACACACACACAATCCAATTCATGTAAAGTGCAGCCCGGCAGTATGTAGGATGTATATACACACATACAATCCAATTCATGTAAAGTGCAGCCTGGCAGTATGTAGGATGTATATACACACACACAATCCAATTCATGTAAAATGCAGCCTGGCAGTATGTAGGATGTATATACACACACACACAATCCAATTCATGTAAAGTGCAGCCCGGCAGTATGTAGGATGTATATACACACACACACAATCCAATTCATGTAAAGTGCAGCCTGGCAGTATGTAGGATGTATATACACACACACACACACAATCCAATTCATGTAAAGTGCAGCCCGGCAGTATGTAGGATGTATATACACACACACACAATCCAATTCATGTAAAGTTCTGCCCGGCAGTATGTAGGATGTATATACACACACACACAATCCAATTCATGTAAAGTGCAGCCCGGCAGTATGTAGGATGTATATACACAGACACAATCCAATTCATGTAAAGTTCAGCCCGGCAGTATGTAGGATGTATATACACACACACACAATCCAATTCATGTAAAGTGCAGCCCGGCAGTATGTAGGATGTATATACACAGACACACAATCCAATTCATGTAAAGTGCAGCCCGGCAGTATGTAGGATGTATATACACACACACACAATCCAATTCATGTAAAGTGCAGCCCGGCAGTATGCAGTGCTGTATTTACCGCGAGGCATCCTAGGCGGATGCCTATGGCGGCAAATTTTGGGGGGCGGCAGCGCCCCCCAGCACTGGAAAAAAATAAATTAAAAAAATAAAAATGTAAAAAAAAAAAAAATCCGCCCCTTTAAAAAAAAAAAAAAAAAAACCCCACCGCGCTTGCAGGCAGAGACAGAGGTGAGAGGGGATCGCAAGATCCCACCTCACATTCGCTCTGTCTGCCAGGCTGCACGGGGAGCCGAACAGGCAGCACAGAGAAACCTCCGTGCTGCCTGTTCAGCTCCCCGTGCAGTGTGCCGACACGGAAGTGCCGACAGTCACGTGACGGGCGCGCTGACGTCATACGCGCGCCCGGTCACGTGACCTATCGGCACAATCGCCGGGAAGCCGAACAGGCAGCATGGAGGGACCATGCTGCCTGCCTGCCAGGGAAAGGTAAGTGCTGATGGGAGACTGTGTGTGTGTGTGTGTGTGTGTGTGTGACTGAGTGTGATGGGAGTCAGAGTGTGTTTGTGTGTGTGTGTGTGTGTGTGTGTGTGTGTTACTGAGTGTGATGGGAGTCAGAGTGAGTGTGATGGGAGTCAGAGTGTGTGTGATGGGAGACTGTGTGTGACTGAGTGTGATGGGAGTCAGAGTGTGTGTGATGGGAGACAGTGTGTGTGACTGAGTGTGATGGGAGTCAGAGTGTGTGTGATGGGAGACAGTGTGTGTGACTGAGTGTGATGGGAGTCAGAGTGTGTGTGATGGGAGACTGTGTGTGACTGAGTGTGATGGAAGTCAGAGTGTGTGTGATGGGAGACAGTGTGTGTGACTGAGTGTGATGGGAGTCAGAGTGTGTGTGATGGGAGACAGTGTGTGTGACTGAGTGTGATGGGAGTCAGAGTGTGCGTGATGGGAGTAGGAGTGTGTGACTGAGTGTGATGGGAGTAGGAGTGTGTGACTGAGTGTGATGGGAGTCAGAGTGTGCATGATGGGAGTAGGAGTGTGTGACTGAGTGTGATGGGAGTGTGAGCTTGATGTGAGTCTGAATGATGGGGCATGTCTTAGGTGTGTAACGTGGGTGTGCAGCTTGGGTAGGGGGGTGCCCGGATTTTGTCTGCCTAGGGCAGCACAAAATCAAGATACACCACTGGCAGTATGTAGGATGTATATACACAGACACACAATCCAATTCATGTAAAGTGCAGCCCGGCAGTATGTAGGATGTATATACACACAGACACACAATCCAATTCATGTAAAGTGCAGCCCGGCAGTATGTAGGATGTATACACACACACACACACAATCCAATTCATGTAAAGTGCAGCCTGGCAGTATGTAGGATGTATATACACAGACACACAATCCAATTCATGTAAAGTGCAGCCCGGTAGTATGTAGGATGTATATACACACACACACAATCCAATTCATGTAAAGTGCAGCCCGGCAGTATGTAGGATGTATATACACACACAATCCAATTCATGTTAAGTGCAGCCCAGCAGTATGTAGGATGTATATACACACACACACACACACACAATCCAATTCATGTAAAGTGCAGCCCAGCAGTATGTAGGATGTATATACACACACACACAATCCAATTCATTTAAAGTGCAGCCTGGCAGTATGTAGGATGGATATACACACACACAATTCAATTAATTAATCAGGTTGGAGATCTCATAGGACCTACCATGATTAATTAATTGGATTCTGTCTGGAAACATGGCCGATGTTGGTAACTATTATAGTTGAGCGGACACCTGGATGTTCGGGTTCGAGAGGTTCGACCGAACTTCGGAAAAAAGTCTGGTTTCGGGCTCGAACTTGAAGTCAATGGGGACACAAACTTTTTGCCACTAAAATGCCTCTAAAAAGTCCTGGAAATGGCTAGAGGGCTGCAAAAGGAAGTGAAATGTGGGTATGAGTAGGACAAGTGCCCTGCAAACAAATGTGGATAGGGAAATAACTTCAAATAACATAAAATACATACAAATTACAAATACAGCTGAGCCATAAAATAGCACTAGATGGAATCTTTGATTTTAGCTTTGGAAGAACATAAATCTACATCTAAAGCATGGCTGCCAGGAGGATCAACAGAATTATCCATTTGAGAGAGGGTTGGAGTGCAGGGTATTCTCTTTCAGTTTATACTAAGTGACCCATAGGTTGAGGAGGTGGTGACCGTGGCGGTGTAGGTGGAAGCGGCGCTGGAGGAGGAGGAGGAGGAAGTAGCCAGAATTTTTCAAAGTGCGCTGTAAGCACAGTATTGGACTGTTCTATTTGACTCTCAGATATGAAGTGCACCGCAAGACGCAAATGTACTATTTACCACCCAAAACTATTAGAATTTTTCAAAGTGCGCTGTAAGCACAGTATTTGACTCTCTGATGTAATACATGTAATGCTATTGCTATTCTATAAACCGAAAGTCTATAAGCCGAATGACTTTCGATTTAAAGACTTTTGGTTTATAGCCGAACCTCGAACTCCAACACGGACATACAGTGAAATGTCGGGTTCGTGGCACGGACACCGTAATGTTCGGTACAAACCCGAACAGTGCTGTTCGGGTTCGCTCAACGCTAGTAACTATGCCTTAACAGTGTTATTCTGGCTTTGCCTTTAAACCATTATATACAATGTGCATTTTGTAGTATAGATATCAGTTAATTTGCTAGCACAGCAGAGGGAGGCAGCATACTGTACACACAGAGCTCCTCGTAGAGCTTTTCCCAGCAAATAATGACCCCGTGACACACACAACTGTCACAAACAATGTCTGCTGAGAAATCACCTGTTATGTTAGTTATAAATAACGAAATCCACTTAGCCTGTGCCTCTGTCCTTTTAACCCACTCAGTGTCAGCAGTGACAAACCGGAGTTTTATTCCTGAAAAGAGGGAAATACAGGGAATTGAGAATTTCAAACTTAAGGCCAAAGTAAACAAGCTGGAATCATTCTCTACTGCAGCTCAAGGGGATACGTTTTTTAAACTCGTCTACACTTCAGTTTGAAACTCCTCTGTCAATTCCCAGCCATTCTCTGTTTTATTAATAAAGCCCTCAGGTTTTGTTTCAATGCTTGAGAAAAAAAAATATCTTTGAACAAATTAATTTAAAAAAAAAAACTTTTTGACAATTACATTTTCTATTAGTGAACAGCAATTAAAACCAGCCTAAGAAAAAAGGAATATGTCAGTTAATAATGATAAGATAAAAACGAACAATGAGCTAAGAACTTGGAAAACGGAGTAGAAATATAGTATATATACACACACATATACACACATACATATACACACACACACATACATATATACACACACACACATACATATATACACACACATACATATATTCACACACATACATACATATATATATACACACACACATACATACATATATATATATACACACACACACACATACATATATATATACACACACACACACATACATATATATATACACACACACACACATACATATATATATACACACACACACACACACATACATATATACACACACACACATACATATATACACACACACACACATACATATACACACATACATACACATACATATACACACATACATATATACACACACACACATACATATACAGGGAGTGCAGAATTATTAGGCAAATGAGTATTTTGACCACATCATCCTCTTTATGCATGTTGTCTTACTCCAAGCTGTATAGGCTCGAAAGCCTACTACCAATTAAGCATATTAGGTGATGTGCATCTCTGTAATGAGAAGGGGTGTGGTCTAATGACATCAACACCCTATATCGGGTGTGCATAATTATTAGGCAACTTCCTTTCCTTTGGCAAAATGGGTCAAAAGAAGGACTTGACAGGCTCAGAAAAGTCAAAGATAGTGAGATATCTTGCAGAGGGATGCAGCACTCTTAAAATTGCAAAGCTTCTGAAGCGTGATCATCGAACAATCAAGCGTTTCGTTCAAAATAGTCAACAGGGTCGCAAGAAGCGTGTGGAAAAACCAAGGCGCAAAATAACTGCCCATGAACTGAGAAAAGTCAAGCGTTCAGCTGCCACGATGCCACTTGCCACCAGTTTGGCCATATTTCAGAGCTGCAACATCACTGGAGTGCCCAAAAGCACAAGGTGTGCAATACTCAGAGACATGGCCAAGGTAAGAAAGGCTGAAAGACGACCACCACTGAACAAGACACACAAGCTGAAACGTCAAGACTGGGCCAAGAAATATCTCAAGACTGATTTTTCTAAGGTTTTATGGACTGATGAAATGAGAGTGAGTCTTGATGGGCCCGTGGCTGGATTGGTAAAGGGCAGAGAGCTCCAGTCCGACTCAGACGCCAGCAAGGTGGAGGTGGAGTACTGGTTTGGGCTGGTATCATCAAAGATGAGCTTGTGGGGCCTTTTCAGGTTGAGGATGGAGTCAAGCTCAACTCCCAGTCCTACTGCCAGTTCCTTCAAGACACCTTCTTCAAGCAGTGGTACAGGAAGAAGTCTGCATCCTTCAAGAAAAACATGATTTTCATGAAGGACAATGCTCCATCACACGCGTCCAAGTACTCCACAGCGTGGCTGGCAAGAAAGGGTATAAAATATAAGGGTATACATACATATACACATACATATACACACACACACACACATACACATATACACATACATACACATATACACATACATATACACATATACACATACATATACACACACACACATACATATACACATACATATACACACACACATACATATACACACACACACATACATATACACACACACACATACATATACACACACACACATACATATACACACACACACATACATACATATATATATATATATATATATATATATATATCCAAGAGAAAGCACCTACTCACGGGGCGTGTATGTTTTAATTACTCACAGTGACAATGTATCTGCATGAGCAAACGATCAACGTTTTTGTGGACCTTTATCAAGACTTGATAAAGGTCCACAGTGTGACCGAAACGTCGATCGTTTGCTCATGCAGATACATTGTCACTGTGAGTAATTAAAACATCGACTTTGGATTTATATATATATATAAAAATACATTTACATATAACCTGAATCTATTATTAAAGAACCTCTCCAACTGGAAAATGGCCTAATGTGGTGCAAACTGAAGTGCTATAATTATATGAATATATATGTTACAATGTGAATATTCTCTGTATGTTAGGAACATATATCAGATTAGCAGCTTCTACTGATTCCCTCACAGCATTTAGCTGGAGCCTGGGAGGAATCAAAACGCAACAATTAATGGGACTTTATTACTTGAACAATGTATATACTGTGAATGTAGACAAGAAAAAAAAAATATATATATAAATGATATATCGATTGTGTCAGCAGAACTGCCGCTAACGCATAGATTAACAGAAAATGGTGTTGTATATGTGTCTGTGGTTTCTCTAGTTTATGACATCATCTTGGGACTTGAACTGCAAATTGACCACTTTTACTGAATATGTGTTATTTGCACATAAAGCAACAGGTGATGTCATAATCAGGAGACGGCTACAGACACATTTATAGTACATTATTCTGCTAATTTCTACATGTTTTTAGGTAGCCGATCATACAGCTGTATGTGTGGAATGAGAAGTAGGAGGAGTTAATGTCAGATCTATTCAGGTAGCTGATCATACAGCTGTATGCGTGGAATGAGAAGTAGGAGGAGTTAATGTCAGATCTATTCAGGTAGCCGATCATACAGCTGTATGCGTGGAATGAGAAGTAGGAGGAGTTAATGTCAGATCTATTCAGGTAGCCGATCATACAGCTGTATGCGTGGAATGAGAAGTAGGAGGAGTTAATGTCAGGTCTATTCAGGTAGCAGATCATACAGCTGTATGCGTGGAATGAGAAGTAGGAGGAGTTAATGTCAGGTCTATTCAGGTAGCAGATCATACAGCTGTATGCGTGGAATGAGAAGTAGGAGGAGTTAATGTCAGATCTATTCAGGTAGCCGATCATACAGCTGTATGCGTGGAATGAGAAGTAGGAGGAGTTAGTGTCAGATCTATTCAGGTAGCCGATCATACAGCTGTATGCGTGGAATGAGAAGTAGGAGGAGTTAGTGTCAGATCTATTCAGGTAGCCGATCATCCAGCTGTATGCGTGGAATGAGAAGTAGGAGGAGTTAATGTCAGATCTATTCAGGTAGCCGATCATACAGCTGTATGCGTGGAATGAGAAGTAGGAGGAGTTAATGTCAGATCTATTCAGGTAGCCGATCATACAGCTGTATGCGTGGAATGAGAAGTCAGAGGAGTTAGAGTCAGATCTATTCAGGTAGCCAATCATACAGCTGTATGTGTGGAATGAGAAGCAGGAGGAGTTAATGTCAGATCTATTCAGGTAGCTGATCATACAGCTGTATGCGTGGAATGAGAAGTAGGAGGAGTTAATGCCAGATCTATTCAGGTAGCCGATCATACAGCTGTATGCGTGGAATGAGAAGTAGGAGGAGTTAATGTCAGATCTATTCAGGTAGCCGATCATACAGCTGTATGCGTGGAATGAGAAGTAGGAGGAGTTAATGTCAGATCTATTCAGGTAGCTGATCATACAGCTGTATGCGTGGAATGAGAAGTAGGAGGAGTTAATGTCAGATCTATTCAGGTAGCCGATCATACAGCTGTATCGGTGGAATGAGAAGTAGGAGGAGTTAATGTCAGATCTATTCAGGTAGCTGATCATACAGCTGTATGCGTGGAATGAGAAGTAGGAGGAGTTAATGTCAGATCTATTCAGGTAGCTGATCATACAGCTGTATGCGTGGAATGAGAAGTAGGAGGAGTTAATGTCAGATCTATTCAGGTAGCTGATCATACAGCTGTATGCGTGGAATGAGAAGTAGGAGGAGTTAATGTCAGATCTATTCAGGTAGCCGATCATACAGCTGTATGCGTGGAATGAGAAGTAGGAGGAGTTAATGTCAGATCTATTCAGGTAGCTTATCATACAGCTGTACGCGTGGAATGAGAAGTCAGAGGAGTTAGGGTCAGATATATTCAGGTAGCCGATCATACAGCTGTATGCGTGGAATGAGAAGTAGGAGGAGTTAATGTCAGATCTATTCAGGTAGCCGATCATACAGCTGTATGTGTGGAATGAGAAGTAGGAGGAGTTAATGTCAAATCTATTCAGGTAGCCGATCATACAGCTGTATGCATGGAATGAAAAGTAGGAGGAGTTAATGTCAGATCTTTTAAGATTAATAGCAATAAAACAGTGGCAATTCTGAAAATACATTTGAGAGTTATGTCTGCTTAGAGATGCTTTATGTTTAATCAGTTTGGAAGCAGATATATATATATATAGACACTCAAAGTGCAGTTATATTCCCCAGAGTAATAGTGGCTAAATCATAAAAGGCTTTTCTATCCTCTGAGAGCAGCACACACAGCCATGTGAATTAGAGGAATTTCAGGGGAAAGTTCTAGATATGGATCAATCAGCTGGAAGATTCGACTGGCTCCACTTTCTGATCTTTGCCTTGGAATTGTTACTGTATCATTGTGTCAGCCAATGCTGGCCCAGTGGGTGCAATTAAATCGGTAGCCCACGTGTTACACATACAGAAAAATAATGAACTTTTCATTCCACCTTACTGCATCCACTCTATACTTTAAATAAGATAATGTAATAGGAGTTTGGAAAGTAAATCACCACCGCAGGGCACTTTGTTGGGATCTTCACTGGTCTCTCTTGTGAGATTAGGACGTTTATTATTGAAAGAGAGAATTGAAAAGAATGTCACACTTAAGGCCAAAGCAGTTGAGTTGGAGACATTCTCCGTTGCCCTCTGCTCCAGTCTCTGATGTGTTGGCCTTTATTTTGCTAACTCCATCTCTCAGGAATCAATCCAAAGCCTTCTAGTAAACATTGCATTTGGTAAAGAGCTTTAAAGATCTAAGAATCCCAATTAGTCCTAAATACATTTCTGCAGCAGTGAAAATTGTCCAAAAAACCAATTACCCCAGCTGAGGTTCTCGTAATGCTTGCTGCTCAGTGTCTCTCTCGTCTTACATGTTGGCTTCGGTAAAAGCACTTAACATTTCAAGAGTTATTTGCAGTTAATGTGGCGAATCCTGTATTTTTAATGCTTGTGTCAATACAGATGCTGGAAATGTTTTTCTAAGATCAGGTGGGAATAATAATCTTCCTTTTACAATTCCAAGCACTTTAATTTAACGTAAAATCGTTACAACACATAAACCCTGTGTTAAAAGCAGTGCTTGTCTGCCCCCCCCCCCCCCCCCCCCCCGCCTCCTGTGCTTGCCGTGTGTGCATACATATATTACACAGGAGTCTGTACAGAGCAGACATATAATAATACCAGGTGAATGATAACTATACTTGCAGTGTGTGCATACATATATTACACAGGAGTCTGTACAGAGCAGACATATAATAATACCAGGTGAATGATAACTATACTTGCAATGTGTGCATACATATATTACACAGGAGTCTGTACAGAGCAGACATATATTAATACCAGGTGAATGATAACTATACTTGCAGTGTGTGCATACATATATTACACAGGAGTCTGTACAGAGCAGACATATAATAACACCAGGTGAATGCTAACTATACTTGTAATGTGTGCATACATATATTACACAGGAGTCTGTACAGAGCAGACATTTAATAATACCAGGTGAATGATAACTATACTTGCAGTGTGTGCATACATATATTACACAGGAGCCTGTACAGAGCAGACATATAATAATACCAGGTAAATGATAACTATACTTGCAATGTGTACATACATATATTACACAGGAGTCTGTACAGAGCAGACATATAATAATACCAGGTGAATGATAACTATACTTGCAGTGTGTGCATACATATATTACACAGGAGCCTGTACAGAGCAGACATATAATAATACCAGGTGAATGATAACTATACTTGCAGGGTGTGCATACATATATTACACAGGAGTCTGTACAGAGCAGACATATAATAATACCAGGTAAATGATAACTATACTTGCAGTGTGTGCATACATATATTACACAGGAGCCTGTACAGACAGACATATAATAACACCAGGTGAATGATAACTATACTTGCAGTGTGTGCATACATATATTGCACAGGAGCCTGTACAGAGCAGACATATAATAATACCAGGTGAATGATAACTATACTTGCAGTGTGTGCATACATATATTACACAGGAGCCTGTACAGAGCAGACATATAATAATACCAGGTAAATGATAACTATACTTGCAGTGTGTGCATACATATATTACACAGGAGTCTGTACAGAGCAGACATATAATAATACCAGGTGAATGATAACTGTACTTGCAGTGTGTGCATACATATATCACACAGGAGTCTGTACAGAGCAGACATATAATAATACCAGGTGAATGATAACTATACTTGCAATGTGTGCATACATATATTACACAGGAGTCTGTACAGAGCAGACATATAATAATACCAGGTGAATGATAACTATACTTGCAGTGTGTGCATACATATATTACACAGGAGTCTGTACAAAGCAGACATATAATAATACCAGGTGAATGATAACTATACTTGCAGTGTGTGCATACATACATTACACATAGGATTTTCTCTAATTCTTTCCTGACAAAGACAGGAGTTCTCAATATACAGTCAAGTCACTTGCTTTTGTAGCCGAAAATAATCTATGTGTTTAAACATGGGAGTGATCTTGGCAGAAAAGGTGGAGCTATCACTATGCCCTACAAAATACAAACAACCACAAAATGGTATTCTGGTTGGTGCGCTGTGGAAAGCACCACCTAAGAAGAATTAAAATTATAATTGCTTTAAACATCAAATGGTAAGGGTATCTCAAAGCATAGACAGCATACATAGCATAATACAATTTGAAAGATGTAGAAGTGTTTCTAATTCCACTCATTTATATATGATTTAATTAATTGCGTATACAAATAAAAACAAAATTAGGTGTTTATGACCTGGCTCCATTTTGTGAATATTTCCCATGATGCAAAATAGTCCAACATCTTCCAACCAGTCCCACTTTACAACTGTGGCCAGACCCTGCATGATGATGTCATAAGATACTCCCCTGCTCTCTTACTGGCTCCTGTGTATCATAGTGGGTAGGACTAGGTGGCTGTGTACAACACAAAGATAGGAGATTGACCTGATCAAACCTTGTGATGTAATAGTTACATTCCCCTCTCATTCAATGCAAGTCTATGGTCAGAATTCTGACTTATAGACTGCATTCTGTGTCCCCAGCCCCAAAGTGACATACTAGTGCTGTAACGTCACTGGGGGGTGGCACCCAAAAACACTATATCTCACTATTTCACCTTATTTAACAAAAACAAAAGACATATCTGAAATCAACAATGCAAACTAAAAAAAGAAATATTAAATAAATTAATAAACATTTTTGGGTGGGAGGGTCTATTTTTGTCTATATCTATTATTTTAATTCTAGTTTAAATTGGCACAGGGGGCACCCACAGAGCAGGGGAAAAAGAGTGCGTGATCCTGTGGTTGTATTGAAATAAGAGAACAGGCTTCATATAAAGACCAAAGTCACAGGGTTAATACGTGTGCAGATTTGTGACTATAAATCTTGGAAAGTAGATAGATACAGAATGAAACCTTTATCTCACACAGCGCGACTGCCACCGCCGGGGACACGAGGCAAGGTGACTTGTATATTATTCCGCTCTCCTCTACCTGCGATCCCCAGCAAGTGAGGGTTTTTTGGGACCCACTATAAATATGTAAATAAGCTGCTGAGTGTTTTTGCTATTTACTGTAATGATAAAATGCCTTTACCCACTCACATTCCAGCTGTGTGTGAAGTGTTTCAAAATGACAACATCTTCTGCCAGAGGAAAAGACTTTCCTTATTAGCTTTATTTGGAAGAGGCTCTGAATTAAGCACCAGACTGATTCTCCAGACTAAGAATGTGATAGAGGGGAAACAAAGTCTCAACAAAAAAAGAAAAAGAAACTTAGAACTCAATAACGAAATCCAGATACTTGTCCCAGTTCTGAGACAGTCACAAGCCTCTCCCTGGAATCTGTAATTATCTGGTTCGGTTTCCCTCTGCTAAATCACTGTAAATAGTATAAAAGGTCTTGTTTTATGTCCGATGTTCGATTTATTCTGGCCCATACTCCTTCAGACCTCTGCTTAAAGAGGAAGTCATGTCAATGTGCTTTACACCTCTCGATCCGATGCTTGTCATTGTACTTGGTGATGTGAGGCTTGCATGCAGCTGCTCCAGAGTCCAGTGGTGGCGTGCTTTACACCACTCGATCCGACGCTTGGCATTGTACTTGGTGATGTGAGGCTTGCATGCAGCTGCTCCAGAGTCCAGTGGCGGCGTGCTTTACACCACTCGATCCGATGCATGGCATTGTACTTGGTGATGTGGGGCTTGCATGCAGCTGCTCCAGAGTCCAGTGGTGGTGTGCTTTACACCACTCAATCCGATGCTTGGCATTGTACTTGGTGATGTGAGGCTTGCATGCAACTGCTCCAGAGTCCAGTGGTGGCATGCTTTACACCACTCGATCCGATGCCTGGCATTGTACTTGGTGATGTGAGGCTTGCATGCAGCTGCTCCAGAGTCCAGTTGCGGCGTGCTTTACACCACTAGATCCGATGCTTGGCATTGTACTTGGTGATGTGAGGCTTGCATGCAGCTGCTCCAGAGTCCAGTTGCGGCGTGCTTTACACCACTCGATCCCACGCTTGGCTTTGTACTTGGTGATGTGAGGCTTGCATGCAACTGCTCCAGAGTCCAGTGGTGGCATGCTTTACACCACTAGATCCAACGCTTGGCATTGTACTTGGTGATGTGAGGCTTGCATGCAGCTGCTCCAGAGTCCAGTTGCGGCGTGCTTTACACCACTCGATCCAACGCTTGGCTTTGTACTTGGTGATGTGAGGCTTGCATGCAACTGCTCCAGAGTCCAGTGGTGGCATGCTTTACACCACTAGATCCAACGCTTGGCATTGTACTTGGTGATGTGAGGCTTGCATGCAGCTGCTCCAGAGTCCAGTTGCGGCGTGCTTTACACCACTCGATCCAACACTTGGCTTTGTACTTGGTGATGTGAGGCTTGCATGCAGCTGCTCCAGAGTCCAGTGGCGGCATGCTTTACACCACTAGATCCGATGCTTGGCATTGTACTTGGTGATGTGAGACTTGCATGCAGCTGCTCCAGAGTCCAGTGGTGGCGTGCTTTACACCACTAGATCCGATGCTTGGCATTGTACTTGGTGATGTGAGGCTTGCATGCAGCTGCTCCAGAGTCCAGTTGCGGCGTGCTTTACACCACTCGATCCCACGCTTGGCTTTGTACTTGGTGATGTGAGGCTTGCATGCAACTGCTCCAGAGTCCAGTGGTGGCATGCTTTACACCACTAGATCCAACGCTTGGCATTGTACTTGGTGATGTGAGGCTTGCATGCAGCTGCTCCAGAGTCCAGTTGCGGCGTGCTTTACACCACTCGATCCAACGCTTGGCTTTGTACTTGGTGATGTGAGGCTTGCATGCAACTGCTCCAGAGTCCAGTGGTGGCATGCTTTACACCACTAGATCCAACGCTTGGCATTGTACTTGGTGATGTGAGGCTTGCATGCAGCTGCTCCAGAGTCCAGTTGCGGCGTGCTTTACACCACTCGATCCAACACTTGGCTTTGTACTTGGTGATGTGAGGCTTGCATGCAGCTGCTCCAGAGTCCAGTGGCGGCATGCTTTACACCACTAGATCCGATGCTTGGCATTGTACTTGGTGATGTGAGACTTGCATGCAGCTGCTCCAGAGTCCAGTGGTGGCGTGCTTTACACCACTCGATCCGACGCTTGACAGTTCACAGTCGTTGGTCAGCAAGTCGCACCTCTGTTTCCTTATTTGTTTCCTGTCTCATTGCTGAAGCAGTTCACAATCATTGTTCAGCTAGTCACGTTCCTACTTAATTAAATCAAAACTCGGGAAAGGTAAAATGTAGAGATATGAAAAAAGTTGCATTGACCAAGAAATTCCAGTATGAATAAGCTGAGCTAATTTCATGATTCTAGATTTCAAAGTTCAAGAGTTTGTCCTGCTTCTGACAAACATTTTCTGTTTTATAGTTAAGATGTTCACAGTATAAACAATGTCTATCTTGACAGAGTCACTTTACATCAGGGTTAAACAAGCACGAGGTCACCTGACTGTGGGTGGGGTCTGACACATCCACTATAAGTCTGACAGACCAATAAGGGAGCACTTACACAAACAATGCATTCATACACATACATAATGAAGCAAAATGGCGACTGTTTGCATTAATTAATCAAACTTCCTAAAAAAGGTAATTAAAAAAGGCAAGGTAATCAAGAAACCGCAATACTTGTTTTTACCCGGGGTTTTTCACAAGCTTATTTTCTGCATGTTATACTTGTTTATAGTGCACAGATTTTTACTTGTACAGTTCTTCACTATTTTTATGGTCAAACTAATTTCATTGGTGCTTCTATATTCAGTGGCATTAGTGAACCTCACTGTGCAGCATTTCCATGCTCCCCTTTGGGAAATGACTGTGGAATTGAGTACAAATAAGGGGCAGAACATAGAAAATATATGTAAAATATTCACCAAACATGTTATACAATACATTTTCAAGATGCTGGTGGCCATCCACTGATTTGGCAGAAACACTCTCTGTGGCATTTTAATGGGCATACTGTCTGTGGCCTATTAATGGGCATACTGTCTGTGGCATATTAATGGGCATACTGTCTGTGGCATATTAATGGGCATACTGTCTGTGGCATTTTAATGGGCATACTGTCTGTGGCATACTAATGGGCATACTGTCTGTGGCATATTAATGGGCATACTGTCTGTGGCATACTAATGGGCATACTGTCTGTGGCATATTATGGGTCATACTGTCTGTGGCCTATTAATGGGCATACTGTCTGTGGCATATTATGGGTCATACTGTCTGTGGCATATTATGGGCATACTGTCTGTGGCCTATTAATGGGCATACTGTCTGTGGCCTATTAATGGGCATACTGTCTGTGGCATATTATGGATCATACTGTCTGTGGCATATTAATGGGCATACTGTCTGTGGCATATTATGGGTCATACTGTCTGTGGCCTATTAATGGGCATACTGTCTGTGGCATATTAATGGGCATACTGTCTGTGGCATATTATGGGTCATACTGTCTGTGGCCTATTAATGGGCATACTGTCTGTGGCATATTATGGGTCATACTGTCTGTGGCCTATTAATGGGCATACTGTCTGTGGCCTATTAATGGGCATACTGTCTGTGGCATATTAATGGGCATACTGTCTGTCGCCTATTAATGGGCATACTGTCTGTGGCATATTATGGGTCATACTGTCTGTGGCCTATTAATGGGCATACTGTCTGTGGCCTATTAATGGGCATACTGTCTGTGGCATATTAATGGGCATACTGTCTGTGGCATATTATGGGTCATACTGTCTGTGGCATATTATGGGTCTTCCTGTGTGTGGCATATTAATGGGCATACTGTCTGTGGCATATTAATGGGCATACTGTCTGTCGCCTATTAATGGGCATACTGTCTGTGGCATATTATGGGTCATAATGTCTGTGGCATATTAATGGGCATACTGTCTGTGGCATATTAATGGGCATACTGTCTGTCGCCTATTAATGGGCATACTGTCTGTGGCATATTATGGGTCATACTGTCTGTGGCATATTAATGGGCATACTGTCTGTGGCATATTAATGGGCATACTGTCTGTCGCCTATTAATGGGCATACTGCCTGTGGCATATTAATGGGCATAATTTCTGTGGCATATTATGGGTCATCCTGTGTGTGGCATATTAATGGGAATACTGTCTGTGGCCTATTATGGGTCATACTATCTGTGGCATATTAATGGGAATATTGTCTGTGGCATATTATGGGTCATACTGTCTGTGGCATATTATGGGACATACTGTCTGTGGCATATTAATGGGCATACTGTCTGTGGCATATTATGGGTCATACTGTCTGTGGCATATTATGGGACATACTGTCTGTGGCATATTATGGGTCATACTGTCTGTGGCATATTAATGGGCATACTGCCTGTGGCATATTATGGGTCATCATGTTTGTGGAATATTAATGGGCATACTGTCTGTGACATATTATGGGTCATCATGTCTGTGGCATATTAATGGGCATACTGTCTGTGACATATTATGGGTCATCATGTCTGTGGCATATTAATGGGCATACTGTCTGTGACATATTATGGGTCATCATGTCTGTGGCATATTAATGGGCATACTGTCTGTGACATATTATGGGTCATCATGTCTGTGGCATATTAATGGGCATACTGTCTGTGACATATTATGGGTCATCATGTCTGTGGCATATTAATGGGCATACTGTCTGTGACATATTATGGGTCATCATGTCTGTGGCATATTAATGGGCATACTGTCTGTGACATATTATGGGTCATCATGTCTGTGGCATATTAATGGGCATACTGTCTGTGACATATTATGTTTTATAATGTCTGTGGCATATTATGGGTCATACTGTCTGTGGCATATTAATGGGCATACTGTCTGTGGCATATTAATGGGCATCCTGTCTGTGGCATATTAATGGGCATACTGTCTGTGACATATTATGTTTTATAATGTCTGTGGCATATTATGGGTCATACTGTCTGTGGCATATTAATGGGCATACTGTCTGTGGCATATTAATGGGCATCCTGTCTGTGGCATATTAATGGGCATCCTGTCTGTGGCATATTATGGGTCATACTGTCTGTGGCATATTAATGTGCATACTGTCTGTGGCATATTAATGGGCATACTGTCTGTGGCATATTATGGGTCATACTGTCTGTGGCAGTAAATACAAATAAATACATATATAAATAAATAAAAATAAAATAAATGTTCAGTTAAGCTAATTAATGACTCAGTGTTATAAAACAAATGTTTAGTTGTCCTCTAGGATGCTTTGCGGGTAAGGTTATGGTAGGGTGGTGTGCTTTTGTCCTCTAGGATGCTTTGTGGGTAAGGTTATGGTAGGGTGGTGTGCTTTGCTGGTAAGGTTATGGTAGGATGGTGTGCTTTGCTGGTAAGGTTATGGTAGGGTGGTGTGCTTTGCTGGTAAGGTTATGGTAGGGTGGTGTGCTTTGCTGGTAAGGTTATGGTAGAGTGGTGTGCTTTGCTGGTAAGGTTATGGTAGGGTGGTGTGCTTTGCTGGTAAGGTTATGGTAGGGTGGTGTGCTTTGCTGGTAAGGTTATGGTAGGATGGTGTGCTTTGCTGGTAGGGTTATGGTAGGGTGGTGTGCTTTGCTGCTAGGGTTATGGTAGGGTGGTGTGCTTTTCTGGTAAGGTTATGGTAGGGTGGTGTGCTTTGCTGGTAAGGTTATGGTAGGGTGGTGTGCTTTGCTGGTAAGGTTATGGTAGGATGGTGTGCTTTGCTGGTAGGGTTATGGTAGGGTGGTGTGCTTTGCTGCTAGGGTTATGGTAGGGTGGTGTGCTTTTCTGGTAAGGTTATGGTAGGGTGGTGTGCTTTGCTGGTAAGGTTATGGTAGGGTGGTGTGCTTTGCTGGTAAGGTTATGGTAGGATGGTGTGCTTTGCTGGTAGGGTTATGGTAGGTGGTGTGCTTTGCTGCTAGGGTTATGGTAGGGTGGTGTGCTTTGCTGGTAAGGTTATGGTAGGGTGGTGTGCTTTGCTGGTAAGGTTATGGTAGGGTGGTGTGCTTTGCTGGTAGGGTTATGGTAGGGTGGTGTGCTTTGCTGGTAAGGTTATGGAGGGTGGTGTGCTTTGCTGGTAGTGTTATGGTAGGGTGGTGTGCGTTGCTGGTAGGGTTATGGTAGGGTGGTGTGCTTTGCTGGTAGGGTTATGGTAGGGTGGTGTGCTTTGCTGGTATGGTTATGGTAGGGTGGTGTGCTTTTGTCCTCTAGGATGCTTTGCTGGTAGGGTTATGGTAGGCTAGTGTGCTTTTGTCCTTTAGGATGCTTTTCTGGTAGTGTTATGGTAGGGTGGTGTGCTTTGCTGGTAAGGTTATGGTAGGGTGGTGTGCTTTGCTGGTAAGGTTATGGTAGGGGGGTGTGCTTTGCTGGTAGGGTTATGGTAGGGTGGTGTGTTTTGATGGTAAGGTTATGGTAGGGTGGTGTACTTTGCTGGTAGGGTTATGGTAGGGTGGTGTGCTTTGCTGGTAGTGTTATGGTAGGGTGGTGTGCTTTTCTGGTAAGGTTATGGAGGGTGGTGTGCTTTGCTGGTAAGGTTATGGTAGGGTGGTGTGCTTTGCTGGTAAGGTTATGGTAGGGGGGTGTGCTTTTCTGGTAGGGTTATGGTAGGGTGGTGTGCTTTGCTGGTAAGGTTATGGTAGGATGGTGTGCTTTGCTGGTAGTGTTATGGTAGGGTGGTGTGCTTTGCTGGTAGGGTTATGGTAGATTGGTGTGCTTTGCTGGTAAAGTTATGGTAGGGTGGTGTGCTTTGCTGGTAAGGTTATGGATGGTGGTGTGCTTTGCTGGTAGTGTTATGGTAGGGTGGTGTGCTTTTCTGGTAAGGTTATGGAGGGTGGTGTGCTTTGCTGGTAGTGTTATTGTAGGGTGGTGTGCTTTGCTGGTAGTGTTATGGAGGGTGGTGTGCTTTGCTGGTAGGGTTATGGAGGGTGGTGTGCTTTGCTGGTAGTGTTATTGTAGGGTGGTGTGCTTTGCTGGTAAGGTTATGGTAGGGTGGTGTGCTTTGCTGGTAAGGTTATGGTAGGGTGGTGTGCTTTGCTGGTAAGGTTATGGTAGGGTGGTGTGCTTTGCTGGTAGGGTTATGGTAGGGTGGTGTGCTTTTGTCCTCTAGGATGCTTTGCTGGTAGGGTTATGGTAGGCTAGTGTGCTTTTGTCCTTTAGGATGCTTTTCTGGTAGTGTTATGGTATGGTGGTGTGCTTTGCTGGTAAGGTTATGGTAGGGTGGTGTGCTTTGCTGGTAAGGTTATGGTAGGGTGGTGTGCTTTGCTGGTAAGGTTATGGTAGGGTGGTGGGCTTTGCTGGTAAGGTTATGGTAGGGGGGTGTGCTTTGCTGGTAGGGTTATGGTAGGGTGGTGTGCTTTGCTGCTAGGGTTATGGTAGGGTGGTGTGCTTTTCTGGTAAGGTTATGGTAGGGTGGTGTGCTTTGCTGGTAAGGTTATGGTAGGGTGGTGTGCTTTGCTGGTAAGGTTATGGTAGGGTGGTGTGCTTTGCTGGTAAGGTTATGGTAGGATGGTGTGCTTTGCTGGTAGGGTTATGGTAGGTGGTGTGCTTTGCTGCTAGGGTTATGGTAGGGTGGTGTGCTTTGCTGGTAAGGTTATGGTAGGGTGGTGTGCTTTGCTGGTAAGGTTATGGTAGGGTGGTGTGCTTTGCTGGTAAGGTTATGGTAGGGGGGTGTGCTTTGCTGGTAGGGTTATGGTAGGGTGGTGTGCTTTGATGGTAAGGTTATGGTAGGGTGGTGTGCTTTGCTGGTAGGGTTATGGTAGGGTGGTGTGCTTTGCTGGTAGGGTTATGGTAGGGTGGTGTGCTTTGCTGGTAGTGTTATGGTAGGGTGGTGTGCTTCGCTGGTAGGGTTATGGTAGGTGGTGTGCTTTGCTGCTAGGGTTATGGTAGGGTGGTGTGCTTTGCTGGTAAGGTTATGGTAGGGTGGTGTGCTTTGCTGGTAAGGTTATGGTAGGGGGGTGTGCTTTGCTGGTAGGGTTATGGTAGGGTGGTGTGCTTTTGTCCTCTAGGATGCTTTGCTGGTAGGGTTATGGTAGGCTAGTGTGCTTTTGTCCTTTAGGATGCTTTTCTGGTAGTGTTATGGTAGGGTGGTGTGCTTTGCTGGTAAGGTTATGGTAGGGTGGTGTGCTTTGCTGGTAAGGTTATGGTAGGGTGGTGTGCTTTGCTGGTAGGGTTATGGTAGGTGGTGTGCTTTGCTGCTAGGGTTATGGTAGGGTGGTGTGCTTTGCTGGTAAGGTTATGGTAGGGTGGTGTGCTTTGCAGGTAAGGTTATGGTAGGGTGGTGTGCTTTGCTGGTAAGGTTATGGTAGGGGGGTGTTTTTTGCTGGTAGGGTTATGGTAGGGTGGTGTGCTTTGATGGTAAGGTTATGGTAGGGTGGTGTGCTTTGCTGGTAGGGTTATGGTAGGGTGGTGTGCTTTGCTGGTAGGGTTATGGTAGGGTGGTGTGCTTTGCTGGTAGTGTTATGGTAGGGTGGTGTGCTTCGCTGGTAGGGTTATAGTAGGTGGTGTGCTTTGCTGCTAGGGTTATGGTAGGGTGGTGTGCTTTGCTGGTAAGTTTATGGTAGGGTGGTGTGCTTTGCTGGTAAGGTTATGGTAGGGGGGTATGCTTTGCTGGTAGGGTTATGGTAGGGTGGTGTGCTTTTGTCCTCTAGGATGCTTTGCTGGTAGGGTTATGGTAGGCTAGTGTGCTTTTGTCCTTTAGGATGCTTTTCTGGTAGTGTTATGGTAGGGTGGTGTGCTTTGCTGGTAAGGTTATGGTAGGGTGGTGTGCTTTGCTGGTAAGGTTATGGTAGGGTGGTGTGCTTTGCTGGTAAGGTTATGGTAGGGTGGTGGGCTTTGCTGGTAAGGTTATGGTAGGGGGGTGTGCTTTGCTGGTAGGGTTATGGTAGGGTGGTGTGTTTTGATGGTAAGGTTATGGTAGGGTGGTGTACTTTGCTGGTAGGGTTATGGTAGGGTGGTGTGCTTTGCTGGTAGGGTTATGGTAGGGTGGTGTGCTTTGCTGGTAGTGTTATGGTAGGGTGGTGTGCTTCGCTGGTAGGGTTATGGTAGGGTGGTGTGCTTTGCTGGTAGGGTTATGGTAGGGTGGTGTGCTTTGCTGGTAGTGTTATGGTAGGGTGGTGTGCTTTGCTGGTAAGGTTATGGAGGGTGGTGTGCTTTGCTGGTAGTGTTATGGTAGGGTGGTGTGCGTTGCTGGTAGGGTTATGGTAGGGTGGTGTGCTTTGCTGGTAGGGTTATGGTAGGGTGGTGTGCTTTGCTGGTAAGGTTATGGTAGGGTGGTGTGCTTTGCTGGTAGTGTTATGGTAGGGTGGTGTGCTTTGATGGTAGGGTTATGGTAGGGTGGTGTGCTTTGCTGGTAAAGTTATGGTAGGGTGGTGTGCTTTGCTGGTAAGGTTATGGAGGGTGGTGTGCTTTGCTGGTAGTGTTATGGTAGGGTGGTGTGCTTTTCTGGTAAGGTTATGGAGGGTGGTGTGCTTTGCTGGTAGTGTTATTGTAGGGTGGTGTGCTTTGCTGGTAGTGTTATGGAGGGTGGTGTGCTTTGCTGGTAGGGTTATGGTAGGGTGGTGTGCTTTGCTGCTAGGGTTATGGTAGGGTGGTGTGCTTTGCTGGTAAGGTTATGGTAGGGTGGTGTGCTTTGCTGGTAAGGTTATGGTAGGGTGGTGTGCTTTGCTGGTAAGGTTATGGTAGGGTGGTGTGCTTTGCTGGTAGGGTTATGGTAGGGTGGTGTGCTTTTGTCCTCTAGGATGCTTTGCTGGTAGGGTTATGGTAGGCTAGTGTGCTTTTGTCCTTTAGGATGCTTTTCTGGTAGTGTTATGGTAGGGTGGTGTGCTTTGCTGGTAAGGTTATGGTAGGGTGGTGTGCTTTGCTGGTAAGGTTATGGTAGGGTGGTGTGCTTTGCTGGTAGGGTTATGGTAGGTGGTGTGCTTTGCTGCTAGGGTTATGGTAGGGTGGTGTGCTTTGCTGGTAAGGTTATGGTAGGGTGGTGTGCTTTGCAGGTAAGGTTATGGTAGGGTGGTGTGCTTTGCTGGTAAGGTTATGGTAGGGTGGTGTGCTTTGCTGGTAAGGTTATGGTAGGGTGGTGTGCTTTGCTGGTAAGGTTATGGTAGGGTGGTGTGCTTTGCTGGTAAGGTTATGGTTGGGTGGTGGGCTTTGCTGGTAAGGTTATGGTAGGGGGGTGTGCTTTGCTGGTAGGGTTATGGTAGGGTGGTGTGCTTTGATGGTAGGGTTATGGTAGGGTGGTGTGCTTTGCTGGTAGGGTTATGGTAGGGTGATGTGCTTTGCTGGTAGGGTTATGGTAGGGTGGTGTGCTTTGCTGGTTGTGTTATGGTAGGGTGGTGTGCTTTGCTGGTTGTGTTATGGAGGGTGGTGTGCTTTGCTGGTAGTGTTATGGTAGGGTGGTGTGCTTTGCTGGTAAGGTTATGGTAGGGTGGTGTGCTTTGCTGGTAAGGTTATGGTAGGGGGGTGTGCTTTGCTGGTAAGGTTATGGTAGGGGGGTGTGCTTTGCTGGTAAGGTTATGGTTGGGTGGTGGGCTTTGCTGGTAAGGTTATGGTAGGGGGGTGTGCTTTGCTGGTAGGGTTATGGTAGGGTGGTGTGCTTTGATGGTAGGGTTATGGTAGGGTGGTGTGCTTTGCTGGTAGGGTTATGGTAGGGTGGTGTGCTTTGCTGGTAGGGTTATGGTAGGGTGGTGTGCTTTGCTGGTAGGGTTATGGTAGGGTGGTGTGCTTTGCTGGTTGTGTTATGGTAGGGTGGTGTGCTTTGCTGGTTGTGTTATGGAGGGTGGTGTGCTTTGCTGGTAGTGTTATGGTAGGGTGGTGTGCGTTGCTGGTAGGGTTATGGTAGGGTGGTGTGCTTTTCTGGTAGGGTTATGGTAGGGTGGTGTGCTTTGCTGGTAAGGTTATGGTAGGATGGTGTGCTTTGCTGGTAGTGTTATGGTAGGGTGGTGTGCTTTGCTGGTAGGGTTATGGTAGATTGGTGTGCTTTGCTGGTAAAGTTATGGTAGGGTGGTGTGCTTTGCTGGTAAGGTTATGGATGGTGGTGTGCTTTGCTGGTAGTGTTATGGTAGGGTGGTGTGCTTTTCTGGTAAGGTTATGGAGGGTGGTGTGCTTTGCTGGTAGTGTTATTGTAGGGTGGTGTGCTTTGCTGGTAGTGTTATGGAGGGTGGTGTGCTTTGCTGGTAAGGTTATGGAGGGTGGTGTGCTTTGCTGGTAGTGTTATGGTAGGGTGGTGTGCTTTTCTGGTAAGGTTATGGAGGGTGGTGTGCTTTGCTGGTAGTGTTATGGAGGGTGGTGTGCTTTGCTGGTAAGGTTATGGTAGGGTGGTGTGCTTTGCTGGTAGGGTTATGGTAGGGTGGTCCGCTTTGCTGGTAGGGTTATGGTAGGGTAGTGTGCTTTGCTGGTAGTGTTATGGAGTGTTGTGGGCTTTGCTGGTAAGGTTATGGTAGGTTTGTGGGCTTTGCTGGTAAGGTTATGGTAGGGTGGTGTGCTTTGCTGGTAGGGTTATGGTAGGGTGGTGTGCTTTGCTGGTAGTGTTATGGAGGGTGGTGTGCTTTTGTTCTTTCCATTGTTTAATACTCTATCTGCCAGGTTTGATCTGTCCCTTGGTAGTAGTTTTCCTCTATGGGTTTACACTGTGATAATAGCCTATTTATTCTTAATCCCACAGGTTATTCGCATCTTTTGTTATATTTTAAACACAATATTCTTTTCCCATCTGTGTTGTTTATATTGTGTGTATTTATGTGATGTTCTCACAGCCTTTCTATCATGGACCCAAATAAATTATAAATATTTTTTATTTTTGCAAATTGTGTGCAGTTCTCCAATTGTTCTGTCTAAAGATTGCATCATTAACAGACCTTCCTTATATTAGGGTCTCTCGGCACACATCCCTTTTGTGTTTTATTGACAGTAAGGTGTTCAGACAGGAGAACTTATTTAGTAATTATTTGTTGATGGTGGTAGGGTAACCCCAGGAAATAACCAGCGTTGTGTTACTGTTTTAATTTCATGAAGTAGGAATGTAATTCAGCACCATGGATAGCGATTGTGAGTGAGATTCCTACAAATACCATACCTGCAAAATATCTAGATTTTCACAGAGTCCCGAGTATGGCTGATGGCTCCAGTGAGAGTCAGAGGTTTTGAATATGTATATATATATCCAAAATTAGTATTCAAGAACAATCCTTTTCCAGAATACACTGGGAAATGTACATTTTGTGTGTTACTATAAATGAATCAAAACATGGAATGAAAAACAAAGACATTATTACAAGGCATGCTGCTAATAAGGCTGTATATGAGGCAGGTATTTGTATTGTGCTCCTTTGGTTAGGTTTAGTGCTTTCCTCGGTCCAGTATTATGGGATTTGCACCTTCCACAGCAGAGGGGGTCTGTCTGCAGATCCAGTACTGTGGTGGAACAGGTGATCCAGATAAGAACTGGCTTCATGAAAGCCTGATGAGCAGTCCCAGGAAGGGTTAAACCAGATTACTGGGAGCTGGAGCTTTGCTCCTGGGAGAGGAGCAGACAAGAACCTGTAAATAACATCCAATCATTGTCATCTTCATTCTAGTTTACAGACAATTACAAGTCCTGTCTCACGGGAAGCGATTGTAAGATGTCCTGTGTGGTGGTGACAATTCTCCCACCCCAGGGGGACCCTCTCAGCTCCTCCTTATAAGTGGAGAATGACTGTCGGGATTTATATATTCTATTATAATGTCTGGCTCACGTCACTGTAGGATTTCAGAGCTTGTGATGATTTATCTGACAGTGAGGAAAAGTGAAAAAGAAAAAAAAGGTACAAATGAAACTTGGTGTAATCTGAAAACATATAAAGAATACACTGTGAATAAAACCTGGATGCATTGTATCACATGGAGCAAAAAGATTCTATCACAACTGACAACTGGGTGTACACTAATCAAATGACCTGGGCCTCCTCTCTCCTATTCGTCTTTCGTTACTGTAACCCCCACATCCCATAGCATCACCTTGCACACCCAGAACATCACCCACGACTTACCCCAGGACATGCCTCATCATCCACATTGCACACCCACGACTTACCCCAGCACAAGCCCCGTCATCCACATTGCACACCCAGAACATGCCCCATCACCCACATTGCACACCCAGAACATGCCCCATCACCCATGACTTACCCCAGCACCTGCCCGATCATCCACATTGCACACCCACAACTTACTCCAGCACATGCCCTACCATCCACATTGCACACCCAGGACTTACCCCCTTAACATCCCCATCACCCACATTGCACACCCAGAACATGCCCCATCACCTATGACTTACCCCAGCAGCTGCCCATCATCCACATTGCACACCCACGACTTACTCCTGCACATGCCCTATCATCCACATTGCGCACCCACGACTTACTCCTGCACATGCCCCATAATTCACATTACACACCCAGGATTTACCCCAGCACATGCCCCATCATCCACAATGCACACCAAGGACTTACTCCAGCACATGCCCCATCATCCACATTGCACACCCACGACTTATTCCAGCACATGACCTATCATCCACATTGCACACCCATGACTTACTCCTGCGCATGCCCCATCATTCACATTACACACCCAGGATTTACCCCAGAATATGCCCCATCATCCACATTGCACACCAAGGACTTACTCCAGCACATGCCCCATCATCCATATTGCACACCCACGACTTACTCCAGCACATGACCTATCATCCACATTGCACACCCATGACTTACTCCTGCACATGCCCCATCATTCACATTACACACCCAGGATTTACCCCAGAATATGCCCCATCATCCACATTGCACAACAAGGACTTACTCCGGCACATGCCCCATCATCCACATTGCACACCCACGATTTACTCCAGCACATGACCTATCATCCACATTGCACACCCATGACTTACTCCTGCACATGCCCCATCATTCACATTACACACCCAGGATTTACCCCAGAATATGCCCCATCATCCACATTGCACACCAAGGACTTACTCCAGCACATGCCCCATCATCCATATTGCACACCCACGACTTACTCCAGCACATGACCTATCATCCACATTGCACACCCATGACTTACTCCTGCACATGCCCCATCATTCACATTACACACCCAGGATTTACCCCAGAATATGCCCCATCATCCACATTGCACAACAAGGACTTACTCCGGCACATGCCCCATCATCCACATTGCACACCCACGATTTACTCCAGCACATGACCTATCATCCACATTGCACACCCAGGATTTACCCCAGAATATGCCCCATCATCCACATTGCACAACAAGGACTTACTCCGGCACATGCCCCATCATCCACATTGCACACCCATAACTTACTCCAGCACATGCCATCCACATTGCACACCCATAACTTACTCCAGCACATGCCATCCACATTGCACACCCAGGACTTACCCCAGTCAGCACTCCAAGTTCCATGTTGTCTAGTGGCAGGCAGCATGGTGTCATGCTGCCTGCTCGCCAGCAGAGGGCTAGTTAGGGGAAGTTTTCTGATCCCCAGCCATCGCCTCTGCCTGCAAGGGGAGGAAGCTCCCCTAATGGGGTAAGCTCTGTTTAAAGTGATAGGGTTGTTTTAAACTTAAAAGAGATTTAGTGTGTTAGGTCCCCTTTGATGTGATGTGATATGTTTAAAGAGATGCAGTCCATTAATATGGTAGGCCATTTTAATATGACAATGATATAATTACTGTATCATGATATAATCACTAATGGGAACATATGACTTCCATGTTGTGATAGGATGTTGTATATGATATAGTCTATTTAATGTGATAAGGTCTCTTTACTATGATATAGTCCTTCATATATAGGGCTACCTTTAATAAAATGATCCATTTAAAGTAATAGGGCCACATTTAGTAATATAATCCATTTAAAGTGATAGGGCTACCTTTAATAAAATGATCCATTTAAAGTAATAGGGCCACATTTAGTAATATAATCCATTTAAAGTGATAGGGCCACATTTAGTAATATAATCCATTTAAAGTGATAGGGCCACATTTAGTAATATAATCCATTTAAAGTGATAGGGCCACATTTAATACGATCCATTTAAAGTGATAGGGCCACATTTAGTAATATGATCCATTTAAAGTGATAGGGCCACTTTTAATAATATTTATTAACATGATGATATGATACGGTCAATGAACAGAGCGTGTGAAATCATAGTGAGTGAGATCCAGCTCAGCTGCTATCATGAGATTATAATATAAATATGTTTAACTGGTTGTCGTGGTTGATGGTGACATTTAAGTTTAATGGACCAGCTGCTAATACGGAGAATTTATCCTGCACCCAGAAATTCCTGCCGACGGGATACCGGATCCTAATATATAATAACATGCAATGATCACCAAGAAAACGTCAAACATCTGACACCACAGCAGCTGCTAGCATTAACATAAATGTCACCACTGACGGTCCCACCTGCGCCATATCAACACTTTAACCCTTCCACAGCCGGGGGTAGGCAACACGGTGCCAGCTTCAATCTATTTAGGTATTTAGGCATTTACTATGGCAAATGGGGCTATATTCCCCCCACATCCCTCTTCACAGAGTTAGACTGCCCCCACATCCCTCTCCATATTGCTATATTCCCCCACATCCCTCTCCATATTGCTATATTCCCCCACATCCCTCTCCATATTGCTATATTCCCCCACATCCTTCTCAATATTACTATATTCCCCCACATCACTCTCCATATAGCTATATCCCCCCACATCCCTCTCCATATTGCTATATCCCCCCACATCCCTCTCCATATTACTATATTCCCCCACATCACTCTCCATATTGCTATATTCCCCCACATCCCTCTCCATATTACTATATTCCCCCACATCACTCTCCATATTGCTATATCCCCCCACATCCCTCTCCATATTGCTATATTCCCCCACATCCCTCTCCATATTGCTATATCCCCCCACATCCCTCTCCATATTACTATATTCCCCCACATCACTCTCCATATTGCTATATTCCCCCACATCCCTCTCCATATTGCTATATTCCCCCACATCACTCTCCATATTGCTATATCACCCCACATCCCTCTCCATATTGCTATATTCCCCCACATCCCTCTCCATATTACTATATTCCCCCACATCACTCTCCATATTGCTATATTCCCCCACATCCCTCTCCATATTACTATATTCCCCCACATCCCTCTCCATATTACTATATTCCCCCACATCCCTCTCCATATTAATATATTCCCCCACATCCCTCTCCATATTGCTATATTCCCCCACATCATTCTCAATATTACTATATTCCCCCACATCACTCTCCATATTGCTATATCCCCCCACATCCCTCTCCATATTGCTATATTCCCCCCACATCCCTCTCCATATTACTATATTCCCCCCACATCCCTCTTCACAGAGTTAGACTGCCCCCACATCCCTCTCCATATTGCTATATTCCCCCACATCCCTCTCCATATTGCTATATTCCCCCCATCACTCTCCATATTGCTATATCACCCCACATCCCTCTCCATATTGCTATATCCCCCCACATCCCTCTCCATATTACTATATTCCCCCACATCACTCTCCATATTGCTATATTCCCCCACATCCCTCTCCATATTACTATATTCCCCCACATCCCTCTCCATATTACTATATTCCCCCCACATCCCTCTCCATATTGCTATATTCCCCCACATCCCTCTCCATATTGCTATATTCCCCCACATACTTCTCAATATTACTATATTCCCCCACATCACTCTCCATATTGCTATATCACCCCACATCCCTCTCCATATTGCTATATTCCCCCCACATCCCTCTCCATATTACTATATTCCCCCCACATCCCTCTTCACAGAGTTAGACTGCCCCCACATCCCTCTCCATATTGCTATATTCCCCCACATCCCTCTCCATATTGCTATATCCCCCCACATCCCTCTCCATATTGCTATATTCCCCCACATCCCTCTCCATATTGCTATATCCCCCCACATCCCTCTCCATATTACTATATTCCCCCACATCACTCTCCATATTGCTATATTCCCCCACATCCCTCTCCATATTACTATATTCCCCCACATCCCTCTCCATATTACTATATTCCCCCACATCCCTCTCCATATTAATATATTCCCCCACATCCCTCTCCATATTGCTATATTCCCCCACATCCTTCTCAATATTACTATATTCCCCCACATCACTCTCCATATTGCTATATCCCCCACATCCCTCTCCATATTGCTATATTCCCCCCACATCCCTCTCCATATTACTATATTCCCCCCACATCCCTCTTCACAGAGTTAGACTGCCCCCACATCCCTCTCCATATTGCTATATTCCCCCACATCCCTCTCCATATTGCTATATTCCCCCCATCACTCTCCATATTGCTATATCACCCCACATCCCTCTCCATATTGCTATATTCCCCCACATCCCTCTCCATATTACTATATTCCCCCACATCCCTCTCCATATTGCTATATCACCCCCACATCACTCTCCATATTGCTATATCCCCCCACATCCCTCTCCATATTGCTATATCCCCCCACATCCCTCTCCATATTCCTATATTCCCCCACAATCTTCTCCATATTGCTATATTCCCCCACATCCCTCTCCATATTGCTATATTCCCCCACATCCTTCTCCATATTGCTATATTCCCCCACATCCCTCTCCATATTACTATATTCCCCCACATCCCTCTCCATATTGCTATATTCCCCCACATCCCTCTCCATATTACTATATTCCCCCACATCCTTCTCCATATCGCTATATTCCCCCACATCCTTCTCCATATTGCTATATTCCCCCACATCCCTCTCCATATTGCTCTATTCCCCCACATCCCTCTCCATATTGCTATATCACCCCCACATCCCTCTCCATATTGCTATATTCCCCCACATCCCTCTCCATATTGCTATATCACCCCCACATCCCTCTCCATATTGCTATATTCCCCCACATCACTCTCCATATTGCTATATCCCCCCACATCCCTCTCCATATTGCTATATCCCCCCACATCCCTCTCCATATTACTATATTCCCCCACATCCTTCTCCATATTGCTATATTCCCCCACATCCCTCTCCATATTGCTATATTCCCCCACATCCCTCTCCATATTGCTATATCACCCCCACATCCCTCTCCATATTGCTATATTCCCCCACATCACTCTCCATATTGCTATATCCCCCCACATCCCTCTCCATATTACTATATTCCCCCACATCCTTCTCCATATTGCTATATTCCCCCACATCCCTCTCCATATTACTATATTCCCCCACATCCCTCTCCATATTACTATATTCCCCCACATCCTTCTCCATATTGCTATATTCCCCCACATCCCTCTCCATATTACTATATTCCCCCACATCCCTCTCCATATTACTATATTCCCCCACATCCCTCTCCATATTACTATATTCCCCCACATCACTCTCCATATTGCTATATTCCCCCACATCCCTCTACATATTGCTATATTCCCCCACATCCCTCTCCATATTACTATATTCCCCCACATCCTTCTCCATATTACTATATTCCCCCCACATCCCTCTCCATATTACTATATTCCCACACATCCCTCTCCATATTGCTATATTCCCCCACATCCCTCTCCATATTACTATATTCCCCCCCCATCACTCTCCATATTACTATATTCCCCCACATCCCTCTCCATATTGCTATATTCCCGCACATCCCTCTCCATATTGCTATATCACCCCCACATCCCTCTACATATTGCTATATTCCCCCACATCCCTCTCCATATTACTATATTCCCCCACATCCTTCTCCATATTACTATATTCCCCCCACATCCCTCTCCATATTACTATATTCCCACACATCCCTCTCCATATTGCTATATTCCCCCCCATCCCTCTCCATATTACTATATTCCCCCCCATCACTCTCCATATTACTATATTATCCCACATCCCTCTCCATATTGCTATATTCCCCCCCATCACTCTCCATATTGCTATATTCCCCCACATCACTCTCCATATTACTATATTCCCCCACATCCCTCTCCATATTGCTATATCACCCCCACATCCCTCTCCATATTACTATATTCCCCCACATCCCTCTCCATATTGCTATATTCCCCCACATCCCTCTCCATATTGCTATATTCCCCCACATCCCTCTCCATATTACTATATTCCCCCACATCACTCTCCATATTGCTATATTCCCCCACATCCCTCTCCATATTACTATATTCCCCCACATCCTTCTCCATATTACTATATTCCCCCACATCCCTCTCCATATTGCTATATTCCCCCACATCCCTCTCCATATTGCTATATTCCCCCCCATCACTCTCCATATTGCTATATTCCCCCACATCCCTCTCCATATTACTATATTCCCCCACATCCCTCTCCATATTACTATATTCCCCCACATCCCTCTCCATATTCCTATATTCCCCCACATCCCTCTCCATATTACTATATTCCCCCACATCCTTCTCCATATTACTATATTCCCCCACATCCCTCTCCATATTGCTATATTCCCCCACATCCTTCTCCATATTACTATATTCCCCCACATCCCTCTCCATATTGCTATATTCCCCCACATCACTCTCCATATTGCTATATCCCCCCACATCCCTCTCCATATTGCTATATTCCCCCACATCCCTCTCCATATTGCTATATTCCCCCACATCACTCTCCATATTGCTATATCCCCCCACATCCCTCTCCATATTGCTATATTCCCCCTACATCCCTCTCCATATTGCTATATTCCCCCACATCCCTCTCCATATTGCTATATTCCCCCACATCCTTCTCCATATTACTATATTCCCCCCCATCACTCTCCATATTGCTATATTCCCCCACATCCCTCTCCATATTGCTATATTCCCCCACATCCCTCTCCATATTGCTATATTCCCCCACATCCCTCTCCATATTGCTATATTCCCCCACATCCCTCTCCATATTGCTATATTCCCCCACATCCCTCTCCATATTGCTATATTCCCCCACATCCTTCTCCATATTACTATATTCCCCCCCATCACTCTCCATATTGCTATATTCCCCCACATCCCTCTCCATATTGCTATATTCCCCCCACATCCCTCTCCATATTACTATATTCCCCCCACATCACTCTCCATATTGCTATATTACCCCACATCCCTCTCCATATTGCTATATTCCCCCCACATCCCTCTCCATATTACTATATTCCCCCCACATCACTCTCCATATTGCTATATTACCCCACATACCTCTCCATATTGCTATATTCCCCCACGTGCCCCCACATCCCTTTTTGCTGCATCATGTTGCTTTAGTAAATTTCTGTCATTGGTTTTCGGTATTAAAAGTTGTGGAGAAAAAAGTGGGCTTCACCTTGTACCCTCTGACTGTCTGTGACCTCGGTAGACAGAGCTCTAGATTGTCAAGTCAGACACTGGGTGTCTGCAGCTTAATCACCTTGTTCAGTCTCTGTATGTCTCTTAGATATAATGCTGCCTGTGCACAGAACTTACAATACAGTGTTAATACAGAGACAGGCATACATTGATGGAACAGAACCTAAAACATTTGGGACTGTTGGCAACTATGGGCAGAGAGTGAAAGGCAGTGAGGGAGGATGTACCACCAACAATGCTAGTGCTGGCTCTGCTGCCACCATCTACAGTATGCTGCCACCCTCTACAGTATGCTGCTACCCTCTATAGTAATCTGCCACCCTCTACAGTATGCTGCTACCCTCTATAGTAATCTGCCACCCTCTACAGTATGCTGCTACCCTCTACAGTATGCTGCCACCCTCTACAGTATGCTGCCACCTTCTACAGTATGCTGCCACCTTCTACAGTATGCTGCCACTTTCTACAGTATGCTACCACCCTCCACAGTATGATGCCACCCTCTACAGTATGCTGCTACCCTCTATAGTATGCTGCCACCCTCTACAGTATGCTGCTACCCTCTATAGTAATCTGCCACCCTCTACAGTATGCTGCTACCCTCTATAGTAATCTGCCACCCTCTACAGTATGCTGCCACCTTCTACAGTATGCTGCCACCTTCTACAGTATGCTACCACCCTCCACAGTATGATGCCACCCTCTACAGTATGCTGTCACTCTCTACAGTATGCTGGCAACCTCTACAGTATGCTACCACCCTCCACAGTATGCTATCACCCTCCACAGTATGATGCCACCCTCTACAGTATGCTGCTACCCTCTATAGTAATCTGCCACCCTCTACAGTATGCTGCTACCCTCTATAGTAATCTGCCACCCTCTACAGTATGCTGCCACCTTCTACAGTATGCTGCCACCTTCTACAGTATGCTACCACCCTCCACAGTATGATGCCACCCTCTACAGTATGCTGTCACTCTCTACAGTATGCTGGCAACCTCTACAGTATGCTACCACCCTCCACAGTATGCTACCACCCTCCACAGTATGATGCCACCCTCTACAGTATGCTGTCACCCTCTACAGGATGCTGCCACCCCTTACAGTATGCTATCACCCTCTACAGTATCCTGACACCCTCTACAGTATGCTGTCACTCTCTACAGTATGCTGGCAACCTCTACAGTATGATGCCACCCCTTACAGTATGCTATCACCCTCTACAGTATGCTGCCACCCTCTACAGTATGCTGGCAACCTCTACAGTATGCTGCAACCCCCTAGAGAATGCTGCCACCCTCTACAGTCTGCTACCACCCTCCCCAACATGCTGCCACACTCTACTGTATGCTGGCACCCTCTACAGTATGCTACCACCCTCCACAGTATGCTGCCACCCTCTACAGTATGCTGTCACCCTCTACAGTATGCTGCCACCCTCTACAGTATGCTATCACCCTCCACAGTATGCTGTCACCATCTACTGTATGCTGTCACCCTCTACTGTATGCTGGCACCCTCTACTGTATGCTGGCACCCTCTACAGTATGCTGCTACCCTCTATAGTAATCTGTCACCCTCTACAGTATGCTGCCACCTTCTACAGTATGCTGCCACCCTCTACAGTATTCTACCAACCTCCCCAATATGCTGCCACACTATACTGTATGCTGGCACCCTCTACAGTATGCTTGCACCCTCTACAGTATACTGCCACCCTCTACAGTATGCTGCCACCCTCTAAAGTATGCTGCCGCCCTCTACAGTACGCTAGCACCCTCTACAGTATACTGCCACGCTCTACAGTATGCTGCCACCCTCTACAGTATGCTTCCGCCCTTTACATTATACTGCCACCCTCTACAGTATGCTGCCACCCTAGGTCCATCTAGTCTGCCCAATTATTTGAATCCTTTCATTAGTCCCTGGCCTTATTTTATATCTCGGATAGCCTTATACCTATCCTATGCATGCTTAAACTCCTTCACTGTATTAACCTCTACCACTTCTACTGTAAGACTATTCCATACATCCACTACCCTCTCAGTAACGTAATACTATCATTAGTCCCTGGTCTTATCTTATATCTAAGATAGCCTTATACATATCTCATGCATGCTTAAACTCCTTCACTGTATTAACCTCTACCACTTCTACTGTAAGACTATTCCATACATCCACTACCCTCTCAGTAACGTAATACTATCATTAGTCCCTGGCCTTATCTTATATCTAGGATAGCCTTATTCCTCTCCCATGCATGCTTAAACTCCTTCACTGTATTAACCTCTACCTCTTCTACTGGAAGACTATTCCATGCATCCACTACCCTCTCAGTAATGTAATACTTTCATTAGTCCCTGGCCTTATCTTATATCTAGGATAGCCTTATACCTATCCCATGCATGCTTAAACTCCTTCACTGTATTAACGTCTACCACTTCTACTGGAAGACTATTCCATACATCCACTACCCTCTCAGTAATGTAATACTTTCATTAGTCCCTGGCCTTATCTTATATCTAGGATAGCCTTATACCTATCCCATACATGCTTAAACTCCTTCCCTGTATTAACCGCTACCACTTCTACTGGGAGACTATTCCATGCATCCACTACCCTCTCAGTAATGTAATACTTTCATTAGTCCCTGACCTTATCTTATATCTAGGATAGCCTTATACCTATCCCACGCATGCTTAAACTCCTTCACTGTATTAACCTCTACAACTTCTACTGGAAGACTATTCCATGCATCCACTACCCTCTCAGTAAAGTAATACTTTCATTAGTCCCTGGCCTTATCTTATATCTAGGATAGCCTTATACCTATCCCATGCATGTTTAAACTCCTTCACTGTATTAACCTCTACCACTTCTACTGGAAGACTATTCCATGCATCCACTACCCTCTCAGTAAAGTAATACTTTCATTAGTCCCTGGCCTTACCTTATATCTAGGATAGCCTTATACCTATCCCATGCATGTTTAAACTCCTTCACTGTATTAACCTCTACCACTTCTACTGGAAGACTATTCCATACACCCACTACCCTCTCAGTAATGTAATACTTTCATTAGTCCCTGGCATTATCTTATATCTAGGATAGCCTTATACCTATCCCATGCATGTTTAAACTCCTTCACTGTATTAACCTCTACCACTTCTGCTGGAAGACTATTCCATACATCTACTACCCTCTCAGTAATGTAATACTTTCATTAGTCTCTGGCCTTATCTCATATCTAGGATAGCCTTATACCTATCCCATGCATGCTTAAACTCCTTCACTGTATTAACCTCTACCACTTCTACTGGAAGACTATTCCATACATCCACTACCCTCTCAGTAATGTAATACTTTCATTAGTCCCTAGCCTTATCTTATATCTAGGATAGCCTTATACCTATCCCATGCATGTTTAAACTCCTTCACTGTATTAACCTCTACCACTTCTACTGGAAGACTATTCCATGCATCCACTACCCTCTCAGTAAACGTATACTTCCTGATATTACTTTACTTAGGCATTATCTAGTATCAGGAAGCCGACTGGAACACAGAGACTTCACAGCCAAAAAACAACAAAACTAGTCTAGAAAATCTGCACAAAGTCATATTGCGAAAAAAAAAATGCTCCGCCCCCAACGCTGGGAAACGCTCGCTGTTTTCCATTTCCAGGAAGCTGTGAAAGAGAAAGACAGGGAGTGATTAGAATTACCAATAAATGTACAAAATCACAATGAAAGCAAGTTATTCAATGTGCTGACTCCTCCTTCTTTATGATGACGTCACACTGTGCCATATGCAAATCAGTGCATGGTGATGTCATTTGTTAAAACCCATTAATCTTCTAATCCTTCTGACATTGGCAATATTTTGTTTAACCCCTTAAGGACACATGATATAAGGAGTGTAATAGAGAAACCCTTGGAATGAATTAATGTATAGATAGTATGAGAGCACTAGATGTGTACGAGAGCAATGACAGCCAACACACGTAATATACATCCCACGTACACTCTCATCCTTAAAGGCAGTATGTCAACCTATACATTGAATTTACCCTTAATGTAGAGAAAATGATCTTTGCATTGTGTTAGCAAACCTGCGAGCAAATGCATGAAACAAGAGTGTCTCCAGCTTATGACATCACCTTGTGGCTTAGTTTCCATTGAAAATTAGTTCATTTGTTAATCAAGCCACAGGTGATGTCATAAGCAGGGGACACGTTAAAAGAACAGAGTTATCTGATTATATGCTTGTGCCGCAATTCTGCCAAGTCAATGTATAGGTCATTATTTGAAAAATGTTATTTTCTAGACATGTGCAAAACTAAAATTTTCGTTTCGTTTTCGTCCATTCGGACGGAAATGTTATTTATTTAGTCTAAAAGGAATTTCGTTCATTACTGCATTCGTTTCAGACGAAATTCGTTCATTATTTTCATTTCGTTTTATTCGTTCGTACGAATCAATTGACCTACACATTCCATAAACCGCAAGTCTATGAACCAAACTTCGTTTACAGACTTTCGGCTTATGGAATACATGTGATACTATTGGCTTTCTATAAACCGAAATAGAGTCCCCATTCATAAGAAATTCTCATGATGGGGACTCTAGTTCGGTTTATAGAAAGCCAATAGTATTACATGCCTTCCATAAACCGAAAGTCGTTCATTATGTCGGTTTATGGACTGTATATGTAATGCTATTGGTATTCTATAAACCGACTCTATTTCGGTTTATAGAATGCCAATAGCACGAATGGACGAATGATTTTCGTTTATTAACCATTCGTTCATTCGTCTTTCGTTAGTATAGCATTTTCGTTATTCGTTTTTCGGACGAATGGACGAAAATGCTATTTTCGGACGAAAATGCATTTTCGACCGAAAACGAATGCACATGTCTATTATTTTCTTCATTCACAGTTTAAACAATGTTTAGGCGACAGAGTCAATTTAATCTGTACATTCACAGTATAAGCAGTGTTTAGGTGATACAGCCACAGTATAAGCAGTGTTTAGGTGATACAGTCACAGTATAAGCAGTGTTTGGGTGATACAGTCACAGTATAAGCAGTGTTTGGGTGATACAGTCACAGTATAAGCAGTGTTTAGCTGAAACAGTCACAGTATAAGCAGTGTTTAGGTCATACAGTATAAGCAGTGTTTTGGTGATACAGTCACATTATAAGCAGTGTTTAGGTGATACAGTCACAGTATAAGCAGTGTTTAGGTCATACAGTATAAGCAGTGTTTGGGTGATACAATCACATTATAAGCAGTGTTTAGGTGATACAGTCACAGTATAAGCAGTGTTTGGGTGATACAGTCACAGTATAAGCAGTGTTTAGGTGACACAGTCACAGTATAAGCAGTGTTTAGGTGATACAGTCACAGTATAAGCAGTGTTTAGGTCATACAGTATAAGCAGTGTTTGGGTGATACAATCACATTATAAGCAGTGTTTAGGTGATACAGTCACAGTTTAAGCAGTGTTTGGGTGATACAGTCACAGTATACGCAGTGTTTAGGTCATACAGTTTAAGCAGTGTTTGGGTGATACAATCACATTATAAGCAGTGTTTAGGTGATACAGTCACAGTTTAAGCAGTGTTTGGGTGATACAGTCACAGTATAAGCAGTGTTTAGGTGACACAGTCACAGTATAAGCAGTGTTTAGGTGACACAGTCACAATGTAAGCAGTGTTTAGGTGATACAGTCACAGTATAAGCAGTGTTTAGGTCATACAGTATAAGCAGTGTTTGGGTGATACAATCACATTATAAGCAGTTTTTAGGTGATACAGTCACAGTTTAAGCAGTGTTTGGGTGATACAGTCACAGTATAAGCAGTGTTTAGGTTACACAGTCACAGTATAAGCAGTGTTTAGGTGACACAGTCACAGTGTAAGCAGTGTTTAGGTGACACAGTCACAGTGTAAGCAGTGTTTAGGTGACACAGTCACAGTATAAGCAGTGTTTAGGGGACACAGTCACAGTATAAGCAGTGTTTAGGTGACACAGTCACAGTGTAAGCAGTATTTAGGTGACACAGTCACAGTATAAGCAGTGTTTAGGGGACACAGTCAGAGTATAAGCAGTGTTTAGGTGATACAGTCACAGTGTAAGCAGTATTTAGGTGACACAGTCACAGTATAAGCAGTGTTTAGGGGACACAGTCAGAGTATAAGCAGTGTTTAGGTGATACAGTCACAGCATAAGCAGTGTTTGTGTGATACAGTCACAGTATAAGCAGTGTTTGGGTGATACAGTCACATTATAAGCAGTGTTTAGGTTACAGTCACAGTATAGGCAGTGTTTAGCTGATACAGTCACAGTATATGCAGTGTTTAGGTGATACAGTAACAGCATAAGAAGTGTTTGGGTGATACAGTCACAGAATAAGCAGTTTTTAGGTGATACAGTCACAGTATAAGCGGTGTTTAGGTCATACAGTATAAGCAGTGTTTAGGGGATACAGTCACAGTATAAGCATTGTTTAGGTGACACAGTCACAGTATAAGCAATGTTTAGGTGACACAGTCACAGTATAAGCATTGTTTAGGTGACACAGTCACAGAATAAGCAGTTTTTAGGTGATACAGTCACAGTATAAGCAGTGTTTAGGCGATACAGTCACAGTATAAGCAGTGTTTCGGTGATACATTCACAGTATAAGCAGTGTTTAGATGATACAGTCACAGTATAAGTAGTGTTTAGGTGATACAGTCACAGTATAAGCAGTGTTTAGGCGATACAGTCACAGTATAAGCAGTGTTTTCGGCGATACAGTCACAGTATAAGCAGTGTTTCGGTGATATAGTCACAGTATAAACAGTGTTTAGGTGATACAGTCACAGTATAAGCATTGTTTAGGTGACACAGTCACAGAATAAGCAGTTTTTAGGTGATACAGTCACAGTATAAGCAGTGTTTAGATGATACAGTCACAGTATAAGCAGTGTTTAGGCGATACAGTCACAGTATAAGCAGTGTTTCGGCGATACAGTCACAGTATAAGCAGTGTTTCGGTGATATAGTCACAGTATAAACAGTGTTTAGGTGATACAGTCACAGTATAAGCATTGTTTAGGTGACACAGTCACAGTATAAGCAGTATTTGGGTGATACAGTCACAGTATAAGCTGTGTTTAGGTGATACAGTCACAGTATAAGCAGTGTTTAGATGATACAGTCACAGTATAGGCAGTGTTTAGGTGATACAGTCACAGTATAAGCAGTGTTTAGGTGATACAGTCACAGTATAAGCAGTGTTTAGACGATACAGTCACAGTATAAGCAGTGTTTTGGTGATACAGTCACAGTATAAGCAGTGTTTAGGTGATACAGTCACAGTATAAGCAGTGTTTCGGTGATACATTCACAGTATAAGCAGTGTTTAGATGATACAGTCACAGTATAAGCAGTGTTTAGGTGATACAGTCACAGTATAAGCAGTGTTTAGGCGATACAGTCACAGTATAAGCAGTGTTTGGGTGATACAGTCACAGTGTAAGCAGTATTTAGGTGATACAGTCACAGTATAAGCAGTGTTTGGGTGATACAGTCACAGTATAAGCAGTGTTTAGGTGATACACTCACAGTATAAGCAGTGTTTGGGTGATACAGTCACAGTATAAGCAGTGTTTAGGTGATACACTCACAGTATAAGCAGTGTTTAGGTGACAGATTCCATTTAAGGGATTAATATATGATCTGCGTGGGATCCTAGAGATTACCCACGCTGCATACAGTTTGCTTGTTTGATTAGCTGCTAACTGTTCTTGCACTCGATAGGTTAAATGTGAAATCTCTCTAATCAGCACTTATATATCATTGTAATGAAGAGGCATCTTAACGATGTAACAGGCCTAACGGAATGTAATTAAGCGAGGCTCTTACAGTCCTTGTACGTGGGTTCGCTTTCCTCCTGGTCCCTGCATTATATTAACTGCCAATCCACAAACAAGATGGCGGTCCTGCGGAGCCCGTCAGATGGCAGCCAAGCTCGGACGTCTATCCCTGTAATGAATCTTCCATGAATTACAAATACTAAACCAGGATGTAAATGTGTAACTATTACCAGAAGGTTAACATTAAATCCATATGGACCCATATATGGCCTTGATTGTGTATTGAAGAAGGACCATCCAGGACAGGTTATAACACGTGACATTGTCAGATGGTGGCCGGACCATCGCGCTCTCTGTTTTTGCAAAGACCGGTGGTGACTTTATTCACGGAGAAGGGAATTGAGAAGGGAACTGATTTGCAAGCATCAGGCCAAAGTAGCAGAGCTGGAAAAATAATTCTTCAAACTCTGCTGTTTTGTTCTTAATTTTGGAATTCGCTTGTCAGCGCTGAGCAGTTCCCTCTCTCATGAACAACATCCTAAGAGAAACTGACAGTAACTCATTATTTCTTGTGATGTTTTTCTGTAAAATGTAATCTCTGATTTCAAAGGTTGGGGCTGTTATTGGAGCTCGCTAAAGAACGTTAGATATTAGACGCAGTATATCCGCGGCGGTGACTTGCTCTCTAATTGGTGGGTGTCAGTACCAGGGTGGTGGGGGGGGGGGAGGCATGGAAATCAGGGGGGCAGACAAGAATAGACCCTCGGCTACACATAGGGCTTGGTGAAAGATCTCACAAAAGAATGAGCCGGTGTGGAGGGGGGCCGCCCCAATTCTGAGACTTCTTTGTGTGGCAGACAGCTAGACAGAGAGAGCGCCAGACTATTCTGCTACAACAGACCCTGGTACAATGACTCCTGCAAATCACCAAGGATGTGTTTGCTTTTTACACAGCACAATAGCCATTGTTTTGTCAGAGCCGAGGGTCAGAGCCGAGGGTCAGAGCTGGGATGATCAACGTGTCAGGCCACCTGTGGCCGGTTTATAATGAATTTGTGGCCTGTGTAGCTTCCAGTCAGGGTTTTCCATTCGATTTGTAGGTTAAACCACCATCCCCGACTTGCCAACTGTGTTTCTTTGATAACTAACAGGCGCACCCTAAAGGGGGCGGAGTTATCTGACAATGCGTGACATCACAGGGCGTCGCGTGACGATACGGTAGAGTTTATTTTCTCACGTGTAGACTGTAATATAAAGTGAATTACAGGGAACTGAGTTGGGAATTTCAAACTTTAGGCCAGTGCAGCTACTTTGGCCTTACGTTTAAGACTTCCGATCTCAATTCCCAGCAGTTCCCTGTATTGCGTAGACCCTGCATTTTATACATTTGCTGTGTAGATCATTTTCAAGCATGTTGTATTTGCTGCATTCACAGTGTGAGCAATGTTTAGGTCAGCAAAGTCCCTTTAACAGAGAAGCACATGTATGACTTTATTCACAAAAGAGAGAATCACAGGGAACTGAGAAAGGAATCGTAGATATAAGGCCAAAGTAGCCGAGTTGGAAAAATTCTCCCTTCAGTTCAGTTTTGTACCCCAAGCAGTTAATGAACCACCCACAATATCTCATCTTGGTAAATGAATTGACATCGGTTTGTGGGACAGCCTGAGAGCTTCATGGGAGGTCTGACACCCCTTGCCATGGCTGTGATGATTTGTCCCAAAAGTCGGCTTGGCCCTAAGCAACTTGGAAAACAGGAGGAGTGTTATCAACTTGACACTACCCCTTCTGCCGGAAGGCTGTTGCATGCATCCACCACTCTCTCAGTAAAGCAATGACTCTCTCTTTTAAAGCCATGAATCTAATTTAAAACTATATCCAGGGAGACAAAGTGTTTGGGTTTTTTTTTCCCACCTAAATCAGACAATTTCTCCATCATTGGTACCCCCTTAACGGATGGATACTGGTTGCTAGGAGACAGCAGTTTAATCCATCACTCTGTGCTTTTGTTCTGATCTCTGGCTAAATATAAAAATGTGGAGTTTTTTCTCTCTCTCCCCGCAGGTTGTAGGGTGTCTAATGATTGCCAGATAATGCTGGAACACACAATAGAATCACGGGCTGTTTTTTTTTTCCCCAGGGTTGGAGGTGTTTATCTTTCAAGCGAGTTTAACCGAGTCCAACTACTTGGAAATAAAGACATTTATCCAAGGGATTCTGTGGCACAACTTAGAAGTGTTTATCGGATTTCTTGCCTGAGTGGATCCCTTTCACATATATATATATATTCAGTGTTATGTGATGGGGAGAAACAGACAAAGGCAATTAAAATTAAAGGGACGCTGTCCTGACTTTCTTTTTTAAATCATCATTTGCAACTTTGAACACAAATTAAATTACCATTTTGTGAAAAAAAAAATCAGATTTCATACAGACTTTACATCCTATATATTTATTTTCTTTCCAGATATATTGCTATCGGAAAACCGTTCATATTTACCCCAAGGATTTGCTTCCAGCCCTGGCGGAATCTTTGATAAAACATTAGTTGTCATCTCACTTTCAGATCACATCTGTTTAAAACACCTTGCAGAATGAAAGCCATAACAATAATAGCTTTTTTTTTTTTTGTTTGGCCAGAGTGAAATAGATAAATAGATCTAAACACAGGTTACTTCTGCTTTATGAAACCTGGCATATCTATGCCTGTAAAATCTATTACACCGTAATTTAGGATTACATTGGTTATGCTGTGGATATAGACAGTAAGAAGAATAAAGGAAGATCTATGTAGTGTTACCCATATTGCAAGGTTTTTTTTATATATGTGTCTACAGTGTTTGCTGTTTACAACATCATCTGAGGCATTGTGTAAAAAATCTTCCACAGGCCCTATATCGTCGCACATTGTGCAGATATGTGCACTGAAATAAAACTCACAAAGTGAGAATAAAAATGAATGGAAACCTTGTTAAAGAATAGGATTGTTGAATGTATAAAGTCGCTTGGATTTCAAGATCAGAGACAGCATGGGTTTACTTCAGGGAGATCATGCCAAACTAATCTTATTGATTTTTTTGATTGGGTGACTAAAATAATAGATCAGGGTGGTGCAGTAGACATTGCTTACCTAGATTTCAGTAAGGCTTTTGACACTGTCGCACATAGAAGGCTTATCAATAAACTGAAATCTTTGAGTTTGGATTTCAATATTGTTGAATGGATTAGACAATGGCTGAGTGACAGGCAACAGAGGGTTGTAGTCAATGGGGTATATTCGATGCAAGGTCTTGTTACTAGTGGGGTACCTCAGGGATCTGTACTTGGACCCATTCTCTTTACTATATTTTTTAGTGATATTGCAGAAGGTCTTGATGGTAAGTTATATGAATGAAAGTAATATCAGGAAGTATTATGCTACTGAGAGGGTAGTGGACATATGGAATAGTCTTCCAGTAGAAGTGGTAGAGGTTAATACAGTGAAGGAGTTTAAGCATGCATGGGATAGGTATAAGGCTATCCTAGATATAAGATAAGGCCAGGGACTAATGAAAGTATTACATTACTGAGAGGGTAGTGGATGTATGGAATAGTCTTCCAGTAGAAGTGGTAGAGGTTAATACAGTGAAGGAGTTTAAGCATGTATGGGATAGGTATAAGGCTATCCTAGATATAAGATAAGGCCAGGGACTAATGAAAGTATTACATTACTGAGAGGGTAGTGGATGCATGGAATAGCCTGCCAGTAGAAGTGGTAGAGCTTAATACAGTGAGTGAGTTTAAGCATGCATGGGATAGGTATAAGGCTATCCTAGATATAAGATAAGGCCAGGGACTAATGAAAGTATTACATTACTGAGAGGGTAGTGGGTGCATGGAATAGCCTTCTAGTAGAAGTGGTAGAGGTTAATACAGTGAAGGAGTTTAAGCATGTGTGGGATAGGTATAAGGCTATCCTACATATAAGATAAGGTCAGGGACTAATGAAAGTATTACTTTACTGAGAGGGTAGTGGGTGCATGGAATAGTCTTCCAGTAGAAGTGGTAGAGGTTAATACAGTGAAGGAGTTTAAGCATGCATGGGATAGGTATAAGGCTATCCAAGATATAAGATAAGGTCAGGTACTAATGAAAGTATTACATTACTGAGAGGGTAGTGGATGCATGGAATAGTCCTCCAGTAGAAGTGGTAGAGGTTAATACAGTGAAGCAGTTTAAGCATGCATGGGATAGGTATAAGGCCATCATAGATATAAGATAAGGCCAGGGACTAATGAAAGTATTACATTACTGAGAGGGTAGTGGATGTATGGAATGGTCTTCCAGTAGAAGTGGTAGAGGGTAATACAGTGAAGGAGTTTAAGCATGCATGGGATAGGTATAAGGCTATCCTAGATATAAGATAAGGTCAGGGACTAATGAAAGTATTACATTACTGAGAGGGTAGTGGATGCATGGAATAGTCTTCCAGTAGAAGTGGTAGAGGTTAATACAGTGAAGGAGTTTAAGCATGCATGGGATAGATATAAGGCTATCCTAGATATAAGATAAGGTCAGGGACTAATGAAAGTATTACATTACTGAGAGGGTAGTGGATGTATGGAATAGCCTTCCAGTAGAAGTGGTAGAGGTTAATACAGTGAAGGAGTTTAAGCATGCATGGGATAGGTATAAGGCTATCCTAGATATAAGATAAAGCCAGGGACTAATGAAAGTATTACATTACTGAGAGGGTAGTGGATGCATGGAATAGTCTTCCAGTAGAAGTGCTAGAGGTTAATACAGTGATGGAGTTTAAGCATGCATGGGATAGGTATAAGGCTATCCTAGATATAAGATAAGGCCAGGGACTAATGAAAGTATTACATTACTGAGAGGGTAGTGGGTGCATGGAATAGTCTTCCAGTAGAAGTGCTAGAGGTTAATACAGTGATGGAGTTTAAGCATGCATGGGATAGGTATAAGGCTATCCTAGATATAAGATAAGGCCAGGGACTAATGAAAGTATTACATTACTGAGAGGGTAGTGGGTGCATGGAATAGTCTTCCAGTAGAAGTGCTAGAGGTTAATACAGTGAAGGAGTTTAAGCATGCATGGGATAGGTATAGATATTGGGCAGGATAGATGGGCTGAATAGTTATCTGACATGTTCTATATTTCATGAGTGAAGACCTCATGTTTTTCCCTTTTTTGCTCCTTTTTCCTCTCGCTGTCACTGTCATTCTGGCCCACTCAGACCTGTGTCTCTTTAAACATGTGAGTTAAATAAAGGGGGAAGTGGAGAGATAGGCAGCTGTCTCCCCCGGTGACCAGGTGTTCATTAACGCTTTAATACATCCAAGCGTTCGCTAATCTGGTCCTCACATACACGCGGAGGAAGCAGCTGGCATGTGCGCAGCCTGTTACCAAGCAACATGTCTTTACTCTGCACCTAGTGTTTGTATTATTATCTGAGGCACTGCTGGGGATGTGGACAATGCATAACCCCTCTTTCATCCGTGGTGGGTGTACAGGACCATGGGTCTAAATTCCTTCAGTGAGAGGTAAAATGTGTCTTAAAGAGACAGTAATCTTCAAAATGTCCTTTTGCCTGGGGCAGTATTCATAAAAGCCAGAATAGCAGGGAATTGAGATGGACATTGCAATCTTAAGGCCAAAAGATGGAAAAAATACTCCAGTTCAGCTGACGTGGAGATTATTTCCTAATCTGCTACTTTGGCCTTAACTTTTAAATTCCCATCTCAATTCCCCTCAAAGCTCACTTTATCAAGGAGCCTGTCATATGCTTTCATATTGTGTTTTCTGTTTTAGAAGCTGAGCTATTTCTTTTCTCATCTAGTACTGTGTTTAGACCATTTACAGTATTTCTATTACAGACAAAATTAGACCACTTGGGCTATTCACTAATAGGTGAGTTGTAGGTGAGATGAGGTGAGTTGAGAAATGTTTTTAGCTTTACATTGTGCATTGACATACCTGGAGAGTTTGATTATCATGGGGAAACTGACCAGGTTTGTCCCTGCACAATGTATAGGTCAATTGGTGAGATGAAATGTGCATCTCACCACATCTCACCTCTTGTCACCTTAACTCACCTTTTAGTGAATAGCCCCATGTGAGTTCCATTTATTTGAGAACATGAGGTATACTATGGGGTTTACTGAAAGTAGAGATAATTGCAGAAAATTTAGACGGGAATTTAAGACTTCTTCTTTGGGAGAGATACAGCCGAATGAGAGATTTTTTTTCAAACTCTGGATACTTTTGGCCTTACGTTTGACATTCCTTTCCCAATTCCCCGCAATTCTGTCTTTATTGAGTAGACCCTTAAATATTGATTGGGGTCAGCCCCCACGCCCTCTGAGTGGTGGTAGTGTATTAATATGGGACATGTGACAGGGTTTGCGGTACAGCACAGATCATGGTCACAGACTGTAAAATGTACAGTTATTGGTAAGTTAATGGAAGTGTCCAGTCTGATACTGAATGCAGAATCCCCAATACAATTAGTGGGAGAAAAATGCAGGTCCGAGCCATGATTTTCTATATGTTTGCAATGTGTTAAATATTCTCTTTTATATTTCATAACCTTATTAGTAGCAGAACCTATTTATTCAACTCCCACTACAGGAAAAGTGTGTTGAACAGGAGGTTAAATTCAGCTTCTCCACTGTGTTTCTCAAGGCTGTTATAGTCATGTGCTGATATTATCAGTGTGCTGTGCTCAGCCAATCTGCTGCAAGAGACCTAGTATTTTAGGTTAAAAACCACTAAATGGAGATCATTTCCCCCTTCAACTGATTCTATCATGTTTTGTAGCATTATGACAGATTGGTTGTATTTAATTACAAAGAATTGCACTGATTTCCAGTTTTTAAAAAGTAGAGGGAAATTTGCACATGCGAAAAATATATAGGAACAAATAGTGTATTGGACAGCTTTGTATGTTTATGGCAGTATTCTAATAGTATCATATTAACCAGCATAGGATAATGGCCAAATGAGGAGTTGCAAATTATTGGAATTTAAATAGAGAGCATATAAAGATGGGACAATTCCGATCTGGCTTCCAAATCTCAGAGGAAACAGGGTATAAATCCAAATCCATGTGAAATCCAGCACGGATGTGTAAAACCCGCCATGAAAGATGAGGGAGTGAGAACGTCAGGCTTCGCTGCATGAAGAAAGTGATGGGTTTTCTTTTTTAATATGGCTCTGTGTCAGAACTCAAACCTTATTCCTTATGCCACAAGTATTCGCCTCGGAGCATCAACTGTACAAACGCATCAGGACACAAGCGCGAGCGCACTGCCGGCCAGAGGGGAAGCGTTACAGGGAGAGCCGAACCAGACATGTGAAATGTGTAGAGAGATGCTGGGGGATTGTGGGTAATATATCAGGTGAAGTGGTGACAGCTGGCTGAGCAGGATGGGAATTGTTATTAAGTTACTTTGTATTTTTCTCTTTTTTTGTCAGTTCCAGTGTAATACAAGGATTGTACTTTGGAACATTGGTTGGAGGAAAAAACTATTTCAGATATGTGCCCAGCTTAGGAGCACAGCACTCAATAGGCATCTTGGGACATCTTTAAATATTAAAGGGACACTCCCACCAAAAAATGAAAAGGTTTATTTTATTTTATTTTGCATTGTTGATTTCAGATATGTCTTTTGTTTTTGTTTTATGAGTTTATTTTATGAAATATTTTACTAAAAAAGTGAGACTGGGCGCTGCCATTTTGTGAAATTTCGTGTTTTTGGGTGCCACCTCCCAGTGCATTGAATGGGAGGGTAATGTAACTATGACATCACAAAGGGCGAAGTTATGATCCTGTTTGATCACCTCCTCTCTTTTCGTTGTACACAGCCACCTATTTCTGCCCACTATGATACACAGGAGCCAGTAAGAGAGCAGGGGTGTATCTTATGACATCATCATGCAGGGTCTGAGCACAGTTGTAAGTGAGACTGGCTGGAAGATTTTGGAGGCTGTTGCATCATGGATAAAATTCTCAAAATGGATGCTGGAGACAGACACTTCATTTTATTTTTACTTTTATATGCAATTATTTCAAACAGAGAGAAAAACAGTGGCATACGTCTTATATATTAAATGCACAGGTAATCTTGTAACTGGTAGTGTCCCTTTAACAATTTTGTGTAACAAGTGTTGACAAAAGTGTTTAACAACCTGCATGGTTGGATGTGATCACAAGATGGCTGCCTCCTGTCATGTGACCACACATTTTGTAATGAAGGTTCCAGCTCTAGATCCAATTTAACGAAGCATCACCCAGCAATAGGGTAGAAGCGGGGGCACTGTCTGGTAAGAGTGCATTATTATTATAGATAATAATTAGGATTAAATTGTTCAATATTGGATTGTGTCTTGTTCTTTTCATCTCCGTTCTGATATTCACAAATTTCCGGTAAATATATTCGCACAGAGAAGGGCTGCTTGATGCATTTTGCCCGACCAGCACATTTATTGTGCCCTAAATGATTCCCATGAAATGACATCACCAGGCCCCTTTCTGTGGACTTGTAACACTGTCTATCTCCAAATTCTTTCATTAAATCTGCTTTACCCAATGATTCATATTATTTCCTCCCTGGAAGCTGGCCTATCTCTTGTCTGTGCGGATATATACTGAGAGATTACCAAGCCTGTGGGATATGTAAACGTGTGAGACAGCCAACCACAAACAAAAAACATGTAGATACACAGTCAAAGAAATAAAATAAAAATCAGAGACTGGAGTTTTATCTCACCGACCAATCCCTTCCGCGTGAGAATGTCTGGCGTTAATACCAAACACAGCTTAGAAGAATAATGTCAGTATTGTAACTGAAATGGTTTTAATCTCTCTGTTTTAGAAGGTTAAATATTATCTCACCTGCCCAATCAAGACCAGAACCAGTGCGGTACGGTCATCTCCCAGGTAATACGGCAGTCACTGTCTGGACACTGGGTCCTGAAGAATAACCAGTACCAGAGACGCAATGTACAAAGATAATAACGGTCAACTAGACCAGGGTAAAAACCGGTCTCTCTTCTGATCAGTTATCTCTGCCCAACCCAACGCGTTTCACCTGGATAAGCTTCCTCGGGGGTAGGTTGTGGCTACAGTCCTTACCAGTCTGCCATTTACACATGAACCTTTCAAGTGATATTGAATAATAAAATGTATAAAACCAATTACCACATCGATTCACATCACTATATAGATAAAACACATTACAGAAGTAAACAATCTGAAATGGTAAATATTCAAACATCCAATGAGGATGGGAAAATAAGTTTGCAGGAATAAAGAAGACTGCACAGAACCCAGACGGTGTATAATTAAAAAGCTATAAAAAGGCAGCGATTTGAAAATCTATGTTGAGACTGATTCGGTATGTCAAAGTCTGCATACCGAATATTCATTTGTTTTCCAGTTGACATAGTTCTCTATGCCTGTCACCTCTCTTCCACTCAATGTCATCAATACCCATACAAATATATGTGTTAAAAATAACACGTGTATTGTACAATAAGTGTAAATGTGTGTACAGAGTGAGCTAGGAGAGGGTCCAGAGATTGGAAGACGCTCGGTTTTATTGCCAAGAGATGCTATTATTTACCTGCCCATCTTGTCCCAAACTTGATATTCAGAATACTCTGTAAACTTTCTTATTCTGTTCTATAGACCACGGCTTGTGATCAGTTACTAGGACAGCTCAGACATGGGTTTGGGATTATTTTGGTAAGGGAGCCATGAACGTACAGCTGGTGCTGATCATGATGGAGCAAGCAAGCGGTTGGCTAGCAAGGGTGGGCAAAGTGTCTGGGGAAAGAATATGGGAGACGTGAGGAGTGTAGTAATATGGGAATATTGGATTCGGTTTGCTGGATCCGTTTCTCCGATGTTGGTTTTGATAATTTAGGGTTTGTGTTTTGGTTTTGTTGGGATAGTGTATGACTGGTGAGGATTACAAAACATATTTAACATAATAAAACTAAGGAGAGGGTCACTTTATCTGAGTAACTTCCAGCCCTCAAGAGAACTTGGTGAAACTCAACATGGTGTTGAGCAAAGTTGACTCCCAAGTGGATCTTCCAGTAGAATAAGGATAATGACTCGATAGAAACAAGTTGTTTTTTTGACACGTGGAAAATCAAATTTGTTGAACACGTTCCTCTGTGTCTGTCTGCTCTGTGTATTCATGCCCTAGTTTCCCATAGTGGCAGTGCTCTACATTGTAAAGTCTACTGAGACAAGGAAAGGCATCAGTATGATTCTCATACATTATTGTGTTTTTATTTATCTTTCTAGCCAAGGAGGTGCTTACGTCAGGCAGGCTGCATTATCTGGGACACAGGAATTATTATATATATATATATATATATATATATATATATATATATATATATATATATATATATATATATATATATTCTAGAGGATATGAGGCTCCATCATCAAACAGAAAAGCAGGTGTTCACTTGGAGCAGTGTGATACCTGGATCGCACTTTGTTATTTTATTAATATTAGTCCCAAGAGAAGCTTGTCACAGGTTTGATTCTTAGATTTGAAAACCTAAAAAAGAAATGTATAATATATAATACGTCTCTTCATAGAGGAAGGCAGTACTTGAAGTGACTTTATCATATCTGTATTTCTTAAGATCTGGGAAAAGAAGGTGAATATAATTTATTTTATCTATGTGGTCCAAATATTGTAGGCTTGCAGGGTCCAAAGTATAGTCAGGAGCAAAATACAACCCAAAATATAGTATGTCTCACTGTCATTATCATAGTGATGGATCAGGACATTAATGGACAACTAAATTTGCTTGCACATGCTACCAGCAAGAGGATCTAGTTAAGGTCAAGTTACGGTGTAGTTAAAGGGACACACACACCAACAAAATGAAAAGGATTGTTGATTTCAGATATGTATTTTTTTTATGTGTCTGCATTTAATAAAATATGTAACTAAACAAGTGTGACTGGGCGCCGCCATTTTAGGAAATATAGTGTTTTTGGGTGCCACCCCCCAGTGACGTTACAGCACTAGTATCTCACTTTGGGGCTGGGGACACAGGATGCAGTCTGTAAGTCAGAATTCTGACCATAGACTTGCATTGAATGGGAGGGGAATGTAACTATTACATCACAAGGGGGCAGAGTTATGATCCTGTTTAATCAGGTCAATCTCCTCTCTCTTCCAGAAACATGTACTTTTTGTGTTGAAAGACAGGTGCCAACACAGCCAACTAGTGCTGCTAACTATAATACACAGACACCAGTAAGAGTACAGCGGAGTATATTTGTAAAGATGTAACTCTGCATTATCCATGGCCAGCTGAGCTCCTCTATATATTCTTCTATACATTGTGCAGGGTCTGGTGAGTTTCTCCTGATAGAAGAACAGAGTTGGCCCTGTATAATGTATTGTTATAAAGTGGCAGTGTGTAAAGATGTAACTCTGCATTATCCATGGCCAGCTGAGCTCTTCTATATATTCCTCTATACATTGTGCATGGTCTGGTGAGTTTCTCCTGATAGAAGAACAGAGATGGCCCTGTATAATGCATTGTTATAAAGTGACAGTGTGTAAAGATGTAACTCTGCATTATCCATGGCCAGCTGAGCTCTTCTATATATTCTTCTATACATTGTACAGGGTCTGGTGAGTTTCTCCTGCTAGAAGAACAGAGTTGGCCCTGTATAATGCATTGTTAAAAAGTGACAGTGTGTAAAGATGTAACTCTGCATTATCCATGGCCAGCTGAGCTCTTCTATATATTCTTCTGTACATTGTGCAGGGTCTGGTGAGTTTCTCCGGCTAGAAGAACAGAGTTGGCCCTGTATAATGCATTGTTATAAAGTGACAGTGTGTAAAGATATAACTCTGCATTATCCATGGCCAGCTGAGCTCTTCTATATATTCTTCTATACATTGTGCAGGGCCTGGTGAGTTTCTCCTGCTAGAAGAACATAGTTGGTCCTGTATAATGTATTGTTATAAAGTGACAGTGTGTAAAGATGTAACTCTGTATTATCCATGGCCAGCTGAGCTCTCTATATATTCTTCTATACATTGTGCAGGGTCTGGTGAGTTTCTCCTGCTAGAAGAACAGAGTTGGCCCTGTATAATGCATTGTTATATAGTGACAGTGTGTATAGATGTAACTCTGCATTATCCATGGCCAGCTGAGCTCTTCTATATATTCTTCTATACATTGTGCAGGGCCTGGTGAGTTTCTCCTGCTAGAAGAACAGAGTTGGTCCTGTATAATGCATTGTTATAAAGTGACAGTGTGTAAAGATGTAACTCTGCATTATCCATGGCCAGCGGAGCTCTTCTATATATTCCTCTATACATTGTGCAGGGTCTGGTGAGTTTCTCCTGCTAGAAGAACAGAGTTGGTCCTGTATAATGCATTGTTATAAAGTGACAGTGTGTAAAGATGTAACTCTGCATTATCCATGGCCAGCTGAGCTCTTCTATATATTCTTCTATACATTGTGCAGGGTCTGGTGAGTTTCTCCTGCTAGAAGAATAGAGTTGGCCCTGTATAATGCATTGTTATAAAGTGACAGTGTGTAAAGATGTAACTCTTCATTATCCATGGCCAGCGGAGCTCTTCTATATATTCTTCTATACATTGTGCAGGGTCTGGTGAGTTTCTCCTGCTAGAAGAACAGAGTTGGCCCTGTATAATGCATTGTTATAAAGTGACAGTGTGTAAAGATGTAACTCTGCATTATCCATGGCCAGCTGAGCTCTTCTATATATTCCTCTATACATTGTGCAGGGTCTGGTGAGTTTCTCCTGCTAGAAGAACAGAGTTGGCCCTGTATAATGCATTGTTATAAAGTGACAGTGTGTACAGATGTAACTCTGCATTATCCATGGCCAGCTGAGCTCTTCTATATATTCCTCTATACATTGTGCAGGGCCTGGTGAGTTTCTCCTGCTAGAAGAATAGAGTTGGCCCTGTATAATGCATTGTTATAAAGTGACAGTGTGTAAAGATGTAACTCTTCATTATCCATGGCCAGCGGAGCTCTTCTATATATTCTTCTATACATTGTGCAGGGTCTGGTGAGTTTCTCCTGCTAGAAGAACAGAGTTGGCCCTGTATAATGCATTGTTATAAAGTGACAGTGTGTAAAGATGTAACTCTGCATTATCCATGGCCAGCTGAGCTCTTCTATATATTCTTCTATACATTGTGCCTGGTCTGGTGAGTTTCTCCTGCTAGAAGAACAGAGTTGGCCCTGTATAATGCATTGTTATAAAGTGACAGTGTGATATGAAGTGTTCATCTAAACTCACCTGCATCTTGTGGTTAGTGACTATCTCCCAATGTATTACTGAGATCCTCAGATGTGTAAATTAACTAGAAACTAAGCTCTGACGCATTTGACTTCCTGAATCAAATTAAAACTTTTTGACTCAGCACTGCCCCCTTCTGCTCAGTGCGCTGGGAATATGAGTATCTTTAATTGTTCTAGTTCTTGTAACTGAATGCAATAACCTAATATAATAGTTTGTACCTATGGATTGTTCTGTCAGATGTACAATAATGTACAGATATACACTCCATGCAGAAGAAAGGGCTGGCACATTAAATTTTAAAGCAGAGGAATGAAAGGCAGGAGAGGTTGGCAGCCAGTAGAAGAGATTCTGTAGTGTGGCAGCTTTGTGATCCTCAGAAACCTGTTGGATGGATAGATACTTTCTTTTCTTATGTAGAGATGATAAAAGTTTCCCGAACCTGTATATCCTGCAGCACATATCTGCCAAATCCTCAATAACATCCAAACTGAACTGAAGATTAGTCTATTCTCCACTGAAATAGTGTCTGTGTATATTGCACTTGCTGATATACAGATATTGCAGTATTTCTGCTGTATACAGATGGTTACAGTAACACACACCGATGTTTCAGTGCACTGGCTGGATGTTATGGTGCTATGTATAAACCAGGCACGTGGAGAGGCAGTGGTATGTGCACCATTGTTTAAAGGTAGCTGCTTGGAGAGATTGTGATGTGCATTTAGTCCCAGAACAACCTATGTACAAAGATTCAGCTAATCCAATTACACAACACACATCAGGCAGGATATTTTAAAAAAAGTTGTGATCACCATTATATGTAAAACACAATAACTGAGCCTTTTTTTTTAACTACCTAACACACACTGTCACAAACACACATATACACACTCACAAGCACACACACACATACACACAGTCACAAACACACGTACACACAGTCACAAACACACATGCATACACACAGTCACAAACACACACACATACACACAGTCACAAACACACATGCATACACACAGTCACAAACACACACACATACACACAGTCACAAACACACACATACACAGTCACAAACACACACACATACAGTCACAAACATACACACAGTCAGGGCCGGACTGGCCCACCTCGATACCGGGAAAAATCCTTTCCCAGTTAAAGTGACTCAGCGGCAGCCGCCACTTTAAGAAGTACGGCTACTGCAACAACCGGCGGCAGCAGGCAAAAGTCTAAAAGCGGCAGCAGGCAAATTTCTTAAAGCGGCGACGATAGTGGTGGTGGGCCACTATAAGAAGTTCGGTGGCGGCCACCGCTTTAAGATTTTCACCTGCTGTCTCCGGATGTTGCAGCAGCAGTTCCGGCAGCGGGATGGGGATCGGAGGAAGCAAAGTGAGTGAGAGGTAGATACTACAGGGGGAAGGGGAGGGATGAAAGACACTACAGGGGGAAGGGGAGGGATGAAAGACACTACAGGGGGAAGGGGAGGGATAAAAGACACTACAGGGGGAAGGGGAGGGGGTGAAAGACACTACAGGGGGAAGGGGAGGGATAAAAGACACTACAGGGGGAAGGGGAGGGGGTGAAAGACACTACAGGGGGAAGGGGAGGGATGAAAGACACTACAGGGGGAAGGGGAGGGATGAAAGACACTACAGGGGGAAGGGGAGGGATAAAAGACACTACAGGGGGAAGGGGAGGGGGTGAAAGACACTACAGGGGGAAGGGGAGGGATGAAAGACACTACAGGGGGAAGGGGAGGGATGAAAGACACTACAGGGGGAAGGGGAGGGATAAAAGACACTACAGGGGGAAGGGGAGGGGGTGAAAGACACTACAGGGGGAAGGGGAGGGGGTGAAAGACACTACAGGGGGAAGGGGAGGGGGTGAAAGACACTACAGGGGGAAGGGGAGGGGGTGAAAGACACTACAGGGGGAAGTGGGTGAAAGACACTACAGGGGGTGAAAGACACTACATCGGGGATGGGGAGGGATGAAAGACACTACAGGGGGAAGGGGAGGGGGTGAAAGACACTACAGGGGGAAGGGGGTGAAAGACACTACAGGGGGAAGGGGAGGGATGAAAGACACTACAGGGGGAAGGGGAGGGGGTGAAAGACACTACAGGGGGAAGGGGAGGGATGAAAGACACTACAGGGGGAAGGGGAGGGGGTGAAAGACACTACAGGGGGAAGGGGAGGGATGAAAGACACTACAGGGGGAAGGGGAGGGATGAAAGACACTACAGGGGGAAGGGGAGGGATGAAAGACACTACAGGGGGAAGGGGAGGGATGAAAGACACTACAGGGGGAAGGGGAGGGGGTGAAAGACACTACAGGGGGAAGGGGAGGGATGAAAGACACTACAGGGGGAAGGGGAGGGGGTGAAAGACACTACAGGGGGAAGTGGGTGAAAGACACTACAGGGGGTGAAAGACACTACATCGGGGATGGGGAGGGATGAAAGACACTACAGGGGGAAGGGGAGGGGGTGAAAGACACTACAGGGGGAAGGGGGTGAAAGACACTACAGGGGGAAGGGGAGGGATGAAAGACACTACAGGGGGAAGGGGAGGGGGTGAAAGACACTACAGGGGGAAGGGGAGGGATGAAAGACACTACAGGGGGAAGGGGAGGGGGTGAAAGACACTACAGGGGGAAGGGGAGGGATGAAAGACACTACAGGGGGAAGGGGAGGGATGAAAGACACTACAGGGGGAAGGGGAGGGATGAAAGACACTACAGGGGGAAGGGGAGGGATGAAAGACACTACAGGGGGAAGGGGAGGGGGTGAAAGACACTACAGGGGGAAGGGGAGGGGGTGAAAGACACTACAGGGGGAAGGGGAGGGGGTGAAAGACACTACAGGGGGAAGGGGAGGGATGAAAGACACTACAGGGGGAAGGGGAGGGGGTGAAAGACACTACAGGGGGAAGGGGAGGGATGAAAGACACTACAGGGGGAAGGGGAGGGGGTGAAAGACACTACAGGGGGAAGGGGAGGGGGTGAAAGACACTACAGGGGGAAGGGGAGGGGGTGAAAGACACTACAGGGGGAAGGGGAGGGGGTGAAAGACACTACAGGGGGAAGGGGAGGGGGTGAAAGACACTACAGGGGGAAGTGGGTGAAAGACACTACAGGGGGTGAAAGACACTACATCGGGGATGGGGAGTGGGTGAAAGACACTACAGGGGGAAGGGGGGATAAAGAGACAATACAGGGTGGACGGCGTGGGGAGAAAGACAGTACAGGGGGGAAATCGGGTAAAAAAGACACTACCGGGAGAAGGTGGGGAGAAAGTCACTACAGGGGGAAGAGAGGGAAGAGACTCACTACAGAGGGAAAGTAGGGAAGAGAGACACTACAGGGGGAAGGGGGGGAGAAAGACACTACAGAAATGACAGAGAGAGAGACGCTACAGAAAGGACAGAGAGAGAGACGCTACAGAAATGACAGAGAGAGAGACTCTACAGAAAGGACAGAGAGAGAGACGCTACAGAAAGGACAGAGAGAGAGACGCTACAGAAAGACAGACAGAGAGAGAGACGCTACAGAAAGGACAGAGAGAGAGACGCTACAGAAAGACAGACAGAGAGAGAGACGCTACAGAAAGGACAGAGAGAGAGACGCCACAGAAAGGACAGAGAGAGAGACGCCACAGAAAGGACAGAGAGAGAGAGACCACAGAAAGGACAGAGAGAGAGAGACCACAGAAAGGACAGAGAGAGAGACGCTACAGAAAGGACAGAGAGAGACGCTACAGAAAGGACAGAGAGTGAGACGCTACAGAAAGGACAGAGAGAGAGACGCTACAGAAAGGACAGAGAGAGAGACGCTACAGAAAGACAGAGAGAGAGAGAGACGCTACAGAAAGGACAGAGAGAGAGACGCTACAGAAAGGACAGAGAGAGAGACGCCACAGAAAGGAGAGAGAGAGACGCTACAGAACGGACAGAGAGAGACGCTACAGAAAGGACAGAGAGAGACGCTACAGAAAGGACAGAGAGAGAGAGACGCTACAGAACGGACAGAGAGAGAGACGCTACAGAACGGACAGAGAGAGAGACGCTACAGAAAGGACAGAGAGAGAGACGCTACAGAAAGGACAGAGAGAGACACTACAGAAAGGACAGAGAGAGACGCTACAGAAAGGACAGAGAGAGAGAGACGCTACAGAAAGGACAGAGAGAGAGAGACGCTACAGAAAGGACAGAGAGAGAGACGCTACAGAACGGACAGAGAGAGACGCTACAGAAAGGACAGAGAGAGACGCTACAGAAAGGACAGAGAGAGACGCTACAGAAAGGACAGAGAGAGAGAGACGCTACAGAACGGACAGAGAGAGACGCTACAGAAAGGACAGAGAGAGAGAGACGCTACAGAAAGGACAGAGAGAGACGCTACAGAAAGGACAGAGAGAGAGGCGCTACAGAACGGACAGAGAGAGAGACGCTACAGAACGGACAGAGAGAGAGAGACGCTACAGAACGGACAGAGAGAGAGACGCTACAGAAAGGACAGAGAGAGACGCTACAGAAAGGACAGAGAGAGAGACGCTACAGAACGGACAGAGAGAGAGAGAGAGACGCTACAGAAAGGACAGAGAGAGACGCTACAGAAAGGACAGAGAGAGAGAGACGCTACAGAACGGACAGAGAGAGAGACGCTACAGAAATGACAGAGAGAGAGACGCTACAGAACGGACAGAGAGAGAGACGCTACAGAACGGACAGAGAGAGAGAGACGCTACAGAACGGACAGAGAGAGAGAGACGCTACAGAACGGACAGAGAGAGAGACGCTACAGAAAGGACAGAGAGAGACGCTACAGAAAGGACAGAGAGAGAGACGCTACAGAACGGACAGAGAGAGAGAGACGCTACAGAAAGGACAGAGTGAGAGACGCTACAGAAAGGACAGAGAGAGAGAGAGACGCTACAGAAAGGACAGAGAGAGAGACGCCACAGAAAGGACAGAGAGAGAGACGCTACAGAACGGACAGAGAGAGAGACTCTACAGAAAGGACAGAGAGAGAGACGCTACAGAAAGGACAGAGAGAGAGAGAGACGCTACAGAAAGGACAGAGAGAGAGACGCTACAGAACGGACAGAGAGAGAGACGCTACAGAAAGGACAGAGAGAGAGAGAAACGCCACAGAAAGGACAGAGAGAGAGACGCTACAGAAAGGACAGAGAGAGAGACGCTACAGAAAGGACAGAGAGAGAGACGCTACAGAACGGACAGAGAGAGAGACGCTACAGAAAGGACAGAGAGAGAGAGAAACGCCACAGAAAGGACAGAGAGAGAGACGCTACAGAAAGGACAGAGAGAGAGACGCTACAGAACGGACAGAGAGAGAGAGACGCTACAGAAAGGACAGAGAGAGAGACGCTACAGAAAGGACGGAGAGAGAGACGCTACAGAAAGGACAGAGAGAGACGCTACAGAAAGGACAGAGAGAGAGACGCCACAGAGAGGACAGAGAGAGAGACTCTACAGAACGGACAGAGAGAGAGACGCCACAGAGAGGACAGAGAGAGAGACGCTACAGAAAGGACAGAGAGAGAGAGAGACGCTACAGAAAGGACAGAGAGAGAGACGCTACAGAAAGGACAGAGAGAGAGACGCTACAGAACGGACAGAGAGAGAGACTCTACAGAAAGGACAGAGAGAGAGACGCTACAGAAAGGACAGAGAGAGAGACGCTACAGAAAGGACAGAGAGAGAGAGAGACGCTACAGAACGGACAGAGAGAGAGAGAGAGAGAGACGCTACAGAAAGGACAGAGAGAGAGACGCTACAGAAAGGACAGAGAGAGAGAGAGACGCCACAGAAAGGACAGAGAGAGAGACGCTACAGTAAGGACAGAGAGAGAGACGTTACAGAAAGGACAGAGAAAGAGAGAGACGCTACAGAACGGACAGAGAGAGAGAGACGCTACAGAAAGGACAGAGTGAGAGAGACGCTACAGAAAGGACAGAGAGAGAGAGACGCTACAGAAAGGACAGAGTGAGAGAGAGACGCTACAGAAAGGACAGAGAGAGAGAGAGAGACGCTACAGAAAGGACAGAGAGAGAGACGCCACAGAAAGGACAGAGTGAGAGAGAGACGCTACAGAGCGGACAGAGAGAGACGCTACAGAAAGGACAGAGAGAGAGAGAGAGACGCTACAGAACGGACAGAGAGAGAGAGAGAGACGCTACAGAACGGACAGAGAGAGAGAGAGAGACGCTACAGAAAGGACAGAGAGAGACGCTACAGAACGGACAGAGAGAGAGAGACGCTACAGAAAGGACAGAGAGAGAGACGCTACAGAAAGGACAGAGAGAGAGAGACGCTACAGAAATGACAGAGAGAGAGAGAGACGCTACAGAACGGACAGAGAGAGAGACGCTACAGAAAGGACAGAGAGAGAGACGCTACAGAAAGGACAGAGAGAGAGAGACGCTACAGAAAGGACAGAGAGAGAGACGCTACAGAACGGACAGAGAGAGAGACGCTACAGAAAGGACAGAGAGAGAGACGCTACAGAACGGACAGAGAGAGAGACGCTACAGAAAGGACAGAGAGAGAGACGCTACAGAAAGGACAGAGAGAGAGACGCTACAGAAAGGACAGAGAGAGAGAGAGACGCTACAGAAATGACAGAGTGAGAGACGCTACAGAAATATAAAACCAATTGCTGGACTGTGCCAGTCAGTCAGGGACATGCGCTCACCCTCCCTCCGACACTTGACACGTGCAGATCAGCAAAGTGACTGCTCACTCTGCACTGCATCCCTGAGGAATGTGTTTAACATGTTTCAGCAGCAAATCACCTGAAATGTCTTTACATACACGTCAGACATTTAAAAGGTCCTTTAGAGCATAATCAATGATCAAAATACCTATACACTTGGAGAATCACAAGCACATACATAGAGAAAATATGCCTTACATGTGTCAGTGATATCTCCAGATTAATGATATGCTAATGATACATGGGTCATTGACAGTAGATCATTTGCATATCAAGCCACAGATGATGTCATAAACAGGAGACTCCACTGATTATACATTTACTGCAATTCTGCTAATATAATGTATAGATTACTTCAGGTTTTGTACTCTCTACAGTCACAGTATAAGCAGGGTTTAGGTGATACAGTCACAGTATAAGCAGTGTTTGGTGTGATATAGTCACAATATAAGCAGTGTTTAGGTGATACAGTCACAGTATAAGCAGTGTTTGGGTGATACAGTCACAGTATATGCAGTGTTTGGGTTATACAGTCACAGTATAAGCAGTGTTTGGGTGATACAGTCACAGTATAAGCAGTGTTTGGGTTATACAGTCACAGTATAAGCAGTGTTTGGGTGATACAGTCACAGTATAAGCAGTGTTTGGATGATACAGTCACAGTATAAGCAGTGTTTAGGTGATACAGTCACTGTATAAGCAGTGTTTGGGTGATACAGTCACAGTATAAGCAGTGTTTGGGTGATACAGTCACAGTATAAGCAGTGTTTAGGTGATACAGTCACAGTATAAGCAGTGTTTAGATGATACAGTCACTGTATAAGCAGTGTTTAGGTGATACCGTCACAGTATAAGCAGTGTTTGGTCGATACAGTCACAGTATAAGCAGTGTTTAGGTGATACAGCCACAGTATAAGCAGTGTTTAGGTGATACAGTCACAGTATAAGCAGTGTTTGGGTGATACAGTCACAGTATAAGCAGTGTTTGGGTGATACAGTCACAGTATAAGCAGTGTTTGGGTGATACAGTCACAGTATAAGCAGTGTTTGGGTGATATAGTCACAGTATAAGCAGTGTTTAGGAGATACATTCCCTGTAACAGACTTGCATTTCAGACTAAAATCTCATTTCATTTTCATATAATAATATAATTTGTAGCAATTCCCTTATGATCATCCGCTTATACAAGTACCTGTACCAGTCTCTGAAATATCGTGTGTTTCCAGACAGGTTCATGCAGTAATAACCACAGAGGATTAAAACAAATTGTATTTAAGCAGAGTAATCAAACACTTTACTGGTGTGAGGATCAATGTACATATTGTACGGGTGTATGTCAGAATAAGCAAATCATCTGCTGTGAATGATATTTTTGGTTAATGGGTAAAAAGAGCTGCACTGGGGCAAAGTCCTAAAAGTGATGTAATCAGCAGGAACATTCCATTGGTTTCCATGGTGATTCTGGGGCAAAGTTCTAAAAGTGATGTAATCAGCAGGAAGATCCCATTGGTTTCCATGGTGATTCTGGGGTAAAGTTCTAAAAGTGATGTAATCAGCAGGAACATTCCAATGGTTTCCATGGTGATTCTGGGGCAAAGTTCTAAAAGTGATGTAATCAGCAGGAACATTCCATTGGTTTCCATTGTGATTCTCGGGGTAAAGTTCTAAAAGTGATCTATACAGCAGGAACATTCCATTGGTTTCCATGGTGATTCTGGGGCAAAGTTCTAAAAGTGATGTAACCAGCAGGAACATTCCATTGGTTTCCATGGTGATTCTGGGGCAAAGTTCTAAAAGTGATGTAATCAGCAGGAACCTTCCATTGGTTTCCATGGTGATTCTGGGTGTAAAGTTCTAAAAGTGATGTAATCAGCAGGAACATTCCATTGGTTTCCATGGTCATTCTGGGGCAACGTTCTAAAAGTGATGTAATCAGCATGAACATTCCATTGGTTTCCATGGTGATTCTGGGGTAAAGTTCTAAAAGTGATGTAATCAGCAGGAAGATCCCATTGGTTTCCATGGTCATTCTGGGGCAAAGTTCTAAAAGTGATGTAATCAGCAGGAAGATCCCATTGGTTTCCATGGTGATTCTGGGGTAAAGTTCTAAAAGTGATGTAATCAGCAGGAACATTCCAATGGTTTCCATGGTGATTCTGGGGCAAAGTTCTAAAAGTGATGTAATCAGCAGGAACATTCCATTGGTTTCCATTGTGATTCTCGGGGTAAAGTTCTAAAAGTGATGTAATCAGCAGGAACATTCCCTTGGTTTCCATTGTAATTCTGGGGGTAAAGTTCTAAAAGTGATGTAATCATCAGGAACATTCCATTGGTTTCCATATTGATTCTGGGGTAAAGTTCTAAAAGTGATGTGATCAGCAGGAACATTCCATTGGTCTCCATGGTGATTCTGGGTGTAAAGTTCTAAAAGTGATGTAATCAGCAGGAACATTCCATTGGTTTCCATGGTGAGTCTTGAGTAAAGTTCTAAAAGTGATGTAATCAGCAGGAACATTCCCTTGGTTTCCATCGTGATTCTGGGGGTAAAGTTCTAAAAGTGGTGTAATCAGCAGGAACATTCCGTTGGTTTCCATGGTGATTCTGGGGGTAAAGTTCTAAAAGTGATGTAATCAGCAGGAACATTCGATTGGTTTCCATGGTGATTCTGGGTGTAAAGTTCTAAAAGTGATGTAATCAGCAGGAACATTCCATTGGTTTCCATGGTGATTCTGGGGTAAAAATCTAAAAGTGATGTAATCAGCAGGAACATTCCATTGGTTTCCATGGTGATTCTGGGGTAAAAATCTAAAAGTGATATAATCAGCAGGGACATTCCATTGGTTTCCATGGTGATTCTAGGGGTAAGAGGAGCGATCACTAGGAACATTCCATTAGTTACCATGGTGACTGCCCCATTCTGAGGACAGGACCCCATAGCTCCCAATGCGGCAGGACAGAGCTGAGACAGTATGAGCTTTATCTGCCTGTGTCAGTACTGTCTAATTAATGACATACCTGATCGGGAGAGCCTGTTCTCCATACATTTAATGTATAGGACGTGTTGGTGGGTGTGGCTGCAGATTTCTGGATCATACCATATGCCTAGCGCAGTCTGGCAGGCTACATATGATATATTCCTACATTTGTCATGTCAAATCCTGAAATGCACCTGTCACCTTCCCTGGGAAATAAATGAGAATGTGAATGATGTTTTTCTCCGCGGCTGCACAAATCAGTAATAACCGCCGCTAGTCAGGTGGAGGAGGAGAAGAGGGCAAAATAATAAATAAATACAACTTTTTCCATGTTTAAAGGGACAGCGTCCCCCAAACCCAGTCTATCCTGTGAATGTCTGATCTATACATTGTGTGAGCAGCAGTGCAGCCGAACTGATGTGATTAAAATGTGTTCATGGGGACGCCTGCTTATGACATCACATGGATAGACATGCCAATGAACTACTTTTCAATGGGAAATATGTCATTTGCATATTACGGTGATGTCATTAGCAGAAGACGCCACTGACTTATTTAAACATATTTTTCTCTTATTTTCTGCCTTTGCTGCAGTTCTTCTGACACAATGTACTGATCATTTTTCATCTTTTTTCCTCTTCTACATTCACAGGATACACAATATTTAGGTGACTTCATACAATTGTTCTATCACAGTAAGCAGGGCTCCTCTTTTTGGCTACAAAACCTGTAAGAGTTTCCCCCAAAACAGCTCTAATCAGTATATAGTTAGCCAGACAGATAGTTATCCTTTAAGACATTGACAAGGTATATCATAGCCCCCATCAGAATATAGTTAGTCAGGTCCTGTCTGAATAAACATTATTATGCCCCATACAGGAACCTGTTAAAAGCATACAACCAATGTGTCCCTCAGACATGCCACTCTGCCCCTCAGACATGCCACTCAGACATTCTTTCTCCATCATGCTTCCCATGTATTCCTTACCCCCATGTTTTTCTCTGCCACCTGCTCCCCATTTTTTCTCCATTACCCAGTGTAATTTCCTCTACTTCTAATCTCTTTCTCTCTCCTCCTATGTCTTTCTATTACTCCCACGTTTTTCTCTCTCCTCCTATGTCTTTCTATTACTCCCATGTGTTTCTCTCTCCTCCTACGTCTTTCTATAATTCCCATGTTATTCTCTCTCCATCTATGTCTTTCTATTACTCCCATGTTATTCTCTCTCCTTCTATGTCTTTCTATTACTCCCATGTTATTCTCTCTCCTCCTATGTCTTTCTAATACTCCCATGTCTTTCTCTCTCCTCCAAAGTCTTTCTCTTACTCCCATGTTTTCCCTCTCCTCCTATGTCTTTCTAATACTCCCATGTCTTTCTCTCTCCTCCAAAGTCTTTCTAATACTCCCATGTTTTTCTCTCTCCTCCAAAGTCTTTCTCTTACTCCCATGTCTTTCTCTCTCCTCCAAAGTCTTTCTCTTACTCCCATGTCTTTCTCTCTCCTCCAAAGTCTTTCTCTTACTCCCATGTTTCTCTCTCTCCTAATATGTCTTTCTAATACTCCAATGTATTTCTCTCTCCTCCAAAGTCTTTCTAATACTCCCATGTCTTTCTCTCTCCTCCAAAGTCTTTCTAATACTCCCATGTTTTTCTCTCTCCTCCAAAGTCTTTCTCTTACTCCCATGTTTCTCTCTCTCCTAATATGTCTTTCTAATACTCCAATGTCTTTCTCTCTCCTCCAAAGTCTTTCTATTACTCCCATGTTTTTCTCTCTACTCCTGTGTCTTTCTCTTCCTCCCATGTCTTTATCTCTCCTCCTATGTCTCTCTCTTACTTCCATGTTTTTCTCTCTCCTCCAATGTCTTTCTCTTAATCCCATGTTTTTCTCTCTCCTCCAATGTCTTTCTCTTAATCCCATGTTTTCTCTCTCTTCCAATGTCTTTCTAATACTCCCATGTCTTTCTCTCTCCTCCAATGTCTTTCTAATACTCCCATGTCTTTCGCGCTCCTCCTATGTCTTTCTCGTACTCCCATGTTTTCTTTCTCCTCCTATGTCTTTCTCTTAATCCCATGTTTTCTCTCTCCTCCTATGTCTTTCTAATACTCCCATGTCTTTCTCTCTCCTCCTATGTCTCTCTCTTACTTCCATGTCTTTCTCTCTCCTCCTATGTCTTTCTCGTACTCCCATGTTTTCTTTCTCCTCCTATGTCTTTCTCTTCATCCCATGTTTTCTCTCTCCTCCTATGTCTCTCTCGTACTCCCATGTTTTACTCTCTCCTCCCATGTTTTTCTCTGTCCTCTTGTCCCCTTTTCCCATGGTGCCTTTGTATCATCCCCCCTCCCCCCGTGATCCCCAAGTCTTTCTCTGCTCCCACCAATGTCCTCCAGACTCCCGTATTGGAAACATATCTCAAATACAAAAGTGGTCATATACAGATATGATATATTACTGGTATTTATTATAATAGAATATTTACATATATAACAACAACTAGAATATTGTTCTCTGTTGATTTTAATTTATATTTAGTGTCAGTTTTTTTTTTTTTATATATATATTTTAAATTTAATTTGTCCCATTTTCGAGAGGAGTTTGGCTACTACCGCTGCTTATATCATCCCATTGACTTCTACGCTAGCACTTTTTCAATTCCCTCATAGCCCCCAAATAAGTCAACGTTTATGGGGAGGGCTGAGGCTACCTTTTTGGGCAGCCAAATTCCAGAGGGCTTAAGGATTCGATTGGGTCAATAACTCGGAGGTCCAAACATCTGAGCTACCTGAGACTCTAATATATTATATTATTATTATTATTATTATTATTATTATTACTTGTTTTATTGTTCATGTATTTAATGTAAGCCTCTTTGCTGTACAAAGTGTTTATCTTCATAACTAACATCAATGAGATTTTTTTATTTTTCCAGGAAAAATATTTCAGCAAATAAATTACAAATATAAGAGAGACTGATGTTTTGGAAATTGTTATCAGTTAACAAACCCCCCAATTTATTTCATGGTATATTCCCTTTGTGGTTCGGAGTGTAAAATAGGTAATCAAAATTCATAGCCATGGAAACTATTCTCTGAGAAGAAATGAATTTAGCAGTTGGCTTCTTAAAACTGATGTTATTATATTCAAAAGACTTTTATTTTTTTCTCTGCCCCGAGAGAAACGATACATATTTTTCTCCTGTTATCAATAAATGATGTCTAATATATTTGCGTTCATTTATTTACTTTCTGGCAAATTAACTAGAACGTAATTGCATCGGAAGCTGTAGAAGTGGGAAACATATTAAATGAAGGAAATACCCCTGTGGTATTTTTGCTGTGTGTTTTTTGGGGACTTTATACATCTTTGATTAATTTAGTACAAAGCGCTTCTATTCCTGGAGAAGATATATAACCTTGGGATCACTTCCCCCCGAAGACTTTGACAAAGGTTAAGATTTTAATTTTTTTCTCCTTCTTTGTCTTTCGGCTGCTCTCTCTTCTCACTTTCTTTAAAAACAACGTTTTTCTTTTTCAGCAATAAAAGATAAAAACAGGAAATTCCAATAACTTACACATATTTATTTAAACTTCTCTTAATGTGTGACTGTATACATGTTATCACCACTTCTCAGATGCTGCTGGTACAGTCCTAGCTGGTTCTAGCTAGGTTAGGGTGTCCATATATAAGTGAGTTATCCGAAATCCCCAATTTTTTTAAATACAGCTTGTCAGAGACATACACGGGAGTGGCATGGTTGCCCTAAATATTCACTATTCCAGAGACTGTCTCTAAACCAGCATCATCCTCTTGCCTGTCTCTTCCTCCATGCTCCCCTTGTCTGTCTCTTCCTCCATGCTTCCAATGTCTGTCTCTTCCTCCATGCTCCCCTTGTCTGTCTCTTCCTCCATGCTCCCCTTGTCTGTCTCTTCCTCCATGCTCCCCTTGTCTGTCTCTCCTCTATGCTCCCCTTGTGTGTCTCTCCTCCATGCTCCCCTTGTCTGTCTCTTCCTCCATGCTCCCCTTGTCTGTCTCTTCCTCCATGCTCCCCTTGTGTGTCTCTTCTCCATGCTCCCATTATGTGTCTCTCCTCCATACTACCCTTGTATGTCTCTCCTCCATGCTCCCCTTGTCTGTCTCTACCTCCATGCTCCCTTTGTGTGTCTCTTCTCCATGCTTCCATTATGTGTCTCTCCTCCATACTACCCTTGTATGTCTCTCCTCCATGCTCCCCTTGTGTGTCTCTCCTCCATGCTCCCCTTGTCTGTGTTTCCTCCATGCTCCCCTTGTGTGTCTCTCCTCCATGCTCCCCTTGTGTGTCTCTCCTCCATGCTCCCCTTGTGTGTCTCTCCTCCATGCTCCCCTTGTGTGTCTCTCCTCCATGCTCCCCTTGTGTGTCTCTCCTCCATGCTCCCCTTGTGTGTCTCTCCTCCATGCTCCCCTTGTGTGTCTCTCCTCCATGCTCCCCTTGTGTGTCTCTCCTCCATGCTCCCCTTGTGTGTCTCTCCTCCATGCTCCCCTTGTGTGTCTCTCCTCCATGCTCCCCTTGTGTGTCTCTCCTCCATACTCCCCTTGTCTGTCTCTTCCTACATGCTCCCCTTGTGTGTCTCTTCCTCCATGCTCCCCTTGTCTGTCTCTACCTCCATGCTCCCCTTGTCTGTCTCTCCTCCATGCTCCCCTTGTCTGTCTCTTCCTCCATGCTCCCCTTGTGTGTCTCTCCTCCATGCTCCCATTATGTGTCTCTCCTCCATACTACCCTTGTATGTCTCTCCTCCATGCTCCCCTTGTATGTCTCTCCTCCATGCTCCCCTTGTGTGTCTCTCCTCCATGCTCCCCTTGTCTGTTTCTCCTCCATGCTCCCCTTGTCTGTCTCTTCCTCCATGCTCCCCTTGTCTGTCTCTTCCTACATGCTCCCCTTGTCTGTCTCTCCTCCATGCACCCCTTGTCTGTCTCTTCCTACATGCTCCCCTTGTGTGTCTCTCCTCCATGCTCCCTTACTGAAATTTAATGAACTATTCTAAGATAATGGGGACAATGTACACAAAGTCTTAGGCGGCTGTGGAGGACGCTGAATGAGAGAATTTTTAAAACTCTACCTCCATGCTCCCCTTGTCTGTCTCTCCTCCATGCTCCCCTTGTCTGTCTCTCCTCCATGCTCCCCTTGTATGTCTCTCCTCCATGCTCCCCTTGTCTGTCTCTCCTCCATGCTCCCCTTGTCTGTCTCTCCTCCATGCTCCCCTTGTCTGTCTCTCCTCCATGCTCCCCTTGTATGTCTCTCCACCCTATGCTCCCCTTGTCTGTCTCTCCTCCATGCTCCCCTTGTCTGTCTCTCCTCCATGCTCCCCTTGTATGTCTCTCCTCCATGCTACCCTTGTGTGTCTCTCCTCCATGCTCCCCTTGTCTGTCTCTCCTCCATACTCCCCTTGTGTGTCTCTCCTCCATGCTCCCCTTGTCTGTCTCTTCCTCCATGCTTCCAATGTCTGTCTCTTCCTCCATACTCCCCTTGTCTGTCTCTTCCTACATGCTCCCCTTGTGTGTCTCTCCTCCATGCTCCCCTTGTCTGTCTCTCCTCTATGCTCCCCTTGTGTGTCTCTCCTCCATGCTCCCCTTGTCTGTCTCTTCCTCCATGCTTCCAATGTCTGTCTCTTCCTCCATACTCCCCTTGTCTGTCTCTTCCTACATGCTCCCCTTGTGTGTCTCTTCCTCCATGCTCCCCTTGTCTGTCTCTCCTCCATGCTACCCTTGTGTGTCTCTCCTCCATGCTCCCCTTGTCTGTCTCTCCTCCATACTCCCCTTGTGTGTCTCTTCCTACATGCTTCCCTTGTGTGTCTCTCCTCCATGCTCCCCTTGTCTGTCTCTACCTCCATGTTATATATATATACACTGATCAGCCATAACATTATTATATATATATATACACTGATCAGCCATAAAATTATTATATATATATATATATATATATATATATATATATATATATATATATACACCGATCATCCATAACGTTATTATATAAATACACTGATCAGACATAACGTTATGACCACTGACATGTGGCAAGCTGGTGGGGGCAGTGTGATGCTTTGGACTGACAGGTAGCAAGCCGGCAGAGGCAGTGGGATTCTTTGGACTGACAGGTAGCAAGCCGGCGGAGGCAGTGTGATGCTTTGGACTGACAGGTGGCAAGCCGATGGAGGCAGTGTGATGCTATGGACTGACAGGTGGCAAGCTGGCAGAGGCAGTGTGATGCTTTGTGTAATGTTCTGCTTGGAATCCTTGGGTCCTGCCTTTCATGTGGATGTTACTTTGACACGTGCCACCTACCTAAGCATTGTTACAGACCATGTACACCCTTTCATGGAAACGGTATACCCTGATGGCATTGGCCTCTTACAGCAGGATAATGCTACCTGCCACAAAGCAAAAATGGTTCAGGAATGGTTTGAGGAACATGACAACGAGTTCAAGGTGTTGACTTGGCCTCCAAATTCCCCAGATCTCAATCCGATCGATCATCTGTGGGATGTGCTGGACAAACAAGTCCGATCCATGGAGGCCCCACCTCGCAACTTACAGGACTACAACGATCTAGCTAATATAAATATCTACTGCCGACCTCCATTTGTCACTGGTTTAGCACTGGGGCACAAATACAGCTTGTGGGATAGAAACAAAAACCTAATAAAGTTTCTCTCTAATTTTTCATTTAAAACGATGTCATCTTTAGAAAGAGTTTCCACTGAATATTTATAGATAATGAGATGTGATACAATATTCTGCTATGGGTGACACCATAAGCTGCTCTCAGAGAAGATTCTTGGTGGTAAGAGTTGTCGACTTCAGAAAATTAGATGGTGAAACGCGTTCACTCTCTGATATTTCCGAATTCTTAGCTGGGAATAATTGGTTGATTATCATAACCAAATTAACTCTAGGGCCAGTCACTCAAAATCCATCAATCTGTACTTAACCTTTCTCAGGAAAAGTCATCAGAAAATAAAGCCCAAACAAGCTTAATGGATCTTTGGTTTGCCGCAACGTTTGGAGACCATTAGACCCCAGATCAATCTGAATTCTAAATGTGGAATCCATTAATTCAAATCATTTATATTTTTGTCATAATTTAAATTTTATATGTATTGTTACTGAAATCGCTTTATTAAAGATGTCAAGGTCTTCACAGGATATCTGTAATTTTTCAAAAACATCTGAATTAGCCATTTAATTCGCAATACTCCAGGACCACCGATGTAGATTCATCCAATGTTCCGACATTTTGGTAGCTGACCACCGTCCTCCCCAACTTCAGCTTATTTTGGGGGCCATTTTGGGAGGACTTTGGCTACAGTGAAAATAGTCCAAATAGTTTTGAATAACTAAAAACAAAATATTGTTTTAAACAAATCATACAAAATTGAAATAAATTAACATAAAACAATAGGAAAAGAAATTATATGAAGTAAATACTTTTTTTAAACATTTTTTATTATGCAGTTTGTTATGCATGTTTTACAAAGGTGATAAAAAGGAAAACATACACAGTCACCAAAAAAACGTGTGCAGTTTTACATAAGTAGCAAGGCAACTCATAAATGACACAGCAATTTCCTGTACATTAAACTTGACACAGTAAATGTCTAACATTCTCCAGCAAAATAGCAAATAATTCCTAGTCACGATATACATTACAAATAAAATGCAACTGCACATCTCCACATTTTTATATTACCTGACATTATCATAAGTCAGAAGCATGAAAATATAAACGGAGGATAGAATTGGTTTTAAAACAAGCCAAATAGTATAAATATAAACGTAACCTCCCCCAGCCCCCCCAACCAACATAGTAGGTATACCAAATACAAGTATGAAATCATGATTAGAATGGTCAAGCTAAAGGTACTGATAATTTAAAAATGCAAATATTAATGTCATACATACTAGTATAATATATAACATTAACATTTTATGATTGGATATACCGTATTTATCGGCTTATAACACGCACTTTTTCTCCCTGAAAATAGGGAGAAAATGATGTGTGCGTGTTATACGCCGAAAAAAAAAAAAAATCTAAAACTTACCTCGTTCCTGCTCTGTCCCCCGGTGCTCTGAAGGTGCGTGGCTGTGAGGGAAGCGTTGTGAGCTTCTCTCCAGCCGCGCGGTCAATAAAGTCTGTTTTTTTTAAAACAAACTTTATTGTTCCGCGCGGCTGGAGGGAAGCTCACAACGCTTCCCTCACAGCCACGCAGCTTCAGAGCACTGGGAGACAGAGCAGCAAAGAGGTAAGTACTGGGGTCTGGGGAAGGGGGGGGGGGGGGGAGGGTGGCATAACGAGCATACTAAGGGGCAATATCCTGGCATATTGGGGGCAATATCATGGCATATTAAATGGCATATTGGGGGAAATATCCTGGCATAATAAATGGCATATTGGGGGCAATATCCTGCATATTAAATGGCATATTGGGGGCAATATCCTGCATATTAAATGGCATACTGGGGGCAATATCTGGCATATTAAAATGGCATATTGGGGGCAATATCCTGCATATTAAATGGCATATTGGGGCAATATCTGGCATATTAAAATGGCATATTGGGGGCAATATCCTGCATATTAAATGGCATATTGGGGCAATATCTGGCATATTAAAATGGCATATTGGGGGCAATATCCTGCATATTAAATGGCATATTGGGGCAATATCTGGCATATTAAAATGGGATATTGGGGGCAATATCTGGCATATTAAATGGCATATTGGGGGCAATATCCTGCATATTAAATGGCATATTGGGGCAATATCTGGCATATTAAAATGGCATATTGGGGGCAATATCTGGCATATTAAATGGCATATTGGGGGCAATATCCTGCATATTAAATGGCATATTGGGGGCAATATCCTGCATATTAAATGGCATATTGGGGGCAATATCCTGCATATTAAATGGCATATTGGGGGCAATATCCTGCATATTAAATGGCATATTGGGGGCAATATCCTGCATATTAAATGGCATATTGGGGGCAATATCCTGCATATTAAATGGCATATTGGGGGCAATATCCTGCATATTAAATGGCATATTGGGGGCAATATCTGGCATATTAAATGGCATATTGGGGGCAATATCCTGCATATTAAATGGCATATTAGGGGCAATATCCTGCATATTAAATGCCATATTGGGGGCAATAACCTGGCATATTAAATGGCATATTGGGGGCAATATCTGGCATATTAAATGGCATATTGGGGGCAATATCCTGCATATTAAATGGCATATTAGGGGCAATATCCTGCATATTAAATGCCATATTGGGGGCAATATCCTGGCATATTAAATGGCATATTGGGGGCAATATCCTGCATATTAAATGGCATATTGGGGGCAATATCTGGCATATTAAATGGCATATTGGGGGCAATATCCTGGCATATTAAATGGCATATTGGGGGCAATATCCTGGCATATTGGGGGCAATATCCTGCATATTAAATGGCATATTGGGGGCAATATCCTGGCATATTAAAATGGCATATTGGGGGCAATATCTGGCATATTAAATTGCATATTGGGGGCAATATCCTGGCATATTAAATGGCATATTGGGGGCAATATCCTGCATATTAAATGGTATATTGGGGCAATATCTGGAATATTAAAATGGCATATTGGGCTTCAAAGTTCTTAATTTAAGTTCTTAAGTTTCTTTTGCTGAAATTTCCTTAAAATTAGGTGCGTGTTATACGCCGGCGCGTGTTATACGCCGATAAATACGGTAATTATTGTTTTGTTATTATTATTGTAGACGTTTAAGTTCAATTCTCTTTATAGCTGGTGAATTGAAATGCCCAAAATTCAGCTTTTGTAATCGAGTTAGAGGTAATCAGGGGCTTTCGGGGCGCTCTGTGAGTAGGGGGAACCTATAGGATTTCATAGCCCATTGTCCCCAAACTGAATAAAGACCACAAATGACCCCAAATCGGTGGAAATTGCTGAATTCTCGCTGATATTGGCTATACTGATTAGCTGAATTTCGTAAAATACTGTAATTCAGCTAGAAACCCAGATCCGGCCCCAATTCGTGCCGAGAATTAATGTTTTGACAGGTAAATGACTTGTGTCTTCACATCAATGTTTTTTTTTTTTTTATGAGTTAATTTCACATGCATTTGAAACATGTACAACATAGAATAGGTGGAATTGCTCTTTTGTAAGGGATTTTGGAAGCCCCTCTTTTACTCCACTAGGGGACAGAATGAAATAATTACTAACAGACCATTCTGGATCTTCCAGTCACAGCCAATCACCTTTTCTTCCAAAAAATATCGTCCATGGACCAGTCTTCAACAAACTATACGTAAGCGAAACTCACACCCCAGGTTTCCTTGCTTCATATTGACTTGATCGGAAGCTGGCCGATGTTGGTGGAAGCCCGACCTTGGGATATTGTGTCCTAATTCGAAAGCTCTCTGTCTCATCGGCGGAAGGGAAAGCCGAGGAGAGGTGAAGTGATTCAAATTTATTTAAACGAAACGGGATAGCGTATTTGGAGAACCCAACACCAAATCTTTGTACTAGGACTTGAGCCGATCTTTATGGAGATAAACATGTGTCTTCCCAGAAACTGTCCCAATCTCAGGAGACGTTACATCTACTTCTTTTAGTCTGTAAATAACTGCATTTGTTCTGGCTAGATAACTGTACATTAGTTTGAGAGCTGTGCACAGTATGAAGGATTTCTACCCTCTATTCATAGTCTGTCATCACCATGGATTAGTCAAGCCTCAATAATCAGTTCTCTTCTGCACCTTCCTTTCTAAGCTGCACTGGGTTATTTGACTCACAAGATATCGGCAGATCCAGGAGGCTTTGAGATTTCGTGTCTGCATGTGTAATGTACTAAAAGTGCGGCCCTGTGCGATGAAGAAATGGAATATTGAAAGATGTAACTCTGCATGACTTACGGCTTGGGAGGTAGAGTGTCCGCACTTCTGCCCATGCACACTGGAGAATTCTGTTTGTGTTTAAAATCTTGCTGAAAGCTGTCTGTGTCCCACCCAAAAAAAGCTTTGAGTAAAAAAAATATATAAGAAAAAATATATAGAAAAAAGATTTTTAATGAATGGTAAATCCACGGAAAAAAATAAATCAGAAAAAAACATTGTAAAAAGGGCACAAAATAAATACAGACCCCTCAGAAAACTGATCAATAATGTAAAATCAAAACAGAAAAACTCAAACAACAAAATGGTATCAGGTGGTGTCTTCTGCTATTAGGTGTCCACTAGGAATTGCACAAAGATACATACATATTAAAGGGACTTTCTGGTGCTCAAAATCCATCTCCCAAATATTAATGCATATAAGTGCTTTAAAATGCCGGGTTTACATGTTGCATTGCTTAAAATATAAAATATTTACAGCTAGATGAAATTGTGAAAATACAGAAGTTTGCAAGAAGCCTGGACTGCCCACACTAGCTGAGTAAAAGTCGATTTCCTTTTTTTTTTTTTTTTGCTGCAGGAACCAGTGAGAATAATTTAATTCAACTGAATGAAATTTCTTATCTGTCTAGTGATGTCGTCAGATAATGTGTTGCACTGTTAAGAGATCCTACAGAGTACAAGAGCATTTTTATCACAGTCCACACAATATATTCTTTTCCAGCAGCACAGGAAGTGAATAAATTAAACAGAGTAATCACTGGGGAGGACTTGAGTCAAATATTAAATATGTGATTTATACAGAATGGCTGCATCAAATCACACTGGGATAAAAACCTGTGCATTATACAAGCAGCGATCTTCATCTTGCACCAAAGGGAGTTTGGTAGCCAAAAAAGTAGCCAAAATTAATTCGGAAAATTACTCTCATTCAACTGAATAAAGCCCATGTTCTTTCAATACTCAATTAAACCAACCTTGTATTTTATTTTTTGGGAGGTTGGGGGCACCAACCTGAACCAAGACAAGTCATATGAATAATGCTTGTTTATGCTTTGCTGAATTTTATTTTGTGGTTGTAATTGGATAATGATGGGGCCATAATTAGTTTACCTTGCTAACGAGGCAGAGCAGTGCTTGGCTTTTACCATTTTAATTAAGCAGGTAATAAAGTTATTGTTAATTATTTGCAATGTGCCATCTCGTCCCACAGTGCAGTAAAACAGAATTTCTTTTAACATTTCATTTTACGGGTAATTGGATTTACTTCTCTTCTAAATAAATCAACATTTTAAAATGCCAGGTCGCTTCGAATATCTTACAAACCGGGGGCAGTGCGTCCGATGCAGGCTTGTCAGGGTAATTAGGCATGAAGTGCTCTTCAGACAGGCTTGCTTTCAAAGTAAAACAAAAAAAAACAACATTGGTAGAAGGTGAAATTCTCCCAATAATATAGTTTGCAGTGTGGACTTTGCATATTGAATGCAGTGATTTGGGTAATATAACATTATACCACCGGGGGATCAGTCTGATATGGAACCCTGGGGACTGGTGTTTGTACCGGCAAACTGGGCTACCGGAATCTAATGACCATTATTATAGCATCAAATGCTTAAAATAAGAGAAATATAGGTTTAAATGTGTCTGTTGAGTCTCCTGTCTATGACATCACCCATGGCTTCATATGCAAATTATACATTTACTATTGAAAATATGTTCATGTGCGTATCATGCCACACAGTGATGTCATAGACAGGAGAAACCACAGACACTTTGTATATGCTGCAATTCTGCCATTACAATGTATAGATCATTTCTCGCAATGTCTAAGTCTTATGTAGAAGATTATACAGAAATAAGAATGAGGAATTAATGGGGATTTAGCCATGGTATAGATGTATAATGCAGAATCATTTATAAAGGGTTCCACTTATTTTTTATTTCAAGGGAAAGTGATATATCTTGGTTTAGTGATTTCCCTTGGTTTAGTGATTTTCCCTTGGTTTAGTGATGTCTCTTGGTTTAGTGATTTTCCATGGTTTAGTGATTTCCTTGGTTTAGTGATTTCCCTTGATTTAGTGATTTCCCTTGGTTTACTGATTTCTCTTGGTTTAGTGATTTCTCTTGGTTTAGTGATTTTTTCCTTGGTTTAGTGATGTCTCTTGGTTTAGTGATTTTCCCTTGGTTTAGTGATGTCTCTTGGTTTAGTGATATCTTTTGGTTTAGTGATTTCCTTGGTTTAGTGATTTCCATTGATTTAGTGATTTCCCTTGGTTTAGTGATTTCTCTTGGTTTAGTGATTTCTCTTGGTTTGGTGATTTTTCCCTTGGTTTAGTGATTTCTCTTGGTTTGTTGATTTTTCCCTTGGTTTAGTGATTTTCTCTTGGTTTAGTGATTTGCCTTGGTTTAGTGATTTCTCTTGGTTTAGTGCCTTGACTTGGTTTAGTGATTTCTCTTGGTTTGGTGATTTTTCCCTTGGTTTAGTGATTTCTCTTGGTTTAGTGATGTCTCTTGGTTTAGTGATTTCTCTAGGTTTAGTGAGTTCTCTTGGTTTAGTGATTTTCCCTTGGTTTAGTGATTTCCCTTGGTTTAGTGATGTCTCTTGGTTTAGTGATGTCTCTTGGTTTAGTGATTTTCTCTTGGTTTAGTGATTTCCCTTGGTTTAGTTATTTTCTTTTGGTTTAGTGATTTAACTTGGTTTAGTGATTTCTCTTGGTTTAGTGATGTCTCTTGGTTTAGTGATGTCTCTAGGTTTAGTGATGTCTCTTGGTTTACTGATTTCTCTTGGTTTAGTGATTTCTCTTGGTTTAGTGATTTTCCCTTGGTTTAGTGATTTCTCTTGGTTTAGTGATGTCTCTTGGTTTAGTGATTTCCCCTTGGTTTAGTGATTTCTCTTGGTTTAGTGATGTCTCTTGGTTTAGTGATGTCTCTTGGTTTAGTGATTTCCCTTGGTTTAGTGATGTCTTTTGGTTTAGTGATGTCTCTTGGTTTAGTGAGTTCTCTTGGATTAGTGATGTCTCTTGATTTAGTGATTTCCCTTGGTTTAGTGATGTCTCTTGGTTTAGTGATTTGCCTTGGTTTAGTGATGTCTCTTGGTTTAGTGATGTCTCTTGGTTTAGTGATGTCTCTAGGTTTAGTGATTTCCCTTGGTTTAGTGATGTCTCTTGGTTTAGTGAGTTCTCTTGGTTTAGTGATGTCTCTTGGTTTAGTGATTTCCCTTGGTTTAGTGATGTCTCTTGGTTTAGTGATGTCTCTTGGTTTAGTGATGTCTCTTGGTTTAGTGATGTCTCTTGGTTTAGTGATGTCTCTTGGTTTAGTGAGTTCTCTTGGTTTAGTGATGTCTCTTGGTTTAGTGATTTCCCTTGGTTTAGTGATGTCTCTTGGTTTAGTGATTTCCCTTGGTTTAGTGATGTCTCTTGGTTTAGTGATGTCTCTTGGTTTAGTGATGTCTCTTGGTTTAGTGATTTCCTTGGTGTAGTGATGTCTCTTGGTTTAGTGATGTCTCTTGGTTTAGTGATTTCCCTTGGTTTAGTAGTGATGTCTCTTGGTTTAGTGATTTCTCTTGGTTTAGTGATGTCTCTTGGTTTAGTGATTTATCTTGGTTTAGTGATGTCTCTTGGTTTAGTGATGTCTCTTGGTTTAGTGATGTCTCTTGGTTTAGTGATTTCCCTTGGTTTAGTGATGTCTCTTGGTTTAGGGATGTCCCTTGGTTTAGTGATTTTCTCTTGGTTTAGTGATTTGCCTTGGTTTAGTGAGTTCTCTTGGTTTAGTGATGTCTCTTGGTTTAGTGATTTCTCTTGGTTTAGTGATGTCTCTTGGTTTAGTGATTTCCCTTGGTTTAGTGATTTCTCTTGGTTTAGTGATGTCTCTTGGTTTAGTGAGTTCTCTTGGTTTAGTGATGTCTCTTGGTTTAGTGATTTCTCTTGGTTTAGTGATGTCTCTTGGTTTAGTGATTTATCTTGGTTTAGTGATTTCTCTTGGTTTAGTGATTTCTCTTGGTTTAGTGATGTCTCTTGGTTTAGTGATTTCCCTTGGTTTAGTGATGTCTCTTGGTTTAGTGATTTCCCTTGGTTTAGTGATTTCCCTTGGTTTAGTGTTGTCTCTTGGTTTAGTGATTTCCCTTGGTTTAGTGATTTCCCTTGGTTTAGTGATTTCTCTTGGTTTAGTGATGTCTCTTGGTTTAGTGATGTCTCTCGGTTTAGTGATTTCTCTCGGTTTAGTGATGTCTCTTGGTTTAGTGATGTCTCTCGGTTTAGTGATTTCCCTTGGTTTAGTGATTTCCCTTGGTTTAGTGATTTATCTTGGTTTAGTGATTTTTCTTGGCTTAGTGATTTCTCTTGGTTTAGTGATGTCTCTTGGTTTAGTGATTTCCCTTGGTTTAGTGATGTCTCTTGGTTTAGTGATGTCTCTTGGTTTAGTGATGTCTCTTGGTTTAGTGATTTCTCTTGGTTTAGTGATTTCCCTTGGTTTAGTGATTTCCCTTGGTTTAGTGATTTCTCTTGGTTTAGTGATTTCTCTTGGTTTAGTGATGTCTCTTGGTTTAGTGATTTATCTTGGTTTAGTGATGTCTCTTGGTTTAGTGATGTCTCTTGGTTTAGTGATTTCCCTTGGTTTAGTGATGTCTCTTGGTTTAGTGATGTCCCTTGGTTTAGTGATTTTCTCTTGGTTTAGTGATTTGCCTTGGTTTAGTGAGTTCTCTTGGTTTAGTGATGTCTCTTGGTTTAGTGATTTCTCTTGGTTTAGTGATGTCTCTTGTTTTAGTGATTTATCTTGGTTTAGTGATTTCTCTTGGTTTAGTGATTTCTCTTGGTTTAGTGATGTCTCTTGGTTTAGTGATTTCCCTTGGTTTAGTGTTGTCTTTTGGTTTAGTGATTTCCCTTGGTTTAGTGATTTCTCTTGGTTTAGTGATGTCTCTTGGTTTAGTGATTTCCCTTGGTTTAGTGATTTCTCTTGGTTTAGTGATGTCTCTTGGTTTAGTGATGTCTCTCGGTTTAGTGATTTCTCTTGGTTTAGTGATGTCTCTTGGTTTAGTGATGTCTCTCGGTTTAGTGATTTCTCTTGGTTTAGTGATGTCTCTTGGTTTAGTGATGTCTCTTGGTTTAGTGATGTCTCTCGGTTTAGTGATTTCCCTTGGTTTAGTGATTTCCCTTGGTTTAGTGATTTATCTTGGTTTAGTAATTTTTCTTGGTTTAGTGATTTCTCTTGGTTTAGTGATGTCTCTTGGTTTAGTGATTTCCCTTGGTTTAGTGATGTCTCTTTAGTGATGTCTCTTGGTTTAGTGATGTCTCTTGGTTTAGTGATTTCCCTTGGTTTAGTGATGTCTCTTGGTTTAGTGATGTCTCTTGGTTTAGTGATGTCTCTTGGTTTAGTGATTTCCCTTGGTTTAGTGATGTCTCTTGGTTTAGTGATGTCTCTTGGTTTAGTGATGTCTCTTGGTTTAGTGATTTCTCTTGGTTTAGTGATTTCCCTTGGTTTAGTGATTTTCCTTGGTTTAGTGATTTCTCTTGGTTTAGTGATTTCCCTTGGTTTAGTGATTTATCTTGGTTTAGTGATTTGCCTTGGTTTAGTGATTTATCTTGGTTTAGTGAGTTCTCTTGGTTTAGTGATGTCTAATTGTTTAGTGAGTTCTCTTGGTTTAGTGATTTCCCTTTGTTTAGTGATTTCCCTTGGTTTAGTGATGTATCTTGGTTTAGTGATGTCTCTTGGTTTAGTGATTTCCCTTGGTTTAGTGATGTACCTTGGTTTAGTGATGTCTCTTGGTTTAGTGATTTCCCTTGGTTTAGTGATTTCCCTTGGTTTAGTGATGTCTCTTGGTTTAGTGATGTCTCTTGGTTTAGTGATGTCTCTTGGTTTAGTGATGTCTCTTGGTTTAGTGATTTCCCTTGGTTTAGTGATGTCTCTTGGTTTAGTGATGTCTCTTGGTTTAGTGATGTCTCTTGGTTTAGTGATTTCTGTTGGTTTAGTGATTTCCCTTGGTTTAGTGATTTTCCTTGGTTTAGTGATTTCTCTTGGTTTAGTGATTTCCCTTGGTTTAGTGATTTATCTTGGTTTAGTGATTTGCCTTGGTTTAGTGATTTATCTTGGTTTAGTGATTTCTCTTGGTTTAGTGATGTCTAATTGTTTAGTGAGTTCTCTTGGTTTAGTGATTTCCCTTTGTTTAGTGATTTCTCTTGGTTTGGTGATGTCTCTTGGTTTAATGATTTCTCTTGGTTTAGTGATTTCTCTTGGTTTGGTGATGTCTCTTGGTTTAGTGATTTCTCTTGGTTTAGTGATTTCTCTTGGTTTAGTGATTTCTCTTGGTTTAGTGAAAAATCACTAAACCAAGAGATCGCTAAACTAAGGGAAATCACTACACCAAGAAAAAAATCATGTCTGGAGCTCATTTACACGACAGAACCCAAAAAAACAGGACTGTCCAGGCAAATTCAGGACTGTGGGTAACTACGCTCTGTAGATCACTTTAGCCAATCACTCCCTTAGTACTGAAGCTTGCATTTCTACTTGTTTATATTTATGTTGGTTTAGAGTATTTACTGTATGAGTTTTGTTTTTTTAGATTTAGTACAGACGTTGCTTTCACCTTCATCTAGATAATCAGAGTAATCTATCAAACTATCAGCCCTTCCCTTATTTCATCCCCCCCCCCCCCCCCCGCCTTTCCTCTGTGTCAAGAAATCAATCTTGTACAAGCAGCGAGCTGGATCCTGAGGAATATGAAGTTGAATATATATTCTCCCAGCAGATAAATAAACCCTGCTTGTCACACAAACATTGCGTTTTAAGGAACATTTTAGACTGTATTAAATATATAGACTGTGGTTATACTTTACACAATAGCCCGGCGCGTGGGGGGGGGTCAGACATGGTGACTGAGGAGGGCGCGTGGGGATGTCAGACACGGTGACTGAGGAGAGCGTGTGCGGGGTCAGACACGGTGACTGAGGAAGGCGCGTGGGGGTTCAGACATGGTGACTGAGGAGGGCGCGTGGGGGTCAGACATGGTGACTGAGGAGGGCGCGTGGGGGTCAGACACGGTGACTGAGGAGAGCGCATGGGGGGTCAGACACGGTGACCGAGGAGGGCACGTGGGGGTCAGACACGGTGACCGAGGAGGGCACGTGGGGGTCAGACACGGTGACCGAGGAGGGCGCGTGGGGGGATCAGACACGGTGACTGAGGAGGGCGCGTGGGGGGGTCAGACACGGTTACTGAGGATAGCACGTGGGGGGTCAGACACGGTGACTGAGGATAGCACGTGGGGGGTCAGACACGGTGACTGAGGAAAGCGTGTGGGGGGTCAGACACGGTGACTGAGGAGGGCACGTGGGGGTCAGACACGGTGACCGAGGAGGGCGCGTGGGGGGGGTCAGACACGGTGACTGAGGAGGGCACGTGGGGGTCAGACACGGTGACTGAGGAGAGCGTGTGGGGGGTCAGACACGGTGACCGAGGAGGGCGCGTGGGGGGGGTCAGACACGGTGACTGAGGAGGGCGCGTGGGGGGGTCAGACACGGTTACTGAGGATAGCACGTGGGGGGTCAGACACAGTGACTGAGGATAGCACGTGGGGGGTCAGACACGGTGACTGAGGAAAGCGTGTGGGGGGTCAGACACGCTGACTTATGAAGGGCACGTGGGGGTCAGACACGGTGAACGAGGAGGGCACGTGGGGGTCAGACACGGTGACCGAGGAGGGCGCGTGGGGGGGGTCAGACACGGTGACTGAGGAGGGCACTTGGGGGTCAGACACGGTGAACGAGGAGGGCGCATGGGGGGTCAGACACGGTGACTGAGGAGGGTGAGATTTAGGAATTGTCAGCCAATCATACAGTCCCTGTCAATAGTGTGCCTAGGACTTTTAACTGTCTAACTATCTTTGTAAAAACTCAGTAAGACTTGTATTTATAACCAGTCCCCCATCAGTGCTGCTTTGAGTGGGAAAGTCACTATTTAGGGGTCCTGTCCCATTGTCCTGCTGAGTTCTTCCTCTGTCGGGCTTTTCGGTGACAGGTGCAGAGCTCGGGAGAGACAGCGGGTTTCAGGATTGCAAAAAGGATATTAATTAGTAAAGGGATTGGAGGATCTTAGTTATGAAGAGAGACTTAAAAAATTGCATTTATTTACTTTAGAAAAAAGGCGTCTCAGAGGGGATATGATAACATTATATAAATATGTGCAGGGCCAATATAAAGAGCTCTCCAGGGACCTGTTCATTAACAGAAATGTACAAAGAACAAGAGGTCACCCCCTGAGACTGGAAGAGCAAAGATTTCATAGACAGCAAAGGAAGGGATTCTTTACGGTAAGGAGAATAAAGTTATGGAACTCACTGCCAAGAGAGGTAGTGCTATCAACCACAATAGATGCATTTAAACATGGGAAAGCAGAACATACAGGGGTATTAATAATAGAATAAGCATTAATAATAGAGCTTTTTGATCCAAGGAGAAATCTGATTGCCTCTTGGAGTCAAGAAGGAATTTTTTTCCCCCTAGGAGGCAACATTCGAAAAAGCTTCCTTAGGGTTTTTTTTTGCCTTCTTTTAGATCAAAACGCTGAAATGATAGGTAGAAGGGTTGAACTTGATGGACTTGTGTCTTTTTTCAACCTAAATTACTATGTTACTATGTATTTCCCTGTTCCTGATTGTCGGAGAATGTGAGTAGCGCAGTCAGGATCACTGACCGCGCCAACGCGCATTATAAATATTATCATTTCTAGTAATGGTGAAGAGTGTCAGACTTTGGGAAATATCTAGGGGTCATGTACTAAACAAGTGCAGTGGGGAAAAATGAAGGGAAAACATGAGTAAGGAGCAATTTGCGACTATTTGTTACATTTTGCTCTTGTTTTCCCTGATTTGCGCGTCTTTCGTTTATTTGTATTTAGCGGGCATTGTTCCGGTTGCGCTAATACATTGCGATTAGATTTGTTTTGCGAATATTTTGTGAAAAGTAATTCTTATTTGCGTGTGACAATTACACCAGCTTTTAGCGAGCGCTATCAAAAGAGGTAGAAAAAACATTCGTAAAATGGCCTGTTTTTATTCTCAGTTATGCCCGTTTTTAATTCACCCTTTTGCCCATATGTGCTATTTGAGTGTTAAATATTTAGTAAATGGCAATAGGAGCAAAGAGCAAAAATAGTTTTGCACATAAAACATATTTGCTTTTTTTTAGTACATGCCCCTCTTAGTTATATAAAATGAGTTTAAATGGACTTTATTGTAACAAAACCACATATTTCCAGGGCTAACGGGGACACAAGTTAGCTGAAGAGACTGTGACACATGGCGTATACTGTGAATGTAAAGAATGAGATCTATACATTGTGTTAAAAGAATTACAGCAAATACAGATAATAAGAATGAAATGAAATCAGTGTGTAAAGTGCTACAGATAATGAGTACACATCCCAAAGGGTCTATTCATGCAAGAGAGAACTGTAGGCAATTGAGAAGGGAATTTCAAACTTAAGGCCAAAGTGGCCGAGCTGGAGACATTCTCCCTCTTTGATGAATAAAGCAGGACTTGTTTGTGTTTTGCAATGTTGATGAATGGACTGAATACTCTGCATTCTGGGGATGATTCTGTGATTCATACAGACATACAGCACATAGCAGGAGATGTAAGATGATAATATCCCCCTTGTCTTCCTATCATGGATGCTGTAATCTCGTAATGTTATATTATATTACAGTGGGGGACAATAATCCCATCTGTGGGGGACAATTATACCATCAGACACCTGATGAGAACATCCAATCTGGATAGATTTCATCTCTCCCCATCAGCCGTTTAACAATCCAATTAACTTTCAGATTTCTATTAATCCCTAATGTCAGAAGATATTTTAAATCATATGGCCATTTAACCCTTTAAGGACCAGACACATTTTCATTGTTTTGACATATGGATGTAATTTTCATTTAACACAGCCATACAAGTTATTATTTTATTTTTAAAGAGAGAGCTTTATATATATTCAGAATTAAATATGCATATAAAAACTTGGTGCTGGAGCAAGATATTTTGGTGCAGGGGCAAGTCCTTTGTGAACAATAGTAAGTTCTGTGGTTGCTGCAATGTGGTGCGGGGGCAAGACCTGTGGGTGCTGCAATGTGGTAGGGGACAAGTCCTGTGGGTGCTGTTATGTGCTGCGGTACAAGTCCTGTGGGTGCTGCAATGTGGTGTTTGACAAGTCCTGTGGGTGCTGCAATGTGGTGTTTGACAAGTCCTGTGGGTGCTGCAATGTGGTGATTGACAAGTCCTGTGTGTGCTGTAATATGGTGCTTGACAAGTCCTGTGGGTGCTGCAATGTGGTACGGGACAAGTCCTGTGGGTGCTGCAATGTGGTATGGGACAAGTCCTGTGGGTGCTGCAATGTGGTACGGGACAAGTCCTGTGGGTGCTGCAATGTGGTGATTGACAAGTCCTGTGTGTGCTGTGATGTGGTGCTTGACAAGTCCTGTGGGTGCTGCAATGTGGTACGGGACAAGTCCTGTGGGTGCTGCAATGTGGTATGGGACAAGTCCAGTAGGTGCTGCAATGTGGTGCTTGACAAGTCCTGTGTGTGCTGTAATGTGGTGCTTGACAAGTCCTGTGGGTGCTGCAATGTGGTACGGGACAAGACTTGTGGGTGCTGCAATGTGGTACCGGGGCAAGTTCTGTGGGTGCCTCAATGTGGTGCGGAAGCAAATAATGTGGGTGCTGCAATGTGGTGGGGGGGCAAGTCCTGTGGGTGCTGCAATGTGGTGCGGGGGCAAGTCCTGTGGGTGCTGTAATGTGGTGCGGGACAAGTCCTGTGGGTGCTGCAATGTGGTGCGGGACAAGACCTGTGGGTGCTGCAATGTGGTGCAGGACAAGTCCTGTGGGTGCTGCAAAGTGGTACAGGGGCAAGTTCTGTGGGTGCCTCAGTGTGGTGCGGAAGCAAATAATGCGGGTGCTGCAATGTGGTAAGGGGGCAAATACGGAGGGTGCTGCAATGTGGTGTAGAGGCAAGTCCTGTGGGTGCAATAATTTGCAATTGGCATATATGAAAGATGAGCAGAAGAATTAGAATGAATGCGGATTTCACAGTTGTTTTCCGGATTGGCTAAAGCTCTATGTATTTTGTTTTTCTTGTTTGAAATGCTGACCCTAATATTTTTTCCGTCTCATACAAACTTCGGCCACAAAAGAGTTGTTGCCCACGAATGTGTTGAACAAATAGTGAATATTTTATTGTTTTTGTATATTAGATCTTGGGTGAATACTTAAATGAATAATATTTGTCATTTTTCACACTTATTTGGAGAAATCTGCGTATGGTAATCAATAAGGATTTGCTTTGTTATATTGTTTAATCCCAGAGATTCTGCTGCAAACTTATTTGTTATCTTCACAAATGAACATTTTTTTTTTGGTAGTTAGCACTACTATAGTTATCTGTATAGTTTGACAACATCCAATTTGATATCTTGTGTACAACTGCTGATTTATGTCATGTTATATTTCTTCAAGATTCAATAAAAACTTTAAATGTAAAAAAGAAAAATGAATAAATGAGAATGGGAAAAAAAACAAACAAGAAAAGTGTTTGTTCAATAAAATGTTTATTAAATAGGAAAAGGTTTACTTGTGAAGCAATGTGTACTGGCCAAACTTATTTTCTTAAAGTCGCCTTATATTTAGGCTTTTTCTTTTTTTTTCCATAAATTAGGATTCAGAATTTGGGGGTTTGTTTTTATTCAGGCAAATATGGTATATATTAAAAAACAACAACTTTAAAATGACAAAAAAATGCAAAAATAAAAAAAAAAAAGTGGAAAAATAAAATGAGTGCCATAATAATTGTATTATTGTTATAATTACAATTTGACAGTGTTTGTTTGAAGACCCTGGTATAAATCCCTCTGTACCTTACCGTCAGTGTGAGAGGGGTAGAGATTGAACCGGAGGCAAAGTCAGTGTTTGAAAAGGCCGACTTTGTTACGTCAGCCTATTGATTGGCCACCACAGTGATCACATGACCTCCGATCACATGATCACATGACCTCCGAACAGAGGTGTATCTTGGCTTTGTGCTGCCCTAGGCAGACAAAATGCGGGCACCCTCCCACCCATGTTGCACACCTACGATATGACCCATCACCCTCAACATGCAACATCACCCACATTGCACAAACATTAAATTCCCAATCACCCCATTACATGCCCCCATAACCCACAAAGCATACACCCTAAATGCCCCATCACCCTATTACATGCCGCCATCACCCTCATTATATAATCCACCACGTCCATTACATGCGCCACCACCCCGATTAACTGGAAGGAGCTAAAGTTTGCTGAACATTGGGGGAGAGAGCGAAAATGTTTGAAGCACCAGAAGTGTGCTTTAAGACCCTCATGTTTTATTCTCTACATTATAATTAATATTTAGGTGAAGAAGCCCCTTTAAGGTCACACCTAAGATGATGTTTGGCAGGTTGGATGGCATTGACCTGTGATGATGTTACATCCACACTGTCTCCTTTAATACGGTTTCATTCATTCAATATTTACATTGTGATGTTTGATGAACTCTGCTTAGTAAAAATACCCCATCCGTTAAACAAAATGCCATTGTTTTTCAAATGGATCAATGAATATAATGGAACTATTTCCTCCCCCTTTGTTTATGGACTTGAGACTGTTTCTTTGTTTTTTAAATTAATTTTAAAACAAATAAATGATATTTGCAGTTTATGTCTGGTCTCATAGGGGGCGCTGTTTGATAACTCGGCCTTTGCAGCGGTGCACATAGCACACACTTGACGGGTGTTATACTTGGGGGCAGAAGAAGATAGTGATACTCTAAGGCCATACTTACCAACAGTCCTGAATTTGCAAGAAAAATATATATTTTTTCTTTCTGGGCCCTGCGCTGCGAAATCAGTGCTGCGGGGTCCCAGAGCCGGAGCGAAAGCTGTCAAGTATCAGAGCCCAGCTCACAATGTGATTCTCCAATAATAGCAAATATTACGCCACTGTGCGCTAACGATAGAGACGCTGCTGACTTTAATTCTAAGAATTATAAAATAGATGAGATTCTCTGGCAGAATGAATGATTTGTGTATTTGACATTCAGGTCGGCAAATGATGCCGGGATATGTTTAATACTCTGACTATATCAACCAACCACCACTGTATCTTGCCAGACCCATAATGCCCAGGAAGGGATACATAACTATTTCCCTGTTTCCCTTTCTAGAGAGATTTAAATCAAAATAGTATAAAGTAAAATAATACTAAACCAATAGAAACTGGTTATACTCACTGGTTTGGTTAAAGGATAGAAGTCTGACAAAGTCTTTGGAAGCATTTTAAACATGCTTGAGATAGGTATAAGGCTATCCTAGATATAAGATAAGGTCAGGGACTAATGAAAGTATTACATTACTGAGAGGGTAGTGGATGTATGGAATAGTCTTCCAGTAGAAGTGGTAGAGGGTAATACAGTGAAGGAGTTTAAGCATGCATGGGATAGGTATAAGGCTATCCTATATATAAGATAAGGCCAGGGACTAATGAAAGTATTACTTTACTGAGAGGGTAGTGGATGTATGGAATAGTCTTCCAGTAGAAGTGGTAGAGGTAAATACAGTGAAGGAGTTTAAGCATGCGTGGGATAGGTATAAGGCTATCCTAGATATAAGATAAGGTCAGGGACTAATGAAAGTATTACATTACTGAGAGGGTAGTGGATGTATGGAATAGTCTTCCAGTAGAAGTGGTAGAGGGTAATACAGTGAAGGAGTTTAAGCATGCATGGGATAGGTATAAGGCAATCCTAGATATAAGATAAGGCCAGGGACTAATGAAAGTATTACATTACTGAGAGGGTAGTGGATGTACGGAATAGTCTTCCAGTAGAAGTGGTAGAGGTTAATACAGTGAAGGAGTTTAAGCCTGCATGGGATAGGTATAAGGTTATCCTAGATATAATATAAGGCCAGGGACTAATGAAAGTATTACATTACTGAGAGGGTAGTGGATGTATGGAATAGTCTTCCAGTAGAAGTGGTAGAGGTTAATACAGTGAAGGAGTTTAAGCAGGCATGGGATAGGTATAAGGCTATCCTAGATATAAGATAAGGTCAGGGACTAATGAAAGTATTACTAGACTGAGAGGGTAGTGGATGCATGGAATAGTCTTCCAGTAGATGTGGTAGAGGTTAATACAGTGAAGGAGTTTAAGCATGCGTGGGATAGGTATAAGGCTATCCTAGATATAAGATAAGGCCAGGGACTAATGAAAGTATTACTTCACTGATAGGGTAGTGGATGCATGGAATAGTCTTCCAGTAGAAGTGGTAGAGGTTAATACAGTGAAGGAGTTTAAGCATGCATGGGATAGGTATAAGGTTATCCTAGATATAACATAAGGCCAGGGACTAATGAAAGTATTACTTTACTGATAGGGTAGTGGATACATGGAAAAGCATTCCAGTAGAAGTGGTAGAGGTTAAAACAGTGAAGGAGTTTAAGCATGCATGGGATAGGTATAAGGCTATCCTAGATATAAGATAAGGCCAGGGACTAATGAAAGTATTACATTACTGAGAGGGTAGTGGATGCATGGAATAGTCTTCCAGTAGAAGTGGTAGAGGTTAATACAGTGAAGAAGTTTAAGCATGCATGGGATAGGTATAAGGCTATCCTAGATATAAGATAAGGCCAGGGACTAATGGAAATATTACTTTACTGAGAGGGTAGTGGATGCATGGAATAGTCTTCCAGTAGATGTGGTAGAGGTTAATACAGTGAAGGAGTTTAAGCATGCGTGGGATAGGTATAAGGCTATCCTAGATATAAGATAAGGTCAGGGACTAATGAAAGTATTACTTCACTGATAGGGTAGTGTATGCATGGAATAGTCTTCCAGTAGAAGTGGTAGAGGTTAATACAGTGAAGGAGTTTAAGCATGCATGGGATAGGTATAAGGTTATCCTAGATATAAGATAAGGCCAGTGACTAATGAAAGTATTACTTTACTGATAGGGTAGTGGATACATGGAATAGCCTTACTGTAGAAGTGGTAGAGGTTAATACAGTGAAGGAGTTTAAGCATGCATGGGATAGGTATAAGGCTATCCTAGATATAAGATAAGGCCAGGGACTAATGAAAGTATTACTTTACTGATAGGGTAGTGGATACATGGAATAGCCTTACTGTAGAAGTGGTAGAGGTTAATACAGTGAAGGAGTTTAAGCATGTATGGGATAGGTATAAGGTTATCCTAGATATAAGATAAGGCCAGGGACTAATGAAAGTATTACTTTACTGATAGGGTAGTGGATACATGGAATAGCATTCCAGTAGAAGTGGTAGAGGTTAAAACAGTGAAGGAGTTTAAGCATGCATGGGATAGGTATAAGGCTATCCTAGATATAAGATAAGTTCAGGGACTAATGAAAGTATTACATTACTGAGAGGGTAGTGGATGCATGGAATAGTCTTCCAGTAGAAGTGGTAGAGGTTAATACAGTGAAGGAGTTTAAGCATGTATGGGATAGGTACAGTGGTGTATCTTGGTTTTGTGCTGCCATAGGCAGACAAAATTCAGGCACCCCCCCACCCACATTGTACACCTACGACATGCCCCATCACCCACGTTGCACACCCACAACATTGCTATCACACTAAATGCCCCATCACCCCTTGACATGCCATCATCACCCTCATTACATACCCCCACCATGTCTATTACATGCCCCCATCAATTGGAAGGAGCTAAAGCTTGCTGAATGGTGGGGGAGAAAGTGAAAATGTTTGTAGCACCAGAAGTGAGCTTTAACACTTTCTGGCAAAGTGTCGCCCTCTGGCAAAGTGCCGCCCTAGGCGAGTGCCTTGTTTGCCTTGTGGAAGAAACACTACTGGATAGGTATAAGGCTATCCTAGATATAAGATAAGGTCAGGGTCTAATGAAAGTATTTCTTTACTGAGAGGGTAGTGGATGCATGGAATAGTCTTCCAGTAGAAGTGGTAGAGGTTAATACAGTGAAGGAGTTTAAGCACGCATGGGATAGGTATAAGGCTATCCTCGATTTAAGATAAGGCCAGGGACTAATGAAAGTATTACTTTACTGAGAGGGTAGTGGATGCATGCAATAGTTTTCCAGTAGAAGTGGTAGAGGTTAATACAGTGAAGGAGTTTAAGCATGCATGGGATAGGTATAAGGCTATCCTCGATATAAGATAAGGTCAGGGACTAATGAAAGTATTACTTTACTGAGAGGGTAGTGGATGCATGGAATAGTTTTCCAGTAGAAGTGGTAGAGGTTAATACAGTGAAGGAGTTTAAGCATGCATGGGATAGGTATAAAGCTATCCTCGATATAAGATAAGGTCAGGGACTAATGAAAGTATTACTTTACTGAGAGAGTAGTGGATGCATGGAATAGTCTTCCAGTAGAAGTGGTAGAGGTTAATACAGTGAAGGAGTTTAAGCATGCATGGGATAGGTATAAGGCTATCATCGATATAAGATAAGGCCAGGAACTAATGAAAGTATTACTTTACTGCGAGAGTAGTGGATGTATGGAATAGTCTTCCAGTAGAAGTGGTAGAGGTTAATACAGTGAAGGAGTTTAAGCATGCATGGGATAGGTATAAGTCTATACTGGATATAAGATAAGGCCAGGGACTAATGAAAGTATTACTTTACTGAGAGGGTACTGGATGCATGGAATAGTCTTCCAGTAGAAGTGGTAGAGGTTAATACAGTGAAGGAGTTTAAGCATGCATGGGATAGGTATAAGGCTATCCTCGATATAAGATAATGCCAGGGACCAATGAAAGTATTACTTTACTGAGAGGGTAGTGGATGCATGGAATAGTCTTCCAGTAAAAGTGGTAGAGGTTAATACAGTGAAGGAGTTTAAGCATGCGTGGGATATGTATAAGGCTATCCTAGATATAAGATAAGGCCAGGGACTAATGAAAGTATTACATTACTGAGAGGGTAGTGGATGCATGGAATAGACTTCCAGTAGAAGTGGTAGAGGTTAATACAGTGAAGGAGTTTAAGCATGTATGGGATAGGTATAAGGCTATCCTAGATATAAGATAAGGTCAGGGTCTAATGAAAGTATTTCTTTACTGAGAGGGTAGTGGGTGCATGGAATAGTCTTCCAGTAGAAGTGGTAGAGGTTAATACAGTGAAGGAGTTTAAGCATGCATGGGATAGGTATAAGGCTATCCTAGATATAAGATAAGGCCAGGGACTAATGAAAGTATTACTTTACTGAGAGGGTAGTGGATGCATGGAATAGTTTTCCAGTAGAAGTGGTAGAGGTTAATACAGTGAAGGAGTTTAAGCATGCATGGGATAGGTATAAAGCTATCCTCGATATAAGATAAGGTCAGGGACTAATGAAAGTATTACTTTACTGAGAGGATAGTGGATGTATGGAATAGTCTTCCAGTAGAAGTGGTAGAGGTTAATACAGTGAAGGAGTTTAAGCATGCATGGGATAGGTATAAGGCTATTCTAGATATAAGATATTGAACTGGGGACTAATAAAAGTATTTAGAAAATATGGCAGACTAGATGAGCTGAATTGTTCTTATCTGCCGACACATTCTATGTTTCTATTTGGCCTTTTTATGTTGTTGCAGAAATGTGATTTATTAAATTTTGTTTCAGGGTCTACTCAATGAAAAGATAATTGAACGGAATTGAGAACTGAAATGCAAACTTTAGGCCATTATAGCCGAGTTGGATAACTTGCTAATTTGGTCTCAAGTTTGACATTCCCGTCTGGATTCCCTCTTTGTTGAGAAGCCCCTACAGTTCATAAAGTGTTAACCCTTTAGTTGGCCCATTCCACCACTAGTAGAGTACCTCTTTGTAAGGTTAGTTCATTCGCCTGTAGCACGTGTGATATCTAATTATCTCCTTCCAGAGCTGATTCTCTTCTCCGGGAATTAAAGATCATACATACGACAGCTCATCATAATCAAATCCAAATTCTTTAGGTCAATGACACCACTACCCCTACCAAGGGGGGGGGGGGGGGGGGAGCAGACCCCGTCCTGACAATGTGTTCTGTATTGACAGATTACCCCCGGGAACATGTGGCTTCATTTATTTCTACTGATTAAATTGCTCTGCAATTTGCACCGCAGCGGAGAGACATATAATGGAGACTAAACACTCTCTGCCCATCCCGACCGCTCTGGATCTCAGCTCTAATGACCTGGGGAATATGTCTTTAGATTACAGCAGATGATAAGATGTTAGAATAACCTCACACCTAGATGGTTCGACATGTGTTTCAACAGACAATAAACAAAAAGCACATTTCCCCCCGGAGCTCAGCAAACTGCTACCGATAATCACCTGGAAAACAAAGGCAGAATTAGATTGCAATTTGGTTTTATCATTCTTTGCTATTTGTAAATACAGACGTAAACAAGACTTTTAAAAACAAACAAACAAAAAACCTCAGACCTTTTTAAAAGCCCAATGTTATTAAAGAAGTGATGAGCCTGCTAATGGCTTGTGAAAAGATTGTCTCTGAACCTTTACCAGCTACTCAAAGAAAAGTCGTTCCTAATGAAACCCTATCCTGTATGCTTATTACGTTTACTAACATGGTATAGAGGAGTTGGATGCTCTCCGGAGAGGTTGCAGCTGCTTTTTCCTTCCTGATGTATTAAGGCATCTAATATAGTATTAGCAGCACTTAGCAGACAGAGGTAAGCCCCATCCTAGTGTAGTATCTTAGTTTTGGACACAAGGGGGAGCCTTTCTCAGCTCCAGGAGGTCAGATGGAAGATCATCATTATTGACCCCAGCGGTGGAGGGACATTAGCTTTATCTGCAGGGATATTTAGGAACCAGTATTGGAGGTTGCTTGGACACACCAATTCCACTTGTTCCCCCAGAATATTAATATTTTCTGAGCGTCTGTATTTCTTTAGAGCCTGTATAATGGTATAAAGGTATAATTCCTCTGGCTTCCATACTAGCTGTTTGTAGGCCAATGGAAACCAGAGGAAAGTTCCTGCTTTGCCCCCGAATCACCATGGAATGTTCAGGATTTGCCCCCAGATCACAATGGAATGTTTCAGGTTTGCACCCAGATTACCATGGAACGATCCAGGTTTGCCCCCGGATCAACATGGAATGTTCCCAATTTCCCCCCTGGATAACAATGGAATGTTCCAGGTGTGCCCCGGATCACCTTGGAATGTTCCCAATTTTCCCACTGGATAACCGTGGAATGTTCACACTTTGCCCCCTGATCACCATGGAACGATCCAAATTTGCCCCCTGATCACCTTGGAATGTTCCCAGTTTGCCCCCTGGATAACCATGGAATGTTCCCACTTTGCCTCTGATCACCATAGAATGTTCCCACTGTGCCCCCTGATCACCTTGGAATGTTCCCAGTTTTCCTCCTAGATAACCATGGAATGTTCTCACTTTGCCTCTGATCACCATGGAATGTCCCCACTTTGCCCCCTGATCACCTTGGAATGTTCCCAGTTTGCCCCCTGGATCACCATGGAATGTCCCCACTTTGCCCTCTGATCACCTTGGAATGTTCCCAGTTTGCCCCCTGGATAACCATGGAATGTTCCCAGTTTGCCCCCCTGGATCACCATGGAATGTCCCCACTTTGCCCCCTGATCACCTTGGAATGTTCCCAGTTTGCCCCCTGGATAACCATAGAATGTTCCCACTTTGCCTCGGATCACCATAGAATGTTCCCACTTTGCCTCGGATCACCATAGAATGTTCCCACTTTGCCCCCGGATTACCATGGAATGTTCCCAGTTTGCCCCCTGGATCACCATGGAATGTTCCCACTTTGCCCCCGGATTACCATGGAATGTTCCCAGTTTGCCCCCTGGATCACCATGGAATGTTCCCACTGTGCCCCCTGATCACCTTGGAATGTTCCCAGTTTGCCCCCTGGATAACCATAGAATGTTCCCACTTTGCCTCGGATCACCATAGAATGTTCCCACTTTGCCTCGGATCACCATAGAATGTTCCCACTTTGCCCCCCGGATTACCATGGAATGCTCCAGGCTTTGCCCCCAGTTCTCCAGGGCCACATCCAGCCCATGGAATGCCAATTGGACAGTAATTGTCACATTTGTGTGAATACTTTGTAAGGGGGTAATTGCTCAGATGAGGTTCTGGTTGGGATCAGTGTGTTAGGGACAGAAAGCCCCTAGGTCAGGTAAGCTCTATATCTCGGCCACGCAGATGCCAGCTTTCCCATGGCTGTTTTTTTAATGGTTTGTCTCCAAAACGGCTGTTGTTAAATCCCTGCTTTCCCAATGGTACTCGGTGAGAGAATTAAAGCAGTGTTATCATAACAATAGATTAATCGAGACTAAAAAGGATCCAATGGAAGAATTGGCAAAAACTCCAAACAAAAATAGCAAGGCCTTCCCTCTGTGGTCCCAGCTCGCTAGTTAGCATTTGGACGAGCTACAGAGTTAATGAGGATTCCTGGGACTCCTGGGCTAGTGGGGGTGGGGGGGTGTTGCAGTCGGGGGGCAGTTGCAGCCAAGTGTGTTAGAATTCCATCATTCAGCATCAACACCTTAGACACAACATATATTCCCCCACCCCGGCCCTGCGTGGGCATTATATATAGTAATCTAACACACCAAACCCCATGTCAATCAAATGCTTGATGTCAGAAGATTAAAGGAAAACTAGCGGACAAAAATGAACCGGTTTCACTGAAATATTGCTTCAAGTGCAGACATTATAAATACACACGCTCTAGAAAAATAATTCAACTAATGTACCTTACTGAGGCCCCCTGACAGAGCTCCATATGGCTCTATCAGGAAAGTCTTATAGTTCTATAGATCGGCCTACATCTTGGGTCTAGAGTGGCAAAGTATGTTAGTGGCAGGTCAGATGAATATCAGGTCTATGGAGCAGCAGCATGGTTGGTAAGATGCCAACCTTACTTGGGTCAGATATCTTCTGGCCCAGGATTCTAAACAGCTAGGGTTGCCACCCGGCCAGTGTTTTACCGGCATGGCCACTAATTGAGAGGTAGGACCGGTATTTGTTTTGCAGGCAGGGGGGAGAGGTGAGCAGCAAACACTAGACCTTTGCCGGGTTCCAGGATGCCATGGTACCAGGAATTGAGACCTTGTATCCGGTATTCATCTATAAATCCCCCTCGCTTTGTGTCATCTTGTTTCACCTGCAAGGTGCACAGGCTAGAAGCTCCGCCCCTCGCGCAGCTCTGTCTCCCAGCACTCAGCTGGAGTGCAAAGAGTGAAGTTTGCTGGACTGCACAGACCAGAAAACTAGGCAGCAGGAGTGCCCCCCTCCCCCTGCAAGCAGGTAATAGTAAAGGGGACACATGAGGAAAGAGAAGAGTTTTCTGTGTGTGTGAGACTATCTGTGTGTGTGTGTGTGTGTCTCTGTGTGTGTGAGACTATCTGTGTGTGTGTGTCTGTCTCTGTGTATGTGAGACTACCTCTGTGTGTGTGTCTGTCTCTGTGTGTGTGAGACTACCTCTGTGTGTGTCTGTCTCTGTGTGTGTGAGACTATCTGTGTGTGTGTGTGTCTGTCTCTGTGTGTGTGAGACTATCTGTGTGTGTGTGTCTGTCTCTGTGTATGTGAGACTACCTCTGTGTGTGTGTCTGTCTCTGTGTGTGTGAGACTACCTCTGTGTGTGTGTCTGTCTCTGTGTGTGTGAGACTATCTGTGTGTGTGTGTCTGTCTCTGTGTGTGTGAGACTATCTGTGTGTGTGTGTCTGTCTCTGTGTATGTGAGACTACCTCTGTGTGTGTGTCTGTCTCTGTGTGTGTGAGACTATAACTGTGTGTGTGTGTCTGTCTCTGTGTGTGTGAGACTACCTCTGTGTGTCTGTCTGTCTCTGTGTGTGTGAGACTATCTGTGTGTGTGTGTCTGTCTCTGTGTATGTGAGACTACCTCTGTGTTTGTGTCTGTCTCTGTGTGTGTGAGACTATCTGTGTGTGTGTGTCTGTCTCTGTGTGTGTGAGACTACCTCTGTGTGTGTGTCTGTCTCTGTGTGTGTGAGACTACCTCTGTGTGTGTGTCTGTCTCTGTGTGTGTGAGACTACCTCTGTGTGTGTGTCTGTCTCTGTGTGTGTGAGACTACCTCTGTGTGTGTGTCTGTCTCTGTGTGTGTGAGACTACCTCTGTGTGTGTGTCTGTCTCTGTGTGTGTGAGACTACCTCTGTGTGTGTGTCTGTCTCTGTGTGTGTGAGACTATCTGTGTGTGTGTGTCTGTCTCTGTGTGTGTGAGACTATCTGTGTGTGTGTGTCTGTCTCTGTGTGTGTGAGACTACCTCTGTGTGTGTGTCTGTCTCTGTGTGTGTGAGACTACCTCTGTGTGTGTGTCTGTCTCTGTGTGTGTGAGACTACCTCTGTGTGTGTGTCTGTCTCTGTGTGTGTGAGACTACCTCTGTGTGTGTGTCTGTCTCTGTGTGTGTGAGACTACCTCTGTGTGTGTGTCTGTCTCTGTGTGTGTGAGACTATCTGTGTGTGTGTGTCTGTCTCTGTGTGTGTGAGACTATCTGTGTGTGTGTGTCTGTCTCTGTGTGTGTGAGACTACCTCTGTGTGTGTGTCTGTCTCTGTGTGTGTGAGACTACCTCTGTGTGTGTGTCTGTCTCTGTGTGTGTGAGACTACCTCTGTGTGTGTGTCTGTCTCTGTGTGTGTGAGACTATCTGTGTGTGTGTGTCTGTCTCTGTGTGTGTGAGACTATCTGTGTGTGTGTGTCTGTCTCTGTGTATGTGAGACTACCTCTGTGTGTGTGTCTGTCTCTGTGTGTGTGAGACTATAACTGTGTGTGTGTGTCTGTCTCTGTGTGTGTGAGACTACCTCTGTGTGTGTGTCTGTCTCTGTGTGTGTGAGACTATCTGTGTGTGTGTGTCTGTCTCTGTGTGTGTGAGACTATCTGTGTGTGTGTGTCTGTCTCTGTGTATGTGAGACTACCTCTGTGTGTGTGTCTGTCTCTGTGTGTGTGAGACTATCTGTGTGTGTGTGTCTGTCTCTGTGTGTGTGAGACTATAACTGTGTGTGTGTCTGTCTCTGTGTGTGTGAGACTACCTCTGTGTGTGTGTCTGTCTCTGTGTGTGTGAGACTATCACTGTGTGCGTGTTGTGGCCCTGCCCCTTTGTGACTCCCCCCACAGCTATGGCCGGTATAATTTTTAGGAAAAGGTGGCAACCCTATCAACAGCAACCATACGTTGCCATACAGAGGACTCCATATGGTGCTTTATTTGTATTTATTCTTTAAAACATTTACATTTAAAATACCTGCACTTGATACAATCTTTCAATTAAACATAAACTTCATTTTTTGCCGACAACTTAATAAATAAATTTATAATATCTTTGGAGGATTACCTGGAGGATTTGGGACTAGCTAGAGGATGCTGAATGTCTTCATAATGCACTCCCTTTGCTAGTCTATATGGTCCCAGAGGAGCCAGGATCCTGGTAATAAGGTTTATCTTTCTAAGAAAGCTGTCAGGGTTGATCACTCTGAATACAGTAATCTTGACATTGCTGGTGGAAGTGATCATTGACTACCGAAGAGTCACAGTATATTCCTGATAGTCAGAGACACAGATAGTTTTATTTTTAAACAAAATATTCACCAAATAAAGCTCTTATCCTTAAAAAGCTAAAGCCATTATGATGCGGTCTGCCATCCTAGTCACCGTGTCCAGCTGGTCTGAGAGGGGCTCAAACAAACGTTGTTTTAGCAGAATGGCACACATCTGCATAGGTTAAGGTAAAACATATATTTTAAATCAAGGGGCCACATGTTCAGAAAGGAAGGTGTTATATTTGTTCATTTACATTAATGCTACAGTTCAACACTTTAATCTCTAGAAAAATCTTCACTCGTTTAGCTTCAAAAACGGTTTTAAATCAACTTTATTTAAGCAAAAAATGTAAGTGCACAGCAGTGTGTTCAGGGTGCAGCCCCCTTAAGCTGTGATACAGCTTTTCCATGCATGCTCAGATCCCCCCATGCCCACAGTGGGTAATACAATAACTAATTTGTAGGGCGCACAAAGCCTTGTGGAGGGTAAGAAAGGGTCAGTCCGTAATCATTGCTCTTAACTCCAGCCCCCCTTCCTGGCTGATCTAATCAATACATGTTAATCGTCCAATGTAGCGACATTCATCTCAGCGACGCGGCCATTTCTGAATGAGAGTCAAGAATCAGGAAGGGTATCTCACCGGATTTCAAATGGTCAAAGAGGGACGCTTTTGTTTTCAGGGGGAGTGGCTGAATGTGTGACTGTGGGCGGGGCATATCTAAGTGACATCATGGGCAATTCAGAGCGCTGTATGAAATTTGGTAACAGTCATTTATAATAAGAATAATACATTTTATTTAAAAATACTAATGTTTACGGCATTTTAACCCCTCAAGAGCTCATGACAATACTGGCACATGAATGTAAAAAAGGGGCATGGCCGATTTTAAACAAATCATATTAAATATAATTCAACAAGGATAAGTATGGCATCAAAAGAAAGTCATACGTTTCCTTATATTTACACATCAAAAAAAAAATCCCCCCAACAAAGCTCTTGTCCTTAAGGGGTTAAACACCTTATATGAGGAGTTTTAATGCAGGCTAGTACATTATATGAATTCCTTTACATGGCACAAATGCAGAATGAGCATTCCAATAGTCAGTGGCCAGTATTATAATCTTTTTATTTCGGGCCCCCTAAAATCCTACAGCCACCTCTGTAAGGAAAGATGTAAAGGCAAAAAAAAAAAATTATAAAATAAAAAAAATAATAAAATAAAAACTTGAAACGAGACCCAGCAGCATTAATAAGGGGTGAAAACACTCACAAGTCTTTTCGATTTTGTTGTTTTTTACAAAGAATGAATATGTGGTGAATATGTTTGGGAACTTGTGACCTTTCTGGTGAATGCATCCTCTCCAGCCCTTCTGGATCCTGTGATCAGCAGTGTGCGCTCAGCATCGTCTGTTCATCCTGCAGGTAACAAGATGGATTCATGGTGATGCCGTTGTGTTGCTATAGAAACCGCTCTTGTTTCCAGTCCAGTCCGCACTGCGAGCCCCTCGCCGTTTAACAAAATGATTGACCATCATCCACTTGACCTTATCACATCGAGCTTTAACTCCCTCGCTTCCCCCAATGGACACCGAGGGACGTCAGTGATCATATTAGCACCTGGCGGAGGTGTAACTGGCCATCGATGCTGGAGTCTAATCTTAACCAGCCTAACGTCAGCTGCATTTAACCTAATTTATTTACTAGACAAGAAAGTGCATCCCACGAATTGACTGCTTGATAGAAATAACCGAAGTAGTTATTCTGGAAGATCAATAATATCGATGAACCATTTCCTTTTATTAAATCAATTGCGGATTGGACTGTCTTTCGTACATTCCTTGCATGGGTCATTAACGCAAGGAATAATTCTGGTCGGACACAAATCAGATCCAACCCCCAATCATGTACAGGAACTGAGATAAAAGAACAAAACACACAAAACCTACAAGGTACAGGACAGAGCAGCTAAAAAAGCTGCAGATTATGGGGTAGAGCACTCCAAACACACACAAACGAAACAGTAGATTTAGCACACTGATGTCAAACAAACGGAAGGTGTCTCAAACCGCGCCGACTTGTCAGAAAGAATGGCACACCACTGAAAGCAAAGGATTCTGGGTACGAACATTGAAATAAATAAATGCATCCCTAAACATGGCTCCTCTCATGCACACATCAGAGAATTTGGAAAGTTCGTTCCGAGGAATGGTTTATCTTGTTTTTAGTCTGCGGTGAGGATCTTATCGTGTATTAATGAGGTGATGAGACCAGATTATTCCCAAACCAATGTATTTCCTTCCCAATGGCCAATTAGCGGCCTAAATCCCAGGCTTTCCAAGGCGGCAATTAACTTTGGTGATTTCTCACAGGCAGAATGAGAGGGTTACGATTCCTCTCCGAACCTGACAATTGTTACGCCCTAAAGAGAGTGTCCGAGCTGCGCTGTGGCAGACAGGATAGGAAGGAGGAGAGTGGGAGGCTAATCAATTTGTCTCGCTAGGATCCCCGGGGCTGCAGCTCTATCAGCCGTGACAGTGTTCAATATTTATTGGATTTCTCTCTGACGTGCCACAGAAAATTTAGCAGCAAGATTGGGAGTTAAAAGGACAGCTAAAGTTTTATCAATCAGATCGGGGCCTTTACAGAGTGGGGGTTTGGTTGTCCTGTAACTCTTCCAGGGAACTCTGCCACCCCAGGGTTAAGAATTAGGCCTTGATGCAGTTTTTTCTTTGTTGAGTTTAAATTCTTTCCTCCCGATGTCCGCGATATGGTCAGTGTGAGGTCTTCCGCTCTATGGCGGCCCGCTGTTCCGTCTTGCTGAGATGGGAAGGTGAAGGCGATGTCTAACCGACCATTATCCCCGCGGGGACGCCACTGATTTGTAAACAACAAAAAAGGAGAGGACTGGCAACCCAATAGAAACCTGCCGCTAAATAAAAACAACAGAACTGAAACAGGGCAACTGTCAACAAAATGTAACTCTGTGTGACTGAAAGATTGCATAAAGAGAGGCATATTAAATAGAAATGTTGTAACAAAAGAATACAAATAGAGCACCGTATTCTACACTTCCGTTGCTCTATCAGGGGGTGGTCATGTTGGGTCAGGTCTTCTTTCATCTTACCTAAGATTCTAAACAACATGTCCTCCCCTTGATAGAGCTATACAGAGCAAAGATTCTAAACAACATGTTTTCCCCCTGATAGAGCTATACAGAGCAACGATTCTAAACAACATGTCCTCCCCTGATATAGCTATACAGAGCAAAGATTCTAAACAACATGTCCTCCCCTGATATAGCTATACAGAGCAAAGATTCTAAACAACATGTCCTCCCCCTGATAGAGCTATACAGAGCAAAGATTCTAAACAATGTGTCCGCCCCCTGATAGAGCTATACAGAGCAAAGATTCTAAACAACATGTTCACCCCCTGATAGCGCTATACAGAGCAACGATTCTAAACAACATGTCCTCCCCTGATATAGCTATACAGAGAAAATATTCTAAACATGTCCTCCCCTGATAGAGCTATACAGAGCAAAGATTCTAAACAACATGTCCTCCCCCTGATAGAGCTATACAGAGCAAAGATTCTAAACAATGTGTCCGCCCCCTGATAGAGCTATACAGAGCAAAGATTCTAAACAACATGTTCACCCCCTGATAGCGCTATACAGAGCAACGATTCTAAACAACATGTCCTCCCCTGATATAGCTATACAGAGAAAATATTCTAAACATGTCCTCCCCTGATAGAGCTATACAGAGCAAAGATTCTAAACAACATGTCCTCCCCCTGATAGAGCTATACAGAGCAAAGATTCTAAACAACATGTTCACCCCCTGATAGCGCTATACAGAGCAACGATTCTAAACAACATGTCCTCCCCTGATATAGCTATACAGAGAAAATATTCTAAACATGTCCTCCCCTGATAGAGCTATACAGAGCAAAGATTCTAAACAACATGTCCTCCCCCTGATAGAGCTATACAGAGCAAAGATTCTAAACAACATGTCCGCCCCCTGATAGAGCTATACAGAGCAAAGATTCTAAACAACATGTCCGCCCCCTGATAGAGCTATACAGAGCAAAGATCCTCAACAACATGTCTTCCCCCTGATAGAGCTATACAGAGCAAAGATTCCAAACAACATGTCCTCCCCTGATATAGCTATACAGAGCAAAGATTCTAAACATGTCCTCCCCTGATAGAGCTATACAGAGCAAAGATTCTATACAACATGTCCGCCCCCTGATAGAGCTATACAGAGCAAAGATTCTAAACAACATGTCCTCCCCTGATAGAGCTATACAGAGCAAAGATCCTCAACAACATTTCTTCCCCCTGATAGAGCTATACAGAGCAAAGATTCTAAACAACATGTCCTCCCCTGATAGAGCTATACAGAGCAAAGATTCTAAACACCATGTCCTCCCCTGATTAAGCTATACAAAGCAAGATTCTAAAGTACTTTATTTCTATATAAAATGCCTAAGTGTCATGCAATCTGTTAATTAAATAGAAGTTAATTTTCTTTGCAGACCGTTGTCCTGTAAACACAATATCAGTGCATAAAGTGGAGGTAAATACACCTCTGTTTGGGGCTAGTCATTACAAGGTGAGTTGAGATGGACATTTCACCAGTTTATCTATACATTGTGCAGGGACATATCTAGGTCATTTCCCCATCAGGTTTGTCCCTGTACAATGTATAGCATATTATCTCATCTCACCCGTCAATCACCTTGCCAAACTGTCCTGAACAGGAATGGGTAGTCACCGATTGGGTATGTTACAGGCAGGCCGGTAAGACTGTGGAATAAGTTCACTATTAAGTCTATGGAAGTGATAACTTGAAGATAACCTTATGCACAGCCCAAACAAAGGGAATATTAGAGAATCCAAATTATCTGCACCTTACTCTCAAATGGGCCACATTTGCCACAGGGGACGCAAACCTGACGGGATGGCTGTTAACAAGTAGGAAACACACAACATGTCTTCACATACTCATCTTATGCTCAGTGTTACCCCCAGGACTGCCCCCTAACATGGCTAAATATGCGGGGGCTTGACCAGGTTTCTCTAATAGATTCCCTGGAACATAGAAATGTCTACCTTCTATATAGTTACATAGTTACATTGTAGTTTATGTTGAAAACAGACATTGTGTCCATCCAGTCCAACCCTTTTCCTTTCCCGTGTTACCCGCTGTTGATCCAAAAGAAGCCAAATATAAACCCCTTCAGCAATTTCCAATTCTGCTTTCAGTGAGGAAGCCATTCCTTCCTGACTCCAAATCAGATTTCTCCTGGATCAAGAAGCAATAAATAGATATTACAGCCTATACTAGCATGCACAGCCCTCTATACTCCGGGGCATTACTGCCTATACTGACATGCACAGCCCTCTATGCTCCGGGGCATTACTGCCTATACTAACATGCACAACCCTCTGTGCTCCAGGGCATTACTGCCTATACTAACATGCACAGCCCTCTATGCTCCGGGGCATTACTGCCTATACTAACATGCACAACCCTCTGTGCTCCAGGGCATTACTGCCTATACTAACATGCACAGCCCTCTATGCTCCGGGGCATTACTGCCTATACTAACATGCACAACCCTCTGTGCTCCAGGGCATTACTGCCTATACTAACATGCACAGCCCTCTATACTCCGGGGCATTACTGCCTATACTGACATGCACAGCCCTCTATGCTCCGGGGCATTACTGCCTATACTAACATGCACAACCCTCTGTGCTCCAGGGCATTACTGCCTATACTAACATGCACAGCCCTCTATACTCCGGGGCATTACTGCCTATACTGACATGCACAGCCCTCTATGCTCCGGGGCATTACTGCCTATACTAACATGCATAGCCCTCTATGCTCCGGGGCATTACTGCCTATACTAACATGCACAGCCCTCTATGCTCCGGGGCATTACTGCCTATACTGACATGCATAGCCCTCTATGCTCCAGGGTATTACTGCCTATACTAACATGCACAACCCTCTGTGCTCCAGGGTATTACTGCCTATACTAACATGCACAGCCCTCTATACTCCGGGGCATTACTGCCTATACTAACATGCACAGCCCTCTATGCTCCGGGGCATTACTGCCTATACTAACATGCACTACCCTCTGTGCTCCAGGGTATTACTGCCTATACTAACATGCACAGCCCTCTATACTCCGGGGCATTACTGCCTATACTAACATGCATAGCCCTCTATGCTCCAGGGCATTACTGCCTATACTAACATGCATATCCCTCTATGCTCCAGGGCATTACTGCCTATACTAACAGGCTCAGCCCTCTATACTCCAGGGCATTACTGCCTATACTGACATGCACAGCCCTCTATACTCCAGGGCATTACTGCCTATACTGACATGCATAGCCCTCTATACTCCAGGGCATTACTGCCTATACTGACATGCACAGCCCTCTATACTCCAGGGCATTACTGCCTATACTGACATGCACAGCCCTCTATACTCCAGGGCATTACTGCCTATACTAACATGCATAGCCCTCTATGCTCCGGGGCATTACTGCCTATACTAACATGCACAGCCCTCTATGCTCCAGGGCATTACTGCCTATACTAACATGTACAGCCCTCTATGCTCCGGGCCATTACTGCCTATACTGACATGCGTAGCCCTCTATGCTCCGGGGCATTACTGCCTATACTAGCATGCACAGCCCTCTATGCTCTGGGGCATTACTGCCTATACTGACATGCACAGCCCTCTATACTCCAGGGCATTACTGCCTATACTGACATGCACAGCCCTCTATGCTCCGGGGCATTACTGCCTATACTGACATGCATAGCCCTCTATGCTCCGGGGCATTACTGCCTATACTAACAGGCATAGCCCTCTATGCTCCGGGGCATTACTGCATATACTAACAGGCACAGCCCTCTATGCTCCAGAGCATTACTGCCTATACTAACATACATAGCCCTCTATACTCCGGGGCATTACTGCCTATACTAACATGCATAGCCCTCTATGCTCCGGGGCATTACTGCCTATACTGACATGCATAGCCCTCTATGCTCCGGGGCATTACTGCCTATACTAACATGCACAGCCCTCTATACTCCAGGGCAATACTGCCTATACTGACATGCATAGCCCTCTATACTCCAGGGCATTACTGCCTATACTAACATGCACAGCCCTCTATACTCCGGGGCATTACTGCCTATACTGACATGCATAGCCCTCTATGCTCCGGGGCAATACTGCCTATACTGACATGCATAGCCCTCTATACTCCAGGGCATTACTGCCTATACTAACATACATAGCCCTCTATACTCCAGGGCATTACTGCCTATACTGACATGCACAGCCCTCTATACTCCAGGGCATTACTGCCTATACTGACATGCACAGCCCTCTATGCTCTGGGGCATTACTGCCTATACTAACATGCATAGCCCTCTATGCTCCGGGGCATTACTGCCTATACTAACATGCATAGCCCTCTATGCTCCGGTGCATTACTGCCTATACTAACATGCACAGCCCTGTATGCTCCGGGGCATTACTGCCTATACTAACATGCACAGCCCTCTGTGCTCCGGGGCATTACTGCCTATACTAACATGCACAGCCCTCTATGCTGCGGGGCATTACTGCCTATACTAACATGCATAGCCCTCTATGCTCCAGGGCATTACTGCCTATACTAACATGCACAGCCCTCTATGCTCCAGGGCATTACTGCCTATACTAACATGCATAGCCCTCTATACTCCAGAGCATTACTGCCTATACTAACATACACAGCCCTCTATGCTCCAGGGCATTACTGCCTATACTAACATGCACAGCCCTCTATGCTCTGGAGCATTACTGCCTATACTAACATGTACAGCCCTCTATGCTCTGGAGCATTACTGCCTATACTGACATGCATAGCCCTCTATACTCCGGGGCATTACTGCCTATACTGACATGCACAGCCCTCTATACTCCAGGGCATTACTGCCTATACTGACATGCACAGCCCTCTATGCTCCGGGGCATTACTGCCTATACTGACATGCATAGCCCTCTATGCTCCAGGTCATTAAATAAGTATCCAGGCCGCTCTTAAAGGCATCTAATGTATTTGCTAGCACCACCTCTTCAGGCAGTGAACTCCATATCTTTATTACCCTTACTGTAAAAAATCCCCTCTAAGCCGCCGTTTCTCTAGCGTGTACAGATTTAGCTTTTCCAGCCTTTCTTCATGACTAAAACTATTCCTTTCCCCACATTAGTTTTGAAGCCCTCAGTTGTCTCGTCTTTATGTCGATCCCTGTGTCTTGTCTGTCAGTATATCGGTCTATCCATTTTGATCTTTGATAACTGGTAGCCCCCCTCACAGGTCAAAAGATGCCAGCCCTCCCCTGAACGAAGCCCCCTTTCTGTGGGTGACCATTTGATTTTCATTTAAACAAATTCACTGATCAGAGGAAGCACAAATCATATATTGAAATCCTGAGTGTTAGTAGACAGGTTTATTCAGTCAAAGCGTGGAGGAAGGTGCATGCAAATGGGTGATGCAAGGTGCCCGCTTGGCACGGCTCTGAAAGTAGCGGCATCTGGAATCCTATGATATAAAAACATAGAGAGGCTGGGAATTCCTCTGTAGCAAGAGATGTTATTCTAGATGCCTGTGAGGTTTAATCTTATTGGTTTAAGCAGTGTATTAGTAATAAACCCAGATTAGAGGATTGGGTAATTGGTTTAAAGCTATCGTTCACATCTCTCATTTGCAAGGGGATTACTAAGGGTCCTGGGAAGGGACAGAGAGGGATATGGGAGATGGAGGAGGTCCACAATGAGAGAGGCACTGTCAGATTAGGCATAGCAGAATTGAATGTGTTCCCTCGGAGGCAGTGGGGCAGTCCTACCTACAGTGTCTGAGAAATCTGTACCATAAAGGAAAATAAATAAATCTGCCTGAGTCCTAAAAACTAAATATAAAGTGTAATAACGTTATATCTGTTGCTGCTTATCCTGCCCATCACTCTAAGACCCACCTTATTGGAATAAGAAGGGGTGGCTACTCCTGCATTCGGAAACTAAAATAGGTGGAACGGGTATTTAAAGGGAGCTTTGCTTATGGCAAGTTCAGGAAAACATGCAGTACCCCAGTATAGGGCAACTGGCAGGGACATTTGATAGTACATAGCAGCCTATCCTCTAACTGGCAGCTGCCAAGCTTCCCTGGGAGGCAGCCAGCCCAGTCTGCTTGTGATCCTTATTTAGTTCACCCAAAGTGATTGTCTATCTATACACCACTTCCATTCAGACGAGCGTAACGAGCCTCCACTCTGATTGGCTGGTGTGCTGTCGGCCGCCGGCAGTCTCCCGACCAGCTCTGCCTCAGCTCTGAAATCCCGCGGGTATCTAGAAAGAAACATTGCTCTAATTAGCAGACCCCCCCCCCCCTACTGCCCCATTAAAACTGCCTCCGAGTGCGCTGCCCTCCACTGCAGCAGTGACAGCCAGTCCGATCTCTATTGGTCTATGGAGACGTCAATCACGCAACACACAGCCAATAGCTGGGAAGAAAAGATCATACCGTAAACCAACAGTAAAGTAACTAATTCCAGTGGAAAGTGAACGATTTGTAACAAAAACTATTTTACCCGTTAAATAAAATAGTTTTTTTTGAACACTGCTTTACCGCTGAAGAAAGTGTTCCTATCGGTAACTGATCTCCCTCCAGCAGGGGGTTAAATGGGGTTACCAATCAGTGGCGAGATTAAAATGGTTTCCGGGAAAAGATCAGAGGTGACGAGAAAAAACTCCCGACAGCTGAGTCAGAAAGAACAGCGGGATCTGAAATCCAGACTCCCTCGACCCTAGACTGATACCTCCAAAATAGATCAGTACAGCCTGGAATAGACAGATCACTGCAAAGAGATTAAATCACCCCCCACGCCGAGCCCCCCATCTCTGCTCTACAAGCCAGAGATGGAGCTGAATGTATCCATCTGTCACGGCAGATATTCTGCAAGAATCCAGCCCCAGTGCTCTCGAGAAGTATTATGCAGGTCTTATTAGCTAATACAATGTTACTCTAGTTCCTTATGGTATGTTCAGGCAGCTCCCCCCTAGATTGATTTCTGTATGTTGTACATGTGTTTAATATAGATGAAATTACACTCAATTAAATCGGGGCTTCTAAATTCAAAGGGGGGGCTTGGGCAGAGAGGCGGAGACTGTTACTATAGCAACATCTCTTTATTTGTAGTTTTCAGGAGATCTAATTTGGTTACATTGTTTTACTAATAATAATGTGTACACTGTGCGTTACATTGGGGATCGTCATCCTAAAAGCCTCGGTCGTTTGTCTGTGACTCCGTCGGGGTTCTACGAGGTGGGACACATTGGTGGGCACGTGCCGTCTAACCTCGGGGGAAAAAGAACTAAAAACAAATTTAGTTTAGTTACATTTAGCGAGTACTTGGGAATAAAATAAAATTTAAAAAAAAAGATTTATTTGTCAGTCTTAATACATAAAGGGATGAACGGTCTCCTAAAAACAGGCTGCTTTTAAAACTACTGTTCCTCAAAACTAAGACATCTGTCTGAGATGCAGACATTGGGGAGTTTGTTACATTGTTATTTAGCACTGTCCCTGATCCGGGGACCTCGAAGGAGAGGACTCTGGGCAGATACTTTTACACACTTGTAAGTTTAGGTTGGTAAGATTTATATGATTTTTTCATGTATTAATCAATCACTTTTTTCATTATTATTTAGCGCTGTCCATAATGATGTCAGATCATGATTATCCCAACACTGCATCATAGTACTCCAGTATTGATGGATCCTAATCCAAAAAGAGACACTACTTAGAAATCAATTTGGACCCTTCTTATGAAGCACCTGTGATGGTTGGGGGGGCTCAACCTAGACGCCCAGTCTGGACCTCTATGTCCTCCATATAGATTTCTATGGGAAGCACTTTGGCATACATTTTTTGGGGGGTAAACCTCAGCTTTTACGGTATTTCCAAAATCCTTCGGTTAAAACCAAAATAGCCAAAGTCTCTCTGAAATTCCCCAAAGTTAAAAAAAGAATAATAATTATCATGAAATATAAATAAATGTTTTATTCAAATGTACAAATTCTTCAAAATCACTGTAAAATATCCAATTATAATATGTAACATTATTTTATTATAATTCTGTAGGATTAGTTGTATGTTTCAAAAAGGTTTATGTCCCCATTTTGGCCAGAGTTAGACACTGTGGGGGTCATGTACTAAACAAGTGCAGAAGGAAAAAAAGTATGTAAAACATGAGTAAGGAGCAATTCGCGAATATTTGTAACATTTTGCCCTTTTTTCCCCTGATTTGCGCCTCTTCCGTTTATTTTTATTTAGCGTGCATTTTTCCAGTTGCACTAATAAATTGTGATTAAATTTGCGCACGCTAAAGAGTTTTGCGAATATTTTTGTGAAAAATAATTCTTATTTGCGTGTGAAAATTACATCAGCTGTTAGCGAGTGCTGAAAAATATTCGCTAAATTGCCTGTTTTTATTCGCAATTTTCTCGTATGTGCTTTTTGAGTGTTATACTGCAAAAGGAGCAAAGCGCAAAAATAGCTTTACACATAAAATATATTTGCGTTTTTTTAGTAGATGCCCCTCTATAAAAAAAAAAAAAAATGACTTCCTTTTAAAAGAGCATTGCTGACTGACAAGAGGACAGAGCAATAGTTTAATTGTCTATTGGTAACAGGTCACAAATCCTTTGGACAGATTGCTCGTAGATATCTCATTTACTGGAACAATTTAATGATGTTCTAAGGAACTTTTGCTGACCCTGTCACGGACCCCGGTGACTGTGTACAGAGACATTGCCGATTGCTGCATACAATGCCACAAACAAACCAGATGGTTTTTACAAGAAGCCAATTCCAGGGTCCAAGACAGAAACCACAGAGCAGACATTCCCTGTGTGAGATCCACAACAAGACATACAAATCTATCCTGACAGGAGCTGCTGTCAGCCAGGCATGTGCTCAGTTACACGGCTTGTCACAGAGCAGACTACAGCGATAATAATGATTCCTACAGCAATAGAAATACAGTATAGAAAAATGTGCAAGACATTTGGGTTTTTTCAGCACAGGCAGATTCTAAAGGCCACAGTGATACTTTGTTCATGCATATTAAAGTTTAGTAATTATAAAAATGTCTGTATTTATTAAAATGGGAATATGCGAATGATGAATATGTCATAGTTGCCAGCATTCCCAAAAAATTCCCAGGGATATTTTGCAGCACAGCTATCAATTACTTACTTAAAAAATTTACCCCACCCACTTCCCCAAAGCTCCGCCCACATAATTAGTATAGTTCAGCTCTGCCTAGTTATCATGGAGCAGATTGTATCACTAATTTCAAATGCTCACTAATGATTTAATAATCCTCATTTTGCCAGATTCATAGCACATCACCATTATACAATAAGGAAATTGCACTCAGAGGTCTAGCCAGAGCACCCAGACTGCACACACAGGACTTGCCCAAAGCCCAGATTGCACCCACATGTCTTGCCACATCACCAAGTTTGCACACAAAACCAAGACTGAACCTATTTGCCTTGTCAGAGCCCCTACATTGCAGCCACAGGTCTTGGCACAGCACCTAAATTGCACCTAGCACACAGATTATGCCCACCCTCATGTGGCAGTTATTTTTTTTAATAAGCTGACCCCTTAAAAACTTCCCAGGCTTCTTGGGAAATCAGACTTAGTTTTTACATATCAAAAAAACCTTTTGAATAACACATGTAAAATCAGTATAGCATATGTAGATCAACTGCATAACAAATGGAAACACAGAATTGCATGTATAGATACAATGAATAAGACATACAAACCATGGATTTGCAGTTATAGAATAAATAAATAAATAACACATGGAAACATAGCATAGAGCAACTGAATAGCACACAAACCTACAAAGAAAACATAGTAGTCACTCAAAGGCAGGTAAATTTACATAACATTTGTTTTATTTTTTTCCTTTTTTATATTTCTCAAAAATGCCAATGTGATGCACCACACATAGAACAAGACAATCCATAATATCCAAAATAGCCAGCAGTGGTTGGTTACAGGGCTTGTGATCAGCCACAATGAGCAGTCAGATGTTAGGGGGGGGGGGGGAATACAGGAAATAGACTTGCAAGTATAGATTAACTGAAAATCCCACACAAACTAGATACCTTATTTGATCAAGGTATAGATCAAATAAATAATGCACCGAAACCCTCATTTACAGGCATAGATCAAACGTTGCACACCCCAAAGGCCAGCCCTGGCACCCACTTTGCATGCAAGACTTTGGCAGAGATCGTTTCATAGAATACATGTAATGCTATTGCTATTCTGAAAACCGAAATAGAGTCCCAATTCATACGAATAGGTCAATTGACCTATTCTTATGAATGGGGACTCTATTTTGGTTTATAGAATAGCAATAGCATTCCATGTATTACATCTGAGAGTCAAATAGAACCATCAAATACTGTGCTTACAGCGCACTTTGAAAAATTCTAATAGTTTTGGGTGGTAAATAGTACAGTATTTTTAATTTGCATGTATTTTATGTTTTTTGAAGTTATTTCCCTATCCATATTTGTTTGCAGGGCACTTGTACTACTCTTACCCACATTTTAATTCCTTTTGCAGCCCTCTAGCCCTTTCCATTACTATTTTAGTGGCCAAAAGTCCGTGTCCCCATTGACTTCAATGGGGTTTGGGTTCGGGGTCAAGTTCGGGGTCAAGTTCGAGCACGGACCCGGACTTTTTTCCGTAGTTCGGTCGAACCTGCCGAACCCGAACATCCAGGTGTCCGCTCAACTCTACATATGACCTTTATTATAACATATGACCTCTATTATAACATATGACCTCTATTATAACATTTAACCGCTATTATAACATATGACCTCTATTATAACATACACTCTGGCGTGATGTAAAACTTGGCATAGATTGTCCCAGCGCACCTGGCACTTCACACCAGGCCTTTCAGGCTCAATTCAAAAAGAAGAAATTGTGACAAGGAGTAACGATGCTGGCAATTAACGAGTAGATAAAAGCCTGTAATAAAATGTGACATTTTAGATGATAACAGCATCACATGGCTCCTGTACAACGGAATTAATCAATGACAGCACCAAACGAGCCGGCAGGCCAGACAGACACTCTCGACAAGACTAAGTGGGTGATTTATATGGGGCACCCGAAAGCCCCTGTCATCGCCGATTAGCTGAATGTGCCACGGCAGATATCACTCTCCACAGGGTACAGGACTAGCCAACTTTCAGTCATTGGCTACTGGGACGAAAGTGGTGTGAGCGAGAAAGAGGTGACATCACGTGAGATAATGTTTTAATACTGCGGTGACATCACGTGAGATAATGTTTTAATACTGCGGTGATATCACGTGAGATAATGTTTATATACTGCGGTGACATTACGTGAGATAATGTTTATATACTGCGGTGACATCACGTGAGATAATGTTTTAATACTGCGGTGATATCACGTGAGATAATGTTTTAATATTGCGGTGACATCACGTGAGATAATGTTTTAATACTGCGGTGACATCACGTGAGATAATGTTTTAATACTGCGGTGATATCACGTGAGATAATGTTTTAATATTGCGGTGACATTACGTGAGAGAATGTTTATATACTGCGGTGACATCACGTGAGATAATGTTTTAATATTGCGGTGACATTACGTGAGAGAATGTTTAAATATTGCGGTGACATCACGTGAGATAATGTTTTAATACTGCGATGACATCACGTGAGAGAATGTTTTAATACTGCGGTGACATCACGTGAGATAATGTTTTAATACTGCGGTGATATCACGTGAGATAATGTTTTAATACTGCGGTGACATCACGTGAGATAATGTTTTAATACTGCGGTGACATCACGTGAGATAACGTTTTAATACTGCGGTGACATCACGTGAGATAATGTTTATATACTGCGGTGACATCACGTGAGATAATGTTTATATACTGCGGTGACATCACGTGAGATAATGTTTTAATACTGCGGTGACATCACGTGAGAGAATGTTTTAATATTACGGTGACATCACGTGAGATAATGTTTTAATACTGCGGTGACATCACGTGAGATAACGTTTTAATACTGCGGTGACATCACGTGAGATAATGTTTATATACTGCGGTGACATCACGTGAGATAATGTTTATATACTGCGGTGACATCACGTGAGATAATGTTTTAATACTGCGGTGACATCACGTGAGATAATGTTTTAATACTGCGGTGACATCACGTGAGAGAATGTTTTAATACTGCGGTGACATCACGTGAGATAATGTTTTAATACTGCGGTGACATCACGTGAGAGAATGTTTTAATACTGCGGTGACATCACGTGAGAGAATGTTTTAATACTCCGTGACATCACGTGAGATAATGTTTTAATACTGCGGTGACATCACGTGAGAGAATGTTTTAATACTGCGGTGATATCACGTGAGATAATGTTTTAATACTGCGGTGATACCACGTGAGTTAATGTTTTAATACTGCGGTGACATCACGTGAGAGAATGTTTTAATACTTCGGTGACATCACGTGAGATACTGTTTTAATACTGCGGTGACATCACGTGAGATAATGTTTTAATACTGCGGTGACATCACGTGAGATAATGTTTATATACTGCGGTGACATCACGTGAGAGAATGTTTTAATACTGCGGTGACATCACGTGAGAGAATGTTTTAATACTGCGGTGACATCACGTGAGATAATGTTTTAATACTGCGGTGACATCACATGAGATAATGTTTTAATACTGCGGTGACATCACGTGAGATAATGTTTTAATACTGCGGTGACATCACGTGAGAGAATGTTTTAATACTGCGGTGACATCACGTGAGATAATGTTTTAATATTGCGGTGACATCACGTGAGATAATGTTTTAATACTGCGGTGACATCACGTGAGATAATGTTTTAATACTGCGGTGACATCACGTGAGAGAATGTTTTAATACTGCGGTGACATCACGTGAGATAATGTTTTAATACTGCGGTGACATCACGTGAGATAATGTTTTAATACTGCGGTGACATCACGTGAGATAACGTTTTAATACTGCGGTGACATCACGTGAGATAACGTTTTAATACTGCGGTGACATCACGTGAGATAATGTTTATATACTGCGGTGACATCACGTGAGATAATGTTTATATACTGCGGTGACATCACGTGAGAGAATGTTTTAATACTGCGGTGACATCACGTGAGAGAATGTTTTAATACTGCGGTGACATCACGTGAGATAATGTTTTAATATTGCGGTGACATCACGTGAGATAATGTTTTAATACTGCGGTGACATCACGTGAGATAATGTTTTAATACTGCGGTGACATCACGTGAGAGAATGTTTTAATACTGCGGTGACATCACGTGAGATAATTTTTTAATACTGCGGTGACATCACGTGAGATAATGTTTTAATACTGCGGTGACATCACGTGAGATAATGTTTTAATACTGCGGTGACATCACGTGAGATAATGTTTTAATACTGCGGTGACATCACGTGAGAGAATGTTTTAATACTGCGGTGACATCACGTGAGATAATGTTTTAATATTGCGGTGACATCACGTGAGAGAATGTTTTAATACTCCGTGACATCACGTGAGATAATGTTTTAATACTGCGGTGACATCACGTGAGAGAATGTTTTAATACTGCAGTGATATCACGTGAGATAATGTTTTAATACTGCGGTGATACCACGTGAGTTAATGTTTTAATACTGCGGTGACATCACGTGAGAGAATGTTTTAATACTTCGGTGACATCACGTGAGATACTGTTTTAATACTGCGGTGACATCACGTGAGATAATGTTTTAATACTGCGGTGACATCACGTGAGATAATGTTTATATACTGCGGTGACATCACGTGAGAGAATGTTTTAATACTGCGGTGACATCACGTGAGAGAATGTTTTAATACTGCGGTGACATCACGTGAGATAATGTTTTAATACTGCGGTGACATCACATGAGATAATGTTTTAATACTGCGGTGACATCACGTGAGATAATGTTTTAATACTGCGGTGACATCACGTGAGATAATGTTTTAATACTGCGGTGACATCACGTGAGATAATGTTTTAATACTGCGGTGATATCACGTGAGATAATGTTTTAATACTGCGGTGATATCACGTGAGATAATGTTTTAATACTGCGGTGACATCACGTGAGATAATGTTTTAATACTGCGGTGACATCACGTGAGAGAATGTTTTAATACTGCGGTGACATCACGTGAGAGAATGTTTTAATACTGCGGTGACATCACGTGAGATAATGTTTTAATACTGCGGTGACATCACGTGAGATAATGTTTTAATACTGCGGTGACATCACGTGAGATAATGTTTTAATACTGCGGTGACATCACGTGAGAGAATGTTTTAATACTGCGGTGACATCACGTGAGATAATGTTTTAATACTGCGGTGACATCACGTGAGAGAATGTTTTAATACTGCGGTGACATCACGTGAGATAATGTTTTAATACTGCGGTGATATCACGTGAGATAATGTTTTAATACTGCGGTGACATCACGTGAGAGAATGTTTTAATACTGCGGTGACATCACGTGAGAGAATGTTTTAATACTGCGGTGACATCACGTGAGATAATGTTTTAATACTGCGGTGACATCACGTGAGATAATGTTTTAATATTGCGGTGACATCACGTGAGAGAATGTTTTAATACTGCGGTGACATCACGTGAGATAATGTTTTAATACTGCGGTGACATCACGTGAGAGAATGTTTTAATACTCCGTGACATCACGTGAGATAATGTTTTAATATTGCGGTGACATCACGTGAGATAATGTTTTAATACTGCGGTGACATCACGTGAGATAATGTTTTAATACTGCGGTGATATCACGTGAGAGAATGTTTTAATACTGCGGTGACATCACGTGAGAGAATGTTTTAATACTGCGGTGACATCACGTGAGAGAATGTTTTAATACTGCGGTGACATCACGTGAGATAATGTTTTAATATTGTGGTGACATCACGTGAGATAATGTTTATATACTGCGGTGACATCACGTGAGATAATGTTTTAATACTGCGGTGACATCACGTGAGATAATGTTTTAATACTGCGGTGACATCACGTGAGATAATGTTTTAATACTGCGGTGACATCACGTGAGAGAATGTTTTAATACTGCGGTCACATCACGTGAGATAATGTTTATATATTGCGGTGACATCACGTGAGATAATGTTTTAATACTGTGGTGATATCACGTGAGAGAATGTTTTAATACTGCGGTGACATCACGTGAGAGAATGTTTTAATACTGCGGTGACATCACGTGAGAGAATGTTTTAATACTGCGGTGACATCACGTGAGATAATGTTTTAATACTGCGGTGACATCACGTGAGATAATGTTTTAATACTGCGGTGACATCACGTGAGATAATGTTTTAATACTGCGGTGACATCACGTGAGAGAATGTTTTAATACTGCGGTGACATCACGTGAGAGAATGTTTTAATACTGCGGTGACATCACGTGAGAGAATGTTTTAATACTGCGGTGACATCACGTGAGATAATGTTTTAATACTGCGGTGACATCACGTGAGATAATGTTTTAATACTGCGGTGACATCACGTGAGAGAATGTTTTAATACTGCGGTGACATCACGTGAGATAATGTTTATATACTGCGGTGACATCACGTGAGAGAATGTTTTAATACTGCGGTGACATCACATGAGATAATGTTTTAATATTGCGGTGACATCAAGTGAGATAATGTTTTAATACTGCGGTGACATCACGTGAGATAATGTTTTAATACTGCGGTGACATCACGTGAGAGAATGTTTTAATACTGCGGTGACATCACGTGAGATAATGTTTTAATACTGCGGTGACATCACGTGAGATAATGTTTTAATACTGCGGTGACATCACGTGAGATAATGTTTTAATACTGCGGTGACATCACGTGAGATAATGTTTTAATACTGCGGTGACATCACGTGAGATAATGTTTTAATACTGCGGAGACATCACGTGAGAGAATGTTTTAATACTGCGGTGACATCACGTGAGATAATGTTTATATACTGCGGTGACATCACGTGAGATAATGTTTTAATACTGCGGTGACATCACATGAGATAATGTTTTAATACTGCGGTGACATCACGTGAGAGAATGTTTACATACTGCGGTGACATCACGTGAGATAATGTTTTAATACTGCGGTGACATCACGTGAGATAATGTTTTAATATTGCCAAACACACATCCTGGACCATTTTTGAATTTCTGTAGATCACCTGCCCTTTGGCTGATCCCCCTCATCATCCCTGCTACGACTATGATTTATTTATCGGCGTAACTCCAGCCATCGGACCCCCAAGGTGTAAAGAGCCATGATACTTTTAACTCTTTTTACAATAGAAGCACAAGTGACCATTATGTGGATAAATTGGCATGTGCTTATTCACATCCATTACATTGTATTCTCTGATCGGCGGTCGCCATGCTTGCCGCATCACTCCTGATAGATACAAGCCAAAGTCAACCGCTCTGATTGAGCCAGAATCCAGGTGAGCGCTGCCACAAGTGAGAGGCAGAGCGCAGAGTAAGCACAGGTGTATCTGCAAAAGCAGGTTTACAATACACACATGGCAACGGGTCTTTCACCTTTGCTTCTATTTCTGTGCTCTTTCTTCTACTAAAGTGCTGACATCTTGTTTTAGGCTCTTTTCACTGTCTACCTGCTTCCCCAATCCTCACAGTCATACTTACTATCTGTTCACATACCCATATCCTTTCCTCCCTCCCATCTTACATGACACACAGACCACCACCAGCAGCGACCACCGATCGCCGGACCATCTCAAATAAGCAGCTAATGCCCCGCCCACTGCAACACCTTCCACTAATGACACACCCACAGACACACCTTCCACTAATGACCCACCCACAGACACACCTTCCACTAATGCTCCACCCACAGACACATCTTCTACTAATGCTCCACCCACAGACACACCTTCCACGAATGCCCCGCCCACAGAAACACTTTCCACTAATGACCCACCCACAGACACACCTTCCACTAATGCCCCACCCATAGCAACACCTTCCACTAATGCTCCATCCACAGACACACCTTCCACTAATGCCCCACCCACAGACACACCTTCCACTAATGCCCCGCCCACAGTCACACCTTCCACTAATGCTCCACCCACAGTCACACCTTCCACTAATGCTCCACCCACAGACACACCTTCCACTAATTCCCCGCCCACATTCACACCTTCCACTAATGCTCCACCCACAGACACACCTTCCACGAATGCCCCGCCCACAGTCACACCTTCCACTAATGCTCCACCCACAGACACACCTTCCACGAATGCCCCGCCCACAATCACACCTTCCACTAATGCTCCACCCACAGACACACCTTCCACGAATGCCCCACCCACAATGACACCTTCCACTAATGCTCCACCCACAGACACACCTTCCACTAATGCCCCGCCCACAGACACACCTTCAGCGCCTCTGGCAAAATAAACATGTCCCTCTTTGTTCATGTCAAATGTTGGAGGGCTTGCTAGCAACTGATATGTGCACTTAAAACTGGCAAATCCCCCATCTGTGTGTAACTGGGCCTTTACAAGAGGGGCAGTGAAGTGTTAATCCTCCTGCTGAAAACTAATGGCGGAGAAAAACTGACGCCGCTGCGATCTCTGCCAATTTATCACACTCTGCCGCCGTTTGTGCTGTCTGTGCCGTTGACGAGGCTCCATTTTTCTCCCACCTTGTGAAATTGGTGAATGAATTCCCTTCCCCCAGGCGCGGTTACAGGTGTATAAGATATCAGCGCTATAACGGACGTGCAGTCTCTGTAATTCATGTTAATAAACTCTTTTCTACGTTTCTCCCCAGGTTCACTTACTAACTGACATTTTTTACGTCATATAACTTTATAAATTGAAAGCTGTATTGATTTATTTTCGTTGTTTGTTTGTCTTCCTTCCGATCAATATAATTTGATGCTAATTTAAAAACAGACACAAACTCATTTTCACACAAACGGTTGGGATTTCGTTTATTTTCTCCCATGGAACGAAGCAATCTGCGCGACTGGTTAACACTTTTATCATCTAATCGTCCAACAGAGGAGGGTGGGAGTCTAATTAGTGTAATGACCTGAGGACAGACAAGGCCCCTGCGAGATAGCGCAGCTAAGCAAACAGGGCACATGTGAGTGATGATTGGTTGTGGTGTGTGTGGCAGTGGTTGTGGTATGCATTTCAGTACATTATTTTTTGGGAAGTAACAATTTCCTGTGCTGGGCCAGTGTGATTTGCAGTGTGGGTGATGGAATTTGATATTGGCACACAGTGGGTATAGTACTGGCACAGAGAGGGTACAGTACTGGCACACAGTGGGTATAGTACTGGCACAGAGAGGGTACAGTACTGGCACACAGTGGGTACAGTACTGGCACAGAGAGGGTACAGTACTGGCACACAGTGGGTACAGTACTGGCACACAGTGGGTATAGTACTGGCACACAGTGGGTATAGTACTGGCACAGAGAGGGTACAGTACTGGCACACAGTGGGTATAGTACTGGCACAGAGAGGGTACAGTACTGGAACAAGTGGGTACAGTACTGGCACAGAGAGGGTACAGTACTGGCACACAGAGGGTACAGTACTGGCACAGAGAGGGTACATTACTGGAACACAGTGGGTACAGTACTGGAACAAGTGGGTACAGTACTGGCACAGAGAGGGTACAGTACTGGCACACAGAGGGTACAGTACTGGCACAGAGAGGGTACAGTACTGTAACAAGTGGGTACAGTACTGGCACAGAGAGGGTACAGTACTGGCACACAGAGGGTACAGTACTGGAACACAGTGGGTACAGTACTGGAACACAGTGGGTACAGTACTGGAACAAGTGGGTACAGTACTGGCACAGAGAGGGTACAGTACTGACACACAGAGGGTACAGTACTGGCACAGAGAGGTTACAGTACTGGAACAAGTGGGTACAGTACTGGCACAGAGAGGGTACAGTACTGGCACACAGAGGGTACAGTACTGGCACACAGAGGGTACAGTACTGGAACACAGTGGGTACAGTACTGGCACACAGTGGGTACAGTACTGGCACACAGAGGGTACAGTACTGGAACAAAGTGGGTACAGTACTGGCACACAGTGGGTACAGTACTGGCACACAGAGGGTACAGTACTGGAACAAGTGGGTACAGTACTGGCACACAGTGGGTACAGTACTGGGACACAGAGGGTCCAGTTCTGGCACACAGTGGGTACAGTACTGTCACACAGAGGGTACAGTACTGTCACAAAGTGGGTACAGTACTGGCACACAGTGGGTACAGTACTGCCACACAGAGGGTCCAGTTCTGGCACACAGTGGGTATGGTATTGGCACACATTGGGTACGGTACTGGAACACAGTGGGTACAGTACTGGCACACAGAGGGTACAGTACTGTCACACATAGGGTACAGTACTGGCACACAGAGGGTACAGTACTGGAACAAGTGGGTACAGTACTGGCACACAGTGGGTACAGTACTGGCACACAGAGGGTACAGTACTGGAACAAGTGGGTACAGTACTGGCACACAGTGGGTACAGTACTGGCACACAGAGGGTCCAGTTCTGGCACACAGTGGGTACAGTACTGGCACACAGTGGGTACAGTACTGGCACACAGTGGGTACAGTACTGGCACACAGAGGGTCCAGTTCTGGCACACAGTGGGTACAGTACTGTCACACAGAGGGTACAGTACTGTCACAAAGTGGGTACAGTACTGGCACACAGTGGGTACAGTACTGCCACACAGAGGGTCCAGTTCTGGCACACAGTGGGTATGGTATTGGCACACATTGGGTACGGTACTGGCACACAGTGGGTACAGTACTGGCACACAGAGGGTACAGTACTGTCACACATAGGGTACAGTACTGGCACACAGAGGGTACAGTACTGGCACACAGTGGGTATAGTACTGGCACAGAGAGGGTACAGTACTGGCACACAGTGGGTATAGTACTGGCACAGAGAGGGTACAGTACTGGCACACAGTGGGTACAGTACTGGCACAGAGAGGGTACAGTACTGGCACACAGTGGGTACAGTACTGGCACACAGTGGGTATAGTACTGGCACACAGTGGGTATAGTACTGGCACAGAGAGGGTACAGTACTGGCACACAGTGGGTATAGTACTGGCACAGAGAGGGTACAGTACTGGAACAAGTGGGTACAGTACTGGCACAGAGAGGGTACAGTACTGGCACACAGAGGGTACAGTACTGGCACAGAGAGGGTACATTACTGGAACACAGTGGGTACAGTACTGGAACAAGTGGGTACAGTACTGGCACAGAGAGGGTACAGTACTGGCACACAGAGGGTACAGTACTGGCACAGAGAGGGTACAGTACTGTAACAAGTGGGTACAGTACTGGCACAGAGAGGGTACAGTACTGGCACACAGAGGGTACAGTACTGGAACACAGTGGGTACAGTACTGGAACACAGTGGGTACAGTACTGGAACAAGTGGGTACAGTACTGGCACAGAGAGGGTACAGTACTGGCACACAGAGGGTACAGTACTGGCACAGAGAGGTTACAGTACTGGAACAAGTGGGTACAGTACTGGCACAGAGAGGGTACAGTACTGGCACACAGAGGGTACAGTACTGGCACACAGAGGGTACAGTACTGGAACACAGTGGGTACAGTACTGGCACACAGTGGGTACAGTACTGGCACACAGAGGGTACAGTACTGGAACAAAGTGGGTACAGTACTGGCACACAGTGGGTACAGTACTGGCACACAGAGGGTACAGTACTGGAACAAGTGGGTACAGTACTGGCACACAGTGGGTACAGTACTGGGACACAGAGGGTCCAGTTCTGGCACACAGTGGGTACAGTACTGTCACACAGAGGGTACAGTACTGTCACAAAGTGGGTACAGTACTGGCACACAGTGGGTACAGTACTGCCACACAGAGGGTCCAGTTCTGGCACACAGTGGGTATGGTATTGGCACACATTGGGTACGGTACTGGAACACAGTGGGTACAGTACTGGCACACAGAGGGTACAGTACTGTCACACATAGGGTACAGTACTGGCACACAGAGGGTACTGTACTGGAACAAGTGGGTACAGTACTGGCACACAGTGGGTACAGTACTGGCACACAGAGGGTACAGTACTGGAACAAGTGGGTACAGTACTGGCACAGAGAGGGTACATTACTGGAACACAGTGGGTACAGTACTGGAACAAGTGGGTACAGTACTGGCACAGAGAGGGTACAGTACTGGCACACAGAGGGTACAGTACTGGCACAGAGAGGGTACAGTACTGTAACAAGTGGGTACAGTACTGGCACAGAGAGGGTACAGTACTGGCACACAGAGGGTACAGTACTGGAACACAGTGGGTACAGTACTGGAACACAGTGGGTACAGTACTGGAACAAGTGGGTACAGTACTGGCACAGAGAGGGTACAGTACTGGCACACAGAGGGTACAGTACTGGCACAGAGAGGTTACAGTACTGGAACAAGTGGGTACAGTACTGGCACAGAGAGGGTACAGTACTGGCACACAGAGGGTACAGTACTGGCACACAGAGGGTACAGTACTGGAACACAGTGGGTACAGTACTGGCACACAGTGGGTACAGTACTGGCACACAGAGGGTACAGTACTGGAACAAAGTGGGTACAGTACTGGCACACAGTGGGTACAGTACTGGCACACAGAGGGTACAGTACTGGAACAAGTGGGTACAGTACTGGCACACAGTGGGTACAGTACTGGGACACAGAGGGTCCAGTTCTGGCACACAGTGGGTACAGTACTGTCACACAGAGGGTACAGTACTGTCACAAAGTGGGTACAGTACTGGCACACAGTGGGTACAGTACTGCCACACAGAGGGTCCAGTTCTGGCACACAGTGGGTATGGTATTGGCACACATTGGGTACGGTACTGGAACACAGTGGGTACAGTACTGGCACACAGAGGGTACAGTACTGTCACACATAGGGTACAGTACTGGCACACAGAGGGTACAGTACTGGAACAAGTGGGTACAGTACTGGCACACAGTGGGTACAGTACTGGCACACAGAGGGTACAGTACTGGAACAAGTGGGTACAGTACTGGCACACAGTGGGTACAGTACTGGCACACAGAGGGTCCAGTTCTGGCACACAGTGGGTACAGTACTGGCACACAGTGGGTACAGTACTGGCACACAGAGGGTCCAGTTCTGGCACACAGTGGGTACAGTACTGTCACACAGAGGGTACAGTACTGTCACAAAGTGGGTACAGTACTGGCACACAGTGGGTACAGTACTGCCACACAGAGGGTCCAGTTCTGGCACACAGTGGGTATGGTATTGGCACACATTGGGTACGGTACTGGCACACAGTGGGTACAGTACTGGCACACAGAGGGTACAGTACTGTCACACATAGGGTACAGTACTGGCACACAGAGGGTACAGTACTGTCACACAGAGGGTACAGTACTGGCGCACAGTGGGTACAGTACTGTCACACAGAGGGTCCAGTTCTGGCACACAGTGGGTATGGTATTGGCACACATTGGGTACGGTACTGGCACACAGTGGGTACAGTACTGGCACACAGAGGGTACAGTACTGTCACACATAGGGTACAGTACTGGCACACAGAGGGTACAGTACTGGCACACAGTGGGTACGGTACTGGCACACAGAGGGTCCAGTTTTGGCACACAGTGGGTACGGTACTGGCACACAGAGGGTACAGTACTGGCACACAGTGGGTACGGTACTGGCACACAGAGGGTCCAGTTTTGGCACACAGTGGGTACGGTACTGGCACACAGAGGGTCCAGTTTTGGCACACAGTGGGTATGGTACTGGCACACATTGTGTACGGTACTGGCACACATTGTGTACGGTACTGGCACACAGTAGGTACAGTACGGGCACACAGAGGGTCCAGTTTTGGCACACAGTGGGTATGGTACTGGCACACATTGTGTACGGTACTGGCACACAGTGGCCGCATGGCATTCATCTCTAAATCTGTGGCCAGACCCAGTGCCGAGCAGTGCTGTGATTAGTTTAAAGTAAAGGTTCTCTTTCTGGACGTACTGTTCAGTTTGGGTTAATCAGCCCGCTGGCAATTTACAGATAATTTGTATGGAAAAGTGTTTTGTATGGAATTAAATTGTAATGTAATGGTGCTGTGTATTACAGAACAAGACAATCTTTCCCAGCGTGTTTAGAAACACTTGGCGCATAGGGTTTGTCACCCAGCCAGTATTTAACCTCAGGCTGGTAAAAGAAATTGACTTGAGGCCAATGTTTAGTCTACGGAGGCAATAGACGGCCAGTATCTTATTGAAGAAAAGGTTGCAAACCTCTCTGCCAGAGGCGTCACTAGGGTTGGTGTCACCCGGTGCGATAACTCATGGTGTCACCCCCTGGATTTCCTCCAATACCATGCCAAACAGATTACTTAGTAATGCCAGTCAGATGGCCCATTAAATATGCCACACACAGGAGCCCCATAACTATGCCACACACAGGAGCCCCATAACTATGCCACACACAGGAGCCCCATAACTATGCCACACACAGGAGCCCCATAACTATGTCACACACAGGAGCCCCATAACTATGCCACACACAGGAGGCCCATAAGTATGACACACACACAGGAGCCCCATAACTATGCCACACACAGGAGCCCCATAACTATGTCACACACAGGAGCCCCATAACTATGCCACACACAGGAGCCCCATAACTATGACACACACAGGAGCTTCATAACTATGACACACGCAGGAGCCCCATAACTATGTCACACACAGGAGCTCCATAACTATGACACACACAGGAGCCCCATAACTATGACACACACAGGAGCCCCATAACTATGCCCCACACAGGAGCCCCATAACTATGCCACACACAGGAGCCCCATAACTATGACACACACAAGAGCCCCATAACTATGACACACACAAGAGCCCCATTAATTATGCCACATACAGGAGCCCCATAAATTATGAAACATACAGGAGACCCACAAATTATGTCACACACAGGAGCCCATTAACAATGCCACATACAGGAGCCGCATAATGATGACACACACAGGAGCCCCTTAATTATGCCACACATGGGGGTAAAATAAATATGCTACACATGGGACTGCCAATAATTATGCGACACACAGGAGCCCCACGAGGTGACAATTGTACAATTCTAAAACCACAATTTGCCTAATAATATGCCAGTATTATTTTGCCGTTAATAAGCCACACAATTTGCCTAATAATGCATACAGTGCAATTCTAAAACCACAATTTGCCTAATAATATGCCAGTATTATTTTGCCATTTAATATGCCACAGCTAATTTTCCCAATAATATGCCAGTATTATTCTGTCATTTAATATATGCCTGTATTTTGCCATTTAATATATGCCAGTATTATTTTGCCACTCAATATGCCAGTATTATTTTGCCACTTAAAATGCCAGTATTTTGCCACTCAATATGCCAGTATTTTGCCATTAAATATGCCAGTATTTCACCACTCAGTATGCCAGTATTTTGTCACTCAGTATGCCAGTATTTTGTCACTCAGTATGCCAGTATTTTGTCACTCAGTATGCCAGTATTGTTCACTTGGAACAATAAAAATGCCTAGTTGTGATATTTTTGATAAATGCATTGGATTCATTAGAAAAAAAAAAAAAAAACAGGGATTAATAAACATGTCCATAGGTGCCAACAGTCAGATCTTTCATTGTTGTCCTTCAACATTTTCTTCTAAAAACCGCATACAGAGTGCAAAAGATATACTGCTGTTGCTATAGGGACAGCCCGCCCCTCTCTCCAAGCCCCGCCTTATTGGAATGTCACTGAATTCAGAAACCCCGATGAAATTCTTTTCAATGTAAAACTTCAGGAGATCTGTAACTTCAAAAGGAAGTACACAGAGATTAAACCAACGCACAACATACAGAACTTATACTGTTTCTGTCCTTGCTCAACACAGCCTTTTTATTCACCATTATATTGTCCTCTACAAGCAATCTTTGAACCTGCATTGAGTATGAATCCATCTGCACAGGACAGCTGCCACCTGGCTGATATGTTACAAATATAGTTACATTGAGGCCATTGTTTGGTGTATGGAGGAGACAGCATGGACGCTGGTCTGACCACTGTGTGCCAGGGATTGTCTGGACCTCAGGTCATTACACTAATTAGACTCCCACCCTCCTCTGTTGGACGATTAGATGATAAAAGCGTTAACCAGTCGCGCAGATTGCTTCGTTCCATGGGAGAAAATAAACGAAATCCCAACCGTTTGTGTGAAAATGAGTTTGTGTCTGTTTTTAAATTAGCATCAAATTATATTGATCGGAAGGAAGACAAACAAACAACGAAAATAAATCAGCACAGATTTCAATTTGAATTGAAAAAAAAAGACAGAACTTGCTCCCCACATTATTCATTGGTAATTTCAAAGTTGATAAGTGTCTAACTGTTACTTTTGGGTCCTCTCCCATCAAATTTGGGTCTGTCCCAACATTAATACTGTCTATGTACAGTATGCTCAGCACTGCACGCAGGTGGCATCGTGTCTGTCCTGGTATTAATACGTCTATGTACAGTATGCTCAGCACTGCATGCAGGCAGCATTGTGTCTGTCCTGGCATTAATACTGTCTATGTACAGTATGCTCAGCAGTGTGCGCAGGCAGCATTGTGTCTGTCCCGGCATTAATACTGTCTATGTACAGTATGCTCAGCACTGTGCGCAGGCAGCATTGTGTCTGTCCCAACATTAATACTGTCTATGTACAGGATGCTCAGCACTGTGCGCAGGCAGCATTGTGTATGTTCCGGCATTAATACTGTCTATGTACAGTATGCTCAGCACTGCACGCAGGCAGCATTGTGTCTGTCCAGGCATTAATACTGTTTATGTACAGTATGCTCAGCACTGTGCGCAGGCAGCATTGTGTCTGTCCCAACATTAATACTGTCTATGTACAAGATGCTCAGCACTGTTCGCAGGCAGCATTGTGTATGTTCCGGCATTAATACTGTCTATGTACAGTATGCTCAGCACTGCACGCAGGCAGCATTGTGTCTGTCCCGGCATTAATACTGTCTATGTGCAGTATGCTCAGCACTGCATGCAGGCAGCAATGTGTCTGTCCCAGCATTAATACTGTCTATGTACAATATGCTCAGCACTGCGCTCAGGCAGCATTGTGTCTGTCCCGGCATTAATACTGTCCATATAAAGTATGCTGGCACGGCGTGCAGGCAGCATTGTGTCTGTTCCGGCATTAATACTGTCTATGTACAGTATGCTCAGCACTGCACGCAGGCAGCAATGTGTCTGTCCCGGCATTAATACTGTCTATGTACAGTATGCTCAGCACTGCACGCAGGCAGCAATGTGTCTGTCCCAGCATTAATACTGTCTATTTACAATATGCTCAGCACTGCGCTCAGGCAGCAATGTGTCTGTCCCAGCATTAATACTGTCTATTTACAATATGCTCAGCACTGCGCTCAGGCAGCATTGTGTCTGTCCCGGCATTAATACCGTCTATGTACAGTATGCTCAGCACTGCGCGCAGGCAGCATTGTATCTGTCCCAGAATTAATACTGTCCATGTACAGTATGCTCAGCACTGCGCGCAGGCAGCATTGTATCTGAGATACAAACACAGTGTGATCAAGGAGAATTAAGCTCCTGACACTTGGTATCTGTGCTGGGGAAGCTGGAATTCAAACTCCTGGGGTCACGGAAGGTGGCCCGAGGTCATGTGATGCCATCTCCGTTTAGTCCCACCTCTTTCATCCTGCGAGCCAACAGAGGAACATTGGCTAGTCTGCATTTCTAGATTTGCAGATCCAAATAGACTAATCCCACTGCACTGCAATGTTCAAAGTATACATTCACTTATTCAGCGTGGTACATACACGAGAGTGGCCACTGATTAGTCAAGAGCAGAGCTGGGCACCAACATTGCTCATGGTGGGCATTTACTGGGGTCTGTGACGGACAATGTAATGATGCTCTATGGAACTATCACTGACCCTGCCACGGACACCGTGACCTTGACACGTGGCCTGGTTATTGCCCTGGAGTGCTACAGAAAAGGAAGATTCATTAATATTTCCCAAGTCTCTGAAGTTTCACATTTCATTTCTCCAGCTGTTAATCAGATGGAGAGATCGGTCCTGTCCTGGTCCAGAGTCTTCCCGTCAGTATCTCGATGGAAGTAATAAACCAGACAGGTTTAATTAGGATGAGTCATCTCCTGGGGGCGAGGGTTGGAAATATATAAGGAGCCAGTCTAGTCCCCCTTCCTTTAAGATCCCAGCAATGGGAATGAAGCCATTCATCTTCTGGCGTCCATGCGAGAGGATTGGCCATCACATGACCAGGAAGACGAACGAAAGAAAGGTCACATCAATAACTGACACCAATAAACTAATTACAAGTCAGGGGGTAAAATGAGAGACTTTCGCCGAGGCCACCGATTGGTGAATCGAATGCTGAACTCACCAGCGGTCATTCAAGACATAACAGTCTACACAACAGAAGCCAGACATTAGGCCCAACATGATACAGGGCATATCGGAATCCGACTTTTCGAGCTACCCGATGCGACTCCCGAATATTGGCGCAATTCGGCCATCATGGACGATTTTACGTTGAATGTTTTCGAAAATAAAAAGCAGACAGATAAATACACAAAACTGACAATACCTCTAAACCCCAGGACTTCCGTGTGATGATAGAGACTCATTTCGGGATGAACTTGAATATTATGGACTTAATTCAACTCAAAATGGAAAACTAAAAAACACAAAAAACATTTGCACTAGTGGGGCTCCTAAACAAAACATGGAGGGGGCTATGGCAAGTAGCCAGACTCCTTTAATAATAATGAAAACAGGCCCCTACCTACCCCCTCACACGGCTACCTTTTCCCAGGTAAGGTGGGATTCTTATCCCTGAATCTGTGTGTATGAAATGCAATCATATTTATAGCGAGACTGTTCCCATCTGACACCTCTTAAAGTTCGTGTTCCTTACAGTCAGAATCAGACCTGGCATTCGATTTGACTAATGCGCTCGATCCACATCCATTTTGGAACAGACTGCGTGTTTCGTACAGACCCCATAATCTTGGCTGTAAGGAATCTTGCCGAGATTTTTGGGGGAAATCAAAGTTTTTTATTGACTTTGCTCCCAAATGGCTAGCAATCTGCTAGCAAAACATTTTGGTTTTTTGAAAGAGGACCTGACAAGGGAATTCCAAAATTAAGGCCAAAGTAAGGCCAAAGCTGTGTGTAAGGATGTGCAGAGATTATGTCTCTTTTGGTTTTTCGTTGCTTTCTTAGCTGCAGCGAGGCTGTCAGTGCAGGTGTGTATTTGAGTCTAGCATGTAAGGTTAGAATGTACAGTGAGTGTGTGAATGAGGTCAGAGGACATTCCATGTCTGTAGTGCTTTTAGATTTAAAGAGACAGCATCCATGTTTGTTAAACACACACACACACACACACACACACACACATATATATATATATATATATATATATATATATATATATATATATATATATATATGTATGTATAGCTAGACAACTGATGGCTTACCTTGGCACTCTAGAGCTACATATCCCACGATTCACTGTCAGCCACTGTCATCCTATCACCACACTAGACTATTGGTCATGCTGGGAGATCTCATCTTTTATTGTCTTTACTAATTGTATTCATTGAAATCTATCCATATTTATGTTGTATTCTACTAATCAGGCACATGTATAATCTGCACACCACATTCCTGTAAGAGCTGCCTGTGGCCAGCTGAGCTCTTCTATATATTCTTCTATACATTGTGCAGGGCCTGGTGAGTTTCTCCTGCTAGAAGAACAGAGTTGGCCCTGTATAATGCATTGTTATAAAGTGACAGTGTGTAAAGATGTAACTCTGCATTATCCATGGCCAGCTGAGCTCTTCTATATATTCTTCTATACATTGTGCAGGGTCTGGTGAGTTTCTCCTGCTAGAAGAACAGAGTTGGCCCTGTATAATGCATTGTTATAAAGTGACAGTGTGTAAAGATGTAACTCTGCATTATCCATGGCCAGCTGAGCTCTTCTATATATTCTTCTGTACATTGTGCAGGGTCTGGTGAGTTTCTCCTGCTAGAAGAACACAGTTGGCCCTGTATAATGCATTGTTATATAGTGACAGTGTGTAAAGATGTAACTCTGCATTATCCATGGCCAGCTGAGCTCTTCTATATATTCCTCTATACATTGTGCAGGGCCTGGTGAGTTTCTCCTGCTAGAAGAACAGAGTTGGCCCTGTATAATGCATTGTTATAAAGTGACAGTGTGTAAAGATGTAACTTTGCATTATCCATGGCCAGCTGAGCTCTTCTATATATTCTTCTATACATTGTGCAGGGTCTGGTGAGTTTCTCCTGCCAGAAGAACAGAGTTGGTCCTGTATAATGCATTGTTATAAAGTGACAGTCATCTAATTAATCCATTAGGAGTTGGAGAAACTACATAATTCCATTATCTGCATTTCTCCAACTTCCCTATTCTCATGTCATTTTATCAATCCGCCCCTCCCAATATGGTCTAGCTTTTTGTTCCCATTTAAATTGTCTATTCAACCCCTTTTCTATTTTTAATTGAAACAGAGTTTGTAGGTACCGGTACTATGCTTGATAGAGAATCAACACAGTAAATGAGGAGAGTACATATAAATGAAGAAAAACTAGAAGACATTGTCTAAAATTAGAGGGCCAAAGATTTAAACGTGATATCAGGAAGTATTACTTTATTGAGAGGGTAGTGGATGCATGGAATAGTCTTCCAGTAGAAGTGGTACATGTTAATACAGTGTAGGTGTTTAAGCATGCATGGGATAGGTATAAGGCTATCCTAGATATACGATAAGGCCAGGGACTAATGAAAGTATTACTTTACTGAGAGGGTAGTGGATGTATGGAATAGTCTTCCAGTAGAAGTGGTAGAGGTTAATACAGTGAGGGAGTTTAAGCATGCATGGGATAGGTATAAGGCTATCCTAGATATAAGATAAGGCCAGGGACTAATGAAAGTATTACATTACTGAGAGGGTAGTGGATGTATGGAATAGTCTTCCAGTAGAAGTGGTAGAGGTTAATACAGTGAAGGAGTTTAAGCATGCATGGAATAGGTATAAGGCTATCCTAGATATAAGATAAGGCCAGGGACTAATGAAAGTATTACATTACTGAGAGGGTAGTGGATGCATGGAATAGTCTTCCAGTAGAAGTGGTAGAGGTTAATACAGTGAAGGAGTTTAAGCATGCATGGGATAGGTATAAGGCTATCCTAGATATAAGATAAGGTCAGGGACTAATGAAAGTATTACTTTACTGAGAGGGTAGTGGATGCATGGAATAGTCTTCCAGTAGAAGTGGTAGAGGTTAATACAGTGAAGGAGTTTAAGCATGCGTGGGATAGGTATAAGGCTATCCTAGATATAAGATAAGGTCAGGCACTAATGAAAGTATTACATTACTGAGAGGGTAGTGGATGCATGGAATAGTCTTCCAGTAGAAGTGGTAGAGGTTAATACAGTGAGGGAGTTTAAGCATGCATGGGATAGGTATAAGGCTATCCTAGATACAAGATAAGGCCAGGGACTAATGAAAGTATTACATTACTGAGAGGGTAGTGGATGCATGGAATAGTCTTACAGGGGAAGTGATAGAGGTTGAACAGATTTGAACTCCTAGGTATGTGCTGTATTATTTTTCTCTAATGAATTCATTCTGCAATAAATCTCTATCTATAGATCCCATGTTGCAGTCTAGAATTATGGATTTCTGGATGTTAAGTTTATAACATGAACATCCCAAAAAAACTTCTATCTCTCTCTGTCACTGAGATGATTGGGTCTGTTAAAGTTAAGATCGGATCATCTGCGTACATGTTGATTTTTAAATGTTCCTTTGGGCATATTACCCCTTTTGATCTTTCCATTTGATCTTACCGCAATTGCTAGTGGTTCTTCTGCCATTATATACAGAATTGGGGACAGGGGGCAGCCCTGTCTTGTACCATTGTTCTGTCTGAACCATTCAGACTTAAAACTAGAGCCTAGCACCCTTGCTGACGGGTTCTCATATAATTTAATGATTGCTTCCTGGCTGCAGCCTTTCAGTCTGAAACTGGTCAATACTTCTTTCATATATCCCCAGTTTATTCTGTCAAATGCCTTCTCCCCGTCTAATGATAACGTGAGAAAAGGCCTATTCTCCATTATTATTTTATCTAGTATGTCTATAATTCTTCTAACATTGTTTGATGCTTTCCTCCCTGGTACAAAACCCACTTGGTCTCAATGTATAATTGAGGAGAATGTCTTTGTTAGGATAGGTACTAGATTGTTTTTAAAAAGTGTATAGAAAGTTTTGTTGTAGCCATCAGGTTCAGGGTTTTATTCCTTTTTAGCTAATCTATGACCTGACTAATTTCATTAATTGTTATTGGTTCGTTAAGGGTTATTCACTGATCTGGTGTAATCTGTGGGATATCCATGGAATTCAGATATTCCCTAATTTTACTTTTTAGGGAGATTGTATAAGGATTCATAGAATTCCCTAATTGTCTTGGGGTTGAGTAGAACTTCCCCTTTATCCTTTATTTTTACGATATTTTTTTTTTGCTTTTTCTTTCTTTTTTTTTATTATATAATTAATGTATCTTCTTTCTTCCCTTTATAGGACCATAATCTTTCCAGAAATGTCCTGTAATGTTGAAATATATGAAAGGGAAGCATGACAATAGGTTGGTGATGCAGCCTCATCACAAGCCTGTCAGTCAGAGGCCCTAGGCCAGTAATTGCCCTTCATGGGCGGCAGTTCCTCCCCCCTTGGGGGCTGGGCAAAACCTTTATAAACACTTGCTGAGGTTTTGCCCAGCCACTTTTCTACATACAATAGCTAGCTGCACGGGCTCCTCATGGGCTGGTCCCTGGGGAGTGAATATCAGGCGGCTACCGTGCAGGGGCATCGACGCCGGTAGCCAGATATTTTTGGTGACGCCTACGTCCGATCCTCGGGTACCCAATCCTAGATATGCTACCGCTTAGTGGCATACACATGCCTGTACTTAACAAGAAGGTGTTTTGTACATGGTTACACATGTTTTACGTGTTGAATGGTTTTTACGTTTTTTAGTATGAGTTAAAGTTTTAAAGTTACTGATATTAATATAAAATCTTTGTTGCAGTATTTCTCAATAAATACTGTGACCTTCATATCCAGTTTGTTGTCCGTGTCTTTTCTTGGGGGAGGGTGCGTTTATTCTCCATACCTTTGTCAAGATATTATACATTTGATTTGTTTTTTTTTAAGTAACATCTCATTAATCTCACTTTCAATATCTTTTATTTGATTTATCCTTTCCCGTGATCTCCTAATTTTATTTTGCAGTGATGCTTTCTCCCAATTCCATATTTAGATCTGCAAATTTTGGGGTCTAATTTTCGACTTATGACACTTTTACAGGTACACCGTATGCTAGCTGGTTTTATTTCTTTACCATTTATTTCTTTAAAGAATAATTCTATTAGTCTTGTTATGTGTTCTAGATTATCTTTTTTTAATTTTATCTAAGAGTATATCATTATATCTCCAGTCCTTCCTTGGGCGTATAAAATGATCTTTGATCTCCAGAATAACACTATCCTCAACATCCGACCATACTGTCTCACTAATAAATATTTTTTCTACTTTTTCTGCGATGGAAAGACCCCCAAGAATAAGATCTGGAATAAGACATATGTGACTTTAAGAAGCCATATGTGAATCTGTGTTGGAGTTCGAGGTTCGGCTATAAACCGAAAGTCTTTAAACCGAATGTCATTCGGTTTATAGACTTTTGGTTTATAGAATAGCCAATACAATTACATGTATTCTATAAACCGAAAGTCCATAAACCGAAACGTTGTTCGGTTTATAGACTTTCGGCTTATAGAATTCATGTAATACTATTGGCTTTCTATAAACCGAACTAGAGTCCCCATTCATAAGAATTTCTAGTTCGGTTTATAGAAAGCCAATAGTATTACATGTATTCCATAAGCCGAAAGTCTATAAACCGAAAGACATTCTGTTTATAGACTTTCTTTTTATAGAATAGCAATAGCATTAAATGTATTCTATAAAACGAAAGTCTATAAACCGAATGTCTTTCGGTTTATAGACTTTCGGTTTATGGAATACATGTAATGCTATTGCTATTCTATAAACCGAAAGAGTCCCCATTCATAAGAATAGGTCAATTGATGGGGAATGGGGACTCTATTTCGGTTTATAGAATAGCAATAGCATTACATGTATTACATCTGAGAGTCAAATAGAACCGTCAAATACTGTGCTTACAGCGCACTTTGAAAAATTCTATTAGTTTTGGGTGGTAAATAGTACATTTGAGTCTTGCGGTGCACTTCATATCTGAGAGTCAAATAGAACCGTCCAATACTGTGCTTACAGCGCACTTTGAAAAATTCTAATAGTTTTGGGTGCTAAATAGTACAGTATTTTTAATTTGTATGTATTTTATGTTTTTCGAATTTATTTCCCTATCCATATTTGTTTGCAGGGAACTTGTCCTACTCTTACCCACATTTTAATTCCTTTTGCAGCCCTCTAGCCCTTTCCAGGACTTTTTTAGAGGCATTTTAGTGGCCAAAAGTCCGTGTCCCCATTGACTTTTTTCCGACGTTCGGTCGAACCTCTCGAACCCGAACATCCAGCTGTCCGCTCAACTCTAATCCTTATTATACATATTATTTTCTTGCAGCCATTTTTTCAACTTTTTAGGAGAATCAATAGAGACTCTCTGCCCATCAAGGTCCAAAGTTAATTTGGTAGGGTAGCCCCAAACATATATTATGTGTTCCTCATGCAGAATCGCCGTCTCTGGTGCATATAATCGTCTCACTTTCCTTGTCGCATATGGATAGATCTTGGAAAATTGTTATTGTTTCATATAAAGTTCCTTTTAAGTCTGTCTGAGCGACATCGTCTCGATATTTACATTCTGAATATGAAGGAATGACATCATAGCATTACGCCTTGTGCGGAGATCCCTGTCAGTCTTATTAGGGAGCAAGCCCATAAAGGAAAAGAATGCCATCAGATATTGTTCTCAATTTACATTTGTTATGTTTTCTGGGATTGTTGCACCTTGACCCATCTTCCATACCACCATGTTTAGATTCCAGCGTTCCGATTTTTGCTTCTATCTGTTTTATTAAGTCATTTTGTAAGCGGTGTTTGTAGGGATATATTTTTTCCTCTGTAAGTTTCATTCTCTCTCCCAATGCGTGTATATCTTTTTTTTAATCTCGCTTGTGATGTCTTGTGTCTGATTATTTGTCTCTCTTTATTTTTAGCCATTGTTTTTCCAGTAGCTCGTTCACAAGCTGAGGTGTTACACTGGGTGTTTCTAAGCCTAGATTGGCAGCAAGGTTTATATTTACACCTTTTTCTGTACAGAGGGTTTCAGGTTCCTCGTTCAAAGTTATTCCCTTCTCCACTTTGCGGGTAGAAAACATTAGACAGTCTCTTTCTTACCTTCTCCTTTTTTCGCTCTGTTTTATTTGTATTATTTTGTTTTGATGCCATTCTTCTTTATGTCACTATACAGGGCCCTTGCGGGTGTCTGGTCTTATAATCCAGATATATTTCTATGCAGTTTTGTTGTGTAAGCTTTATATCCCTCCAAGCCTATGTACCAGCATTATCGCTAAGCTGCTGTATTACAACTAGTATATATATATACACATGGGGGTGAAATCAGACACCCTACTCACAGTAAAGCACGTTGTTCTCATAATCACTTGCTTGCCTCTGATATTTATCCATTGTTTGTGCTGGGGGGTCAGGTAGAGTTTTTCTTTTTTCTTTCCTTTTATCTGTTCATGTCACGGAGTTCTCCAGATTCATCTACTTTCAGGTTTGAGCATTTTTGATATTGCGGAGCTGTCTGTGCTTGTCCTGCTCAATATACACTTCACCCCTCACTTTCATTCACAGCCATTAGTGGTGAAGCTCCAGGATCTTAATTGCATCCAATACCCAGCAAACAGTGCACAATGTAGCTAGACCTTCTATATATTCTTCTATACATTGTGCAGGGTCTGGTGAGTTTGTCCTGCTAGAAGAACAGAGTTGGCCCTGTATAATGCATTGTTATATAGTGACTGTGTGTAAAGATGTAACTCTGCATTATCCATGGCCAGCTGAGCTCTTCTAAATATTCTTCTATACATTGTGCAGGGTCTGGTGAGTTTCTCCAGCTAGAAGAACAGAGTTGGCCCTGTATAATGCATTGTTATAAAGTAACAGTGTGTAAAGATGTAACTCTGCATTATCCATGGCCAGCTGAGCTCTTCTATATATTCTTCTATACATTGTGCAGGGTCTGATGAGTTTCTCCTTCTAGAAGAACAGAGTCGGTCCTGTATAATGCATTGTTATAAAGTGACAGTGTGTAAAGATGTAACTCTGCATTATCCATGGCCAGCTGAGCTCTTCTATATATTCCTCTATACATTGTGCAGGGTCTGGTGAGTTTCTCCTGCTAGAAGAACAGAGTTGGCCCTGTATAATGCATTGTTATAAAGTGACAGTGTGTAAAGATGTAACTCTGCATTATCCATGGCCAGCTGAGCTCTTCTATATATTCTTCAATACATTAAACAGGGCCTGGTGAGTTTCTCCTGCTAGAAGAACAGAGTTGGTCCTGTAAAATGCATTGTTATAAAGTGACAGGGTGTAAAGATGTAACTTTGCATTATCCATGGCCAGCTGAGCTCTTCTATATATTCTTCTATACATTGTGCAGGGTCTGATGAGTTTCTCCTGCTAGAAGAACAGAGTTTGCCCTGTATAATGCATTATTATAAAGTGACAGTGTGTAAAGATGTAACTCTGCATTATCCATGGCCAGCTGAGCTCTTCTATATATTCTTCTATACATTGTGCAGGGCCTGGTGAGTTTCTCCTGCTAGAAGAACAGAGTTGGCCCTGTATAATGCATTGTTATAAAGTGACAGTGTGTAAAGATGTAACTCTGCATTATCCATGGCCAGCTGAGCGCTTCTATATATTCTTTTATACATTGTGCAGGGCCTGGTGAGTTTCTCCTGCTAGAAGAACAGAGTTGGCTCTGTATAATGCATTGTTATAAAGTGACAGTGTGTAAAGATGTAACTCTGTATTATGGCCTTATCTTATATCTAGGATAGCCTTATACCTATCCCATGCATGCTTAAACTCCTTCACTGTATTAACCTCTACCACTTCTACTGGAAGACTATTCCATACATCCACTACCCTCTCAGTAATGTAATACTTTCATTAGTCCCTGACCTTATCTTATATCTAGGATAGCCTTATACCTATCCCATGCATGCTTAAACTCCTTCACTATATTAACCTCTACCACTTCTACTGGAAGACTATTCCATACATCCACTACCCTCTCAGTAATGTAATACTTTCATTAGTCCCTGGCCTTATCTTATATCTAGGATAGCCTTATACCTATCCCATGCATGCTTAAACTCCTTCACTGTATTAACCTCTACCACTTCTACTGGAAGACTATTCCATACATCCACTACCCTCTCAGTAATGTAATACTTTCATTAGTCCCTGGCCTTATCTTATATCTAGGATAGCCTTATACCTATCCCATGCATGCTTAAACTCCTTCACTGTATTAACCTCTACCACTTCTACTGGAAGACTATTCCATACATCCACTACCCTCTCAGTAATGTAATACTTTCATTAGTCCCTGGCCTTATCTTATATCTAGGATAGCCTTATATCTATCCCATGCATGCTTAAACTCCTTCACTGTATTAACCTCTACCACTTCTACTGGAAGACTATTCCATGCATCCACTACTCTCTCAGTAATGTAGTACTTCCTGATATTACGTTTAAATCTTTGTCCTAATTTAAGACTATGTCCATTTGCTATGTTAGTTTTTCTTCTTTTATTTATATATATATATATATATATCACACGTTGGTATTAAGTGCAGCTGTACGTATATTGTACATCGCTGCAGTATATGACAGTGCTTTATAAATAATTGGCAGAAGATCAGATTATGGGCTACCTTAGTGACGCCAACCGTTGTCAACTTAAATCCTTTTAATGTTCCAACCAGTTTGGCTGGCCAGAGGATTTCAACCACTGTCTGTGACAGACACACACAGAGAGGGAGGTGTGTGTGTGGGGGGGGGGGGGGGGGGGTGTATGGCACTGTAAAGGTGTGAAGGATTCCACCTACTGCTCCTTGTCACAGCCTTCCCACTGCCTGCTCTATCTCTCATTAGTAATAGGCACTAGGACCCTGTGTGAGCCCCTGAAAGCTCTGCATCTCATTCCCCTGCTGGAGTGCACATTTTTCGCTGGCTCTCTCCCCTTCGCTCCTGTCTCTCCCCTTCGCTCCTGTCTCTCTCGGCGGCAGTGACAATGTGGATCCTTCGTTCTGCTTGCCCCATCACTCTGGGGAGCAGGTGTGACCGATGACAAACCCTTTTCTGTATCAGCCTTGGGGAGGGAGGGAAGGAGGGTGTTGTGGAAGGAGGGGCAGTGACTGAAATAGGACTTGCCTTTTTTTTTTTTTGTCTGCTTTTTTCCCCCCTCCCTCCCTACCCCTGAAACAGGACTACAGATTAACCCCTTAAGGACCAACGGCATTCTTTCGCCGGAGTCCCTAGCCCGGTCCTGTAAGCCCTGGCGGCCGTCCGTAAGGCGCCGGTGGCTTGGCGGCAGACCCTTCGTAGACCCCCGCTGTTCGCTTTACCAATGGCGAGCTCCCTGGCGGCGCAGGGTCTTGCCAATCAGGCTGCCTAGGACGGCATAGCTCGTCACATGTCTCCAAGGGGTTAATGTGTGTTTATACATGTTGTCAAACCTGAAAGTGCAGAGGGTGTGCATGTGGTGGTAGCGTGTGTGTGTGTATGTGTGTGTGTCTGTGTGTCTGTGTGTGCATGACATAGGGGAGTAGAAGACAGGGGAAGCAGATTGGATTTGGAGGGTGGATGCCACACTACCAGTATGGTCCTAATATTACACCACATACTTATAGCCGTTATCCATTTTTTTAGACGAGGACAGCAGGTATTTCTGAAGGCAGAAGATTCGCCGGCGCTGTGCTCGCAAGCTCTTCAGGTAAGAGGAAATTACTCGTTACTTACCCTGACTTTGGCTGCGGGTGGCTCTTGAAGGGCAGTAAATTATTTGTGTGCAGTGGGCACATTGCATCAGGCAACGGTTGGATATTGGGTCACTTAGGAAACTGGCATCTGTTGGACTGATCAACCCCAGCCGTCCTCTGTGTGTGTGTGTGTGTGTGTGTCTGTGTGTGTGTGTGTCTGTGTGTGTGTGTGTCTGTGTGTGTGTGTGTGTGTGTGTGTGTGTGTGTGTGGCACCTCTCATGAGACCAGGGGCTTCCAATATACCTGGTGCATTGTAAAAAGTTAATGGTATTGGGTCATATTGGAGGTTTTAGTACAGGGGGTGTAAGAACTTGGCTTGAGGAACATTTTCACCTGGAGCGACAGATTTTGGCTCCAGAAGAGGTTGAGAAGCTTCTTGTACTTGCTGATCAGACAGTCACCCCTCAGCGATCTGGCTGGTGGGGCTGCTGGAGGGGTTAACAGAGGTTTGGAAATGTTAGCACTGGTTCTGCAGACTTCGCTGCTACGGTGTATAGTGGTGCACAGCATCTCACTGGCTGGCAGATAATAATACAGAAGTCACCTGCTCTGGGGTCCGATGTGGGGGGAGATCTTATTCAGGATATAGACTCTGCTAGTGGGAATGTCCTGTAAAGTATTACAGGGGCTTGTTGGAGAAATAAGTACTTTACACAGGGGGTCCTGACACTAATACGCTCTGACTCTAACTATAAAACAGTATAATATGAGAATCGTACAACAAGACACAGCTCTATCCTGTCTCATTATAAACAGAGTCTAATGACATCTGATCAGAAATCATTCACAATGATTCATTGTAGCGCTGTGGGTTTGTGAGTCGTTGTACTCAGAGCTGATGTTTGGAAATGTAACGTTAACTCTCTCAGCGCCCAGGGTGATACTGATGTCATGTTAGAGTTAGAGATTGCCCTCTGTGAGCTGGGTTTAGTAGGTGCGATGGGCACTCTGCATCACTGTACACCGCACTGTGTTTTTTTCTGGTGATTTCAAGTGTTACCCTTTCTTAAGCATCACATGACCATTAACCCTTGTGTCCGTGGTACTGGTAAACAGATCCCCCTCGTGGGATTTAAAGGTCCCTAGTCCTGCATGGCCACTTGCTTGGTGGAAATGGGGAATGTTTATAGTGCTTGGGAGTGTCAGCTCTGTGGTACAGTGGATGTGTGAGCTGGGTGAATGTGAGTGTCAGCTCTGTGGTACTGTGGATGTGTGAGCTGGGTGAATGTGAGTGTCAGCTCTGTGGTACAGCGGATGTGTGAGCTGGGTAAAGGTGAGTGTCAGCTCTGTGGTACAGAATATGTGTTAGCTGGGTGAATGTGAGTGTCAGTTCTGTGGTACAGTGGATGTGTGAGCTGGGTAAAGGTGAGTGTCAGCTCTGTGGTACAGCATATGTGTTAGCTGGGTGAATGTGAGTGTCAGCTCTGTGGTACAGTGGATGTGTGAGCTGGGTAAAGGTGAGTGTCAGCTCTGTGGTACAGTATGTGTGTTAGCTAGGTAAAGGTGAGTGTCAGCTCTGTGGTACAGTGGTGTGTGAGCTGGGTGAATGTGAGTGTCAGCTCTGTGGTACAGTGGATGTGTGAGTTGGGTGAATGTGAGTGTCAGCTCTGTGGTACAGTTTGTGTGTTAGCTGGGTGAATGTGAGTGTCAGCTCTGTGGTACAGTGGATGTGTGAGCAGGGTAAAGGTGAGTGTCAGCTCTCTGGTACAGGACACAGCTCTATGTTTTGGGACACAGCTTCCCCTCTGCCATTATCCTCCAATCCTCACAATAATCCTCTGCTGCTAAATTTAACACAGTGCGGTGGCAGCTGCCGGGCCAAACTGGGGACACTGTTAACTCTCTCAGTGCCAGGGCATAGAGCAGTGTATAACTGAGTTTAACCCTCACATAAGTAATGTTTTAATTTCAGCAGGTAATGTTTTAATTTCAGCAGGTAATGTGTTAATTTCAGCAGGTAGTGTGTTAATTTCAGCAGGTAATGTATTAATTTCAGCAGGTAATGTGTTAATTTCAGAAGGTAATGTGTTAATTTCAGAAGTTAGTGTGTTAATTTCAGTAGGTAATGTGTTAATTTCAGCAGGTAGTGTGTTAATTTCAGCAGGTAGTGTGTTAATTTCAGCAGGCAGTGTATTAATTTCAGCAGGTAATGTGTTAATGTCAGCAGGTAATGTGTTAATTTCAGCAGGTAATGTGTTAATTTCATCAGGTAATGTGTTAATTTCAGCAGGCAGTGTATTAATTTCAGCAGGTAATGTGTTAATGTCAGCAGGTAATGTGTTAATTTCAGCAGGTAATGTGTTAATTTCAGCAGGCAGTGTGTTAATTTCAGCAGGTAATGTGTTAATTTCATCAGTTAGTGTGTTAATTTCAGCAGGTAATGTGTTAATTTCAGCAGGTAGTGTGTTAATTTCAGCAGGTAATGTGTTAATTTCAGCAGGTAGTGTGTTAATTTCAGCAGGTAATGTGTTAATTTCAGCAGGTAATGTGTTTATTTCAGCAGGTAATGTGTTAATTTCAGCAGGTAATGTGTTAATTTCAGCAGGTAGTGTGTTAATTACAGCAGGTAATGTGTTAATTTCAGCAGGTAGTGTGTTAATTACAGCAGGTAGTGTCTCACAGGTAGTGTGTCACAGGTAGTGTGTTAATTTCAGCAGGTAATGTGTTAATTTCAGCAGGTAGTGTGTTAATTTCAGCAGGTAATGTGTTAATTTCAGCAGGTAATGTGATAATTACAGCAGGTAGTCTGTCACAGGTAGTGTGTTAATTTCAGCAGGTAATGTGTTAATTTCATCAGGTAATGTGTTAATTTCAGCAGGCAGTGTATTAATTTCAGCAGGTAATGTGTTAATGTCAGCAGGTAATGTGTTAATTTCAGCAGGTAATGTGTTAATTTCAGCAGGCAGTGTGTTAATTTCAGCAGGTAATGTGTTAATTTCATCAGTTAGTGTGTTAATTTCAGCAGGTAATGTGTTAATTTCAGCAGGTAGTGTGTTAATTTCAGCAGGTAATGTGTTAATTTCAGCAGGTAGTGTGTTAATTTCAGCAGGTAATGTGTTAATTTCAGCAGGTAATGTGTTAATTTCAGCAGGTAGTGTGTTAATTACAGCAGGTAATGTGTTAATTTCAGCAGGTAGTGTGTCACAGGTAGTGTCTCACAGGTAGTGTGTCACAGGTAGTGTGTTAATTTCAGCAGGTAATGTGTTAATTTCAGCAGGTAGTGTGTTAATTTCAGCAGGTAATGTGTTAATTTCAGCAGGTAATGTGTTAATTTCAGCAGGTAATGTGTTAATTTCAGCAGGTAGTGTGTTAATTTCAGCAGGTAATGTGTTAATTACAGCAGGTAATGTGTTAATTTCAGCAGGTAATGTGTTAATTTCAGCAGGTAGTGTGTTAATTACAGCAGGTAGTCTGTCACAGGTAGTGTGTTAATTTCAGCAGGTAATGTGTTAATTTCAGCAGGTAGTGTGTTAATTACAGCAGGTAGTCTGTCACAGGTAGTGTGTTAATTTCATCAGGTAATGTGTTAATTTCATCAGGTAATGTGTTAATTTCAGCAGGTAATGTGTTAATGTCAGCAGGTAATGTGTTAATTTCAGCAGGTAATGTGTTAATTTCAGCAGGCAGTGTGTTAATTTCAGCAGGTAATGTGTTAATTTCATCAGTTAGTGTGTTAATTTCAGCAGGTAATGTGTTAATTTCAGCAGGTAGTGTGTTAATTTCAGCAGGTAATGTGTTAATTTCAGCAGGTAGTGTGTTAATTTCAGCAGGTAATGTGTTAATTTCAGCAGGTAATGTGTTTATTTCAGCAGGTAATGTGTTAATTTCAGCAGGTAATGTGTTAATTTCAGCAGGTAGTGTGTTAATTACAGCAGGTAATGTGTTCATTTCAGCAGGTAGTGTGTTAATTACAGCAGGTAGTGTCTCACAGGTAGTGTGTCACAGGTAGTGTGTTAATTTCAGCAGGTAATGTGTTAATTTCAGCAGGTAGTGTGTTAATTTCAGCAGGTAATGTGTTAATTTCAGCAGGTAATGTGATAATTACAGCAGGTAGTCTGTCACAGGTAGTGTGTTAATTTCAGCAGGTAATGTGTTAATTTCATCAGGTAATGTGTTAATTTCAGCAGGCAGTGTATTAATTTCAGCAGGTAATGTGTTAATGTCAGCAGGTAATGTGTTAATTTCAGCAGGTAATGTGTTAATTTCAGCAGGCAGTGTGTTAATTTCAGCAGGTAATGTGTTAATTTCATCAGTTAGTGTGTTAATTTCAGCAGGTAATGTGTTAATTTCAGCAGGTAGTGTGTTAATTTCAGCAGGTAATGTGTTAATTTCAGCAGGTAGTGTGTTAATTTCAGCAGGTAATGTGTTAATTTCAGCAGGTAATGTGTTTATTTCAGCAGGTAATGTGTTAATTTCAGCAGGTAATGTGTTAATTTCAGCAGGTAGTGTGTTAATTACAGCAGGTAATGTGTTAATTTCAGCAGGTAGTGTGTTAATTACAGCAGGTAGTGTCTCACAGGTAGTGTGTCACAGGTAGTGTGTTAATTTCAGCAGGTAATGTGTTAATTTCAGCAGGTAGTGTGTTAATTTCAGCAGGTAATGTGTTAATTTCAGCAGGTAATGTGATAATTACAGCAGGTAGTCTGTCACAGGTAGTGTGTTAATTTCAGCAGGTAATGTGTTAAATTCATCAGGTAATGTGTTAATTTCAGCAGGCAGTGTATTAATTTCAGCAGGTAATGTGTTAATGTCAGCAGGTAATGTGTTAATTTCAGCAGGTAATGTGTTAATTTCAGCAGGCAGTGTGTTAATTTCAGCAGGTAATGTGTTAATTTCATCAGTTAGTGTGTTAATTTCAGCAGGTAATGTGTTAATTTCAGCAGGTAGTGTGTTAATTTCAGCAGGTAATGTGTTAATTTCAGCAGGTAGTGTGTTAATTTCAGCAGGTAATGTGTTAATTTCAGCAGGTAATGTGTTAATTTCAGCAGGTAGTGTGTTAATTACAGCAGGTAATGTGTTAATTTCAGCAGGTAGTGTGTCACAGGTAGTGTCTCACAGGTAGTGTGTCACAGGTAGTGTGTTAATTTCAGCAGGTAATGTGTTAATTTCAGCAGGTAGTGTGTTAATTTCAGCAGGTAATGTGTTAATTTCAGCAGGTAATGTGTTAATTTCAGCAGGTAATGTGTTAATTTCAGCAGGTAGTGTGTTAATTTCAGCAGGTAATGTGTTAATTACAGCAGGTAATGTGTTAATTTCAGCAGGTAGTGTGTTAATTACAGCAGGTAGTCTGTCACAGGTAGTGTGTTAATTTCAGCAGGTAATGTGTTAATTTCAGCAGGTAGTGTGTTAATTACAGCAGGTAGTCTGTCACAGGTAGTGTGTTAATTTCATCAGGTAATGTGTTAATTTCATCAGGTAATGTGTTAATTTCAGCAGGTAATGTGTTAATGTCAGCAGGTAATGTGTTAATTTCAGCAGGTAATGTGTTAATTTCAGCAGGCAGTGTGTTAATTTCAGCAGGTAATGTGTTAATTTCATCAGTTAGTGTGTTAATTTCAGCAGGTAATGTGTTAATTTCAGCAGGTAGTGTGTTAATTTCAGCAGGTAATGTGTTAATTTCAGCAGGTAGTGTGTTAATTTCAGCAGGTAATGTGTTAATTTCAGCAGGTAATGTGTTTATTTCAGCAGGTAATGTGTTAATTTCAGCAGGTAATGTGTTAATTTCAGCAGGTAGTGTGTTAATTACAGCAGGTAATGTGTTAATTTCAGCAGGTAGTGTGTTAATTACAGCAGGTAGTGTCTCACAGGTAGTGTGTCACAGGTAGTGTGTTAATTTCAGCAGGTAATGTGTTAATTTCAGCAGGTAGTGTGTTAATTTCAGCAGGTAATGTGTTAATTTCAGCAGGTAATGTGATAATTACAGCAGGTAGTCTGTCACAGGTAGTGTGTTAATTTCAGCAGGTAATGTGTTAATTTCATCAGGTAATGTGTTAATTTCAGCAGGCAGTGTATTAATTTCAGCAGGTAATGTGTTAATGTCAGCAGGTAATGTGTTAATTTCAGCAGGTAATGTGTTAATTTCAGCAGGCAGTGTGTTAATTTCAGCAGGTAATGTGTTAATTTCATCAGTTAGTGTGTTAATTTCAGCAGGTAATGTGTTAATTTCAGCAGGTAGTGTGTTAATTTCAGCAGGTAATGTGTTAATTTCAGCAGGTAGTGTGTTAATTTCAGCAGGTAATGTGTTAATTTCAGCAGGTAATGTGTTAATTTCAGCAGGTAGTGTGTTAATTACAGCAGGTAATGTGTTAATTTCAGCAGGTAGTGTGTCACAGGTAGTGTCTCACAGGTAGTGTGTCACAGGTAGTGTGTTAATTTCAGCAGGTAATGTGTTAATTTCAGCAGGTAGTGTGTTAATTTCAGCAGGTAATGTGTTAATTTCAGCAGGTAATGTGTTAATTTCAGCAGGTAATGTGTTAATTTCAGCAGGTAGTGTGTTAATTTCAGCAGGTAATGTGTTAATTACAGCAGGTAATGTGTTAATTTCAGCAGGTAATGTGTTAATTTCAGCAGGTAGTGTGTTAATTACAGCAGGTAGTCTGTCACAGGTAGTGTGTTAATTTCAGCAGGTAATGTGTTAATTTCAGCAGGTAGTGTGTTAATTACAGCAGGTAGTCTGTCACAGGTAGTGTGTTAATTTCAGCAGGTAATGTGTTAATTTCAGCAGGTAATGTGTTAATTTCAGCAGGTAGTGTGTTAATTTCAGCAGGTAATGTGTTAATTTCAGCAGGTAGTGTGTTAATTTCAGCAGGTAATGTGTTAATTTCAGCAGGTAGTGTGTTAATTTCAGCAGGTAATGTGTTAATTTCAGCAGGTAATGTGTTAATTTCAGCAGGTAATGTGTTAATTACAGCAGGTAGTGTGTTAATTTCAGCAGGTAATGTGTTAATTTCAGCAGGTAATGTGTTAATTTCAGCAGGTAATGTGTTAATTTCAGCAGGTAATGTGTTAATTTCAGCAGGTAATGTGTTAATTACAGCAGGTAATGTGTTAATTTCAGCATGTAATGTGTTAATTTCAGCAGGTAATGTGTTAATTTCAGCAGGTAATGTGTTAATTTCAGCAGGTAATGTGTTAATTACAGCAGGTAGTGTGTCACAGGTAGTGTGTGTACCAGTTCATCTCTACATGGCTGTCGCAGACCATCCTGCTTGTGTGTCAATATAGTTTTTTTAACAATGATAATGCCACACTTTGTACAGCACTATGGAACATGTTGGTGGTCTAATAATTATTAAATGTGAATATAAGGTTTATTATGGACAGTAATGTGTTTTATCACAAATGTAATATGTCATAAAATGTCCCAACCATCCAAAACTCTGAACGAAGCATCAGTGGAGGTTCCTGTGGGTGTCAGACGGCATTTACCTATGCGGAGCGGTTAAAACAAAAACAGATGAGGTTTCTTTATAAAGATCAATTCTAAAGTGGAGCAATTAGCAGGAACATTACACTGGTTTCCACGGTGATCCTGGGGTAAGATTCTAAACGTGGAACAATCAGCAGGAACATTGCACTGGTTTCCACGGTGATCCTGAGGTAGGATTCTAAACGTGGAACAATTAGCAGGAACATTACACTGGTTTCCACGGTGATCCTGGGGTAAGATTCTAAACGTGGAACAATTAGCAGGAACATTACACTGGTTTCCACGGTGATCCTGGGGTAAGATTCTAAACCTGGAACAATTAGCAGGAACATTACACTGGTTTCCACGGTGATCCTGGGGTAAGATTCTAAACGTGGAACAATTAGCAGGAACATTACACTGCTTTCCACGGTGATCCTGGGGTAAGATTCTAAACGTGGAACAATTAGCAGGAACATTACACTGCTTTCCACGGTGATCCTGGGGTAGGATTCTAAACGTGGAACAATCAGCAGGAACATTACACTGCTTTCCACGGTGATCCTGGGGTAGGATTCTAAACGTGGAACAATTAGCAGGAACATTACACTGGTTTCCACGGTGATCCTGGGGTAGGATTCTAAACGTGGAACAATCAGCAGGAACATTGCACTGGTTTCCACGGTGATCCTGGGGTAAGATTCTAAACGTGGAACAATTAGCAGGAACATTACACTGGTTTCCACGGTGATCCTGGGGTAGGATTCTAAACGTGGAATGCTGGCCCTGGATTTCTCCTTCACACATGTTCCAGATAGCGGGCTCATTCTGTGGGTTTGTCATATCACTGTTAGAGAGACATTGGCAGCTGGAACATGCCAAGCATCCTTCACATCCTCCAGGAGTTTTCACTCTACAACCAGGCGCCTCCCGATGATGGACAATCATCTGTGCCAACTTTGGACATAAACATGGGCAGGTTCAGGAATGATGGGGACTGTACCAGTAGCACGAGAATACAGCTTGTTTACCCAGATTTAGGGGAACAAAGTGACTGATGTACTGTACAGCAGGACATGGGATCCGTACTGAGTAGGACATCAAACTTGTGATGCAGAGAGCAAAGTATTGTAGATTCATGGGACAAAATGCAAAATATAATAATAAAGATTGATTTGATTTCAACATGTCATCCTGGGGATAATTGTGTAGTGTGGATCTGTGAGGTGACACATCTACAGTGTATATTTATAGAGCTGTCACTATGTAGAGCGATGTATTATCATCTTCTACATGGATTTATTCTCTTTCTCCAGTGAGGGGGTCTGTGTAAGTTCTCCCGGTCTTCCAGACCAATAGAGGCCTTAGCCAAGGCTTGTCTGGCATGGATAATCCACGGCTCCTTGGACAGATTCCACAACCCACGTATTACATGAAATTACCATTTATTGATATAGTTTACGTAGCGCTAGGTACAGAGCACAGAAGGGAACTACATACTGTTCGCAGAGCTTACAATCTAGAGGGAGTGGGGGACAGGAGACCCATAAGAGAGTGAAGAGGTCAGAGGGAAGATGGTGGTCGTAACAGTATTAGAGAAGGTTGGAGCTGGGTGGGTTTGTGTATGTTCTACATGATCCTGGCAGTGTTTGAGGACAGCGAGAGATAATTGGGATTGAGCAGAGGTTAATTAAAGGGTATTCTAGCGGGATGAGTAGTACGTTTCTTTAATGAGAAACATTTTGAAGGCATTTTGTAAGTTTGAGAAAGAGGGAGAGAGAGCTGGATGCTCTACATCAGGGAGGCAATGTGCGGAGGGGCCGAGCAGTCGGGGAGCCAGTGGAGGGCGCTGCAGAGAGGTGCAGTCGAATTGGGCCGATGAGCGAGAAAGATGAGCCTGGCAGCTGTATTTTGAATAGATTGTAGTGGTGAGAGATCACCAGAATGCACTAGCAGCTTCGCTGAGGAACAGGCAAATGGGAGCAATGTTTCTTAGGTGCAGACGCCAGAATTTAGCTTTCCAGGTGCTTGTTATGTGGATAAGGGAGTTTCTGGTCTGTTGGAAGACAGAAAAAGCGGTGAGACATTAATGTGTAATGTAGGAGAGGGCAGTGATCATTTGGAGTTATAGGAATAAATCAGATTATTTAGGAGAGCAGGTAAGATTAGGCATAAATGTCACACTATTCTCTTAGTTATTAAATATCCGTCCAGCTATATAATCTGTGATAACTTCAAACAATATACACTGTCTGATGCTCGTTCTGTGCTGACTTGCCAATCACTGGGCTCGGATACACATGAGAGGAGGCACATGCATTAGACGTGTTTGTTTGTTTCTATGAAGAGACAATGCTGAGAGATGGAGCCAGTGGGCAGTGCAAGGGCGATATACAATCTAACATGACACATAAAGGTTGGAATGAAAGCAGCCGTCTGTACAACATGCTTCTCATTTGTTGGAGTGTCTGTCGCTCTTTAAAACTTAAGGCCAAAGTAGGACAGTTGGAAAAATTCTCCTATTCAGTCGATTTTTTTCTAACTCATCTACTTCAGCTTTAAGTTTGAAATTCCCTTGTCAATTGCCTGCATTTCTCTCTTTCAGGACTGAAGGTCAATGTGTACCGCTGTCATAGTCTGCTACGTATTTGCCCAGGCACCCGGGTAGAGGGTTAAGAGAGATATTCTCGGATATTTCTAATACAGATTGAGATCCTTGGGAAGTCTGTGTATTATTCTTTCTTGTAATCCGGTCATCAGATTCTCTCCCTCAGCCAGAGACGTTCCTTAATGTACTATATTATATACTGAGAGGTGCTAGTGAGATTCCCCACCACACAGCACATGATGCAAGGTTTACTTAGTGCAAATGGCAGCTCATGTAGAAGGAATGGCCGGGAATCTCAAACTTCAATCTAATGTAGCAGAGAAACATTCTCCAACGCAGCTGAAAGGGAGAATTATACAAACTCAGCTACTTTGGCCTGAAATTCCCATCTCAATTCCCAGCAATTCTCTCTTTATTGATCTATACATTTGCTATCATTTTGATAACACAATGTACAGATCATTTTCCTAGTGTAGATTCTCAGTATAGTTGTTGCATGTTTGAGCAGTTTCTGCTTTTTGTACAAGTAGGTAAATTAACTGATCAGCTCCCTTCACTAATACTTGTTCCCCTCCCTTCTTCCCAAGACTTTTATCTACATCTAGACCTGCGCCTGTGGCAGGGAAATGATCCTGGGTCCAGACCCTGTGACACTGCTCTGAGACACTGTGACACTGCAATGAGACACTGTAACACTGCACTGAGACACTGTACTGGGACACTGACACTGCACTGAGACACTGTGACACTGCTCTGAGACACTGTGACACTGTGACACTGCAATGAGACACTGTAACACTACACTGAGACACTGTACTGAGACACTGACACTGCACTGAGACACTGTGACACTGCTCTGAGACACTGTGACACTGTGACACTGCAATGAGACACTGTAACACTACACTGAGACACTGTACTGAGACACTGACACTGCACTGAGACACTGTGACACTGCACTGAGACACTGAGACACTGTGACACTGCAATGAGACACTGTAACACTACACTGAGACACTGTACTGAGACACTGACACTGCTCTGAGACACTGACACTGTGCAGAGACACTGTAACACTACAAAGAGACACTGTACTGAGACACTGACACTGTACTGAGACACTGACACTGCACTGAGACACTGCACTGAGACACTGAGACACTGTGACACTGCGCAGAGACACTGAGACACTGCACTGAGACACTGAGACACTGCTCTGAGACACTGTGACACTGCGCAGAGACACTGAGACACTGTACTGAGACACTGAGACACTGTACTGAGACACTGTACTGAGACACTGACACTGCACTGAGACACTGTGACACTGCTCTGAGACACTGACACTGTGCAGAGACACTGTAACACTACAAAGAGACACTGTACTGAGACACTGACACTGCACTGAGACACTGAGACACTGCACTGAGACACTGCACTGAGACACTGAGACACTGTGACTCCTCTGAGACACTGACACTGTGCAGAGACACTGTAACACTACAAAGAGACACTGTACTGAGACACTGACACTGTACTGAGACACTGTGACACTGCACTGAGACACTGACACTGCACTGAGACACTGACACTGCACTGAGACACTGCACTGAGACACTGACACTGCGACACTGCTCTGAGACACTGACACTGTGCAGAGACACTGTAACACTACAAAGAGACACTGTACTGAGACACTGACACTGCACTGAGACACTGAGACACTGCACTGAGACACTTCACTGAGACACTGAGACACTGTGACACTGCTCTGAGACACTGACACTGTGCAGAGACACTGTAACACTACAAAGAGACACTGTACTGAGACACTGACACTGTACTGAGACACTGTGACACTGCACTGAGACACTGCACTGAGACACTGACACTGCACTGAGACACTGACACTGCACTGAGACACTGCACTGAGACACTGACACTGCGACACTGCTCTGAGACACTGACACTGTGCAGAGACACTGTAACACTACAAAGAGACACTGTACTGAGACACTGACACTGTACTGAGACACTGTGACACTGCACTGAGACACTGCACTGAGACACTGACACTGCACTGAGACACTGTGACACTGCCCTGAGACACTGTGACACTGCTCTGAGACACTGACACTGTGCAGAGACACTGTAACACTACAAAGAGACACTGTACTGAGACACTGACACTGCACTGAGACACTGTGACACTGCACTGAGACACTGACACTGTTCTGAGACACTGACACTGTGCAGAGACACTGTAACACTACAAAGAGACACTGTACTGAGACACTGACACTGCACTGAGACACTGTGACACTGCTCTGAGACACTGACACTGTGCAAAGACACTGCACTGAGACACTGACACTGCACTGAGACACTGTGACACTGCTCTGAGACACTGACACTGTGCAAAGACACTGCACTGAGACACTGACACTGCACTGAGACACTGTGACACTGCACTGAGACACTGTGACACTACAAAGAGACACTGTACTGAGACACTGACACTGCACTGAGACACTGTGACACTGCACTGAGACACTGTAACACTACAAAGAGACACTGTACTGAGACACTGACACTGCACTGAGACACTGAGACACTGACACTGCACTGAGACACTGTGACACTGCTCTGAGACACTGACACTGTGCAGAGACACTGTAACACTACAAAGAGACACTGTACTGAGACACTGACACTGCACTGAGACACTGTGACACTGCACTGAGACACTGACACTGTTCTGAGACACTGACACTGTGCAGAGACACTGTAACACTACAAAGAGACACTGTACTGAGACACTGACACTGTACTGAGACACTGAGACACTGCACTGAGACACTTCACTGAGACACTGAGACACTGTGACACTGCTCTGAGACACTGACACTGTGCAGAGACACTGTAACACTACAAAGAGACACTGTACTGAGACACTGACACTGTACTGAGACACTGACACTGCACTGAGACACTGAGACACTGCACTGAGACACTGCACTGAGACACTGACACTGCACTGAGACACTGTGACACTGCACTGAGACACTGACACTGCGCTGAGACACTGTGACACTGCAAAGAGACACTGTACTGAGACACTGACACTGTACTGAGACACTGTGACACTGCACTGAGACACTGCACTGAGACACTGAGACACTGTGACACTGCACTGAGACACTGTGACACTGCTCTGAGACACTGACACTGTGCAGAGACACTGTAACACTACAAAGAGACACTGTACTGAGACACTGTGACACTGTACTGAGACACTGTGACACTGCACTGAGACACTGAGACACTGTGACACTGCGCAGAGACACTGAGACACTGCTCTGAGACACTGACAGTGTGCAGAGACACTGTAACACTGCAAAGAGACACTGTACTGAGACACTGACACTGCACTGAGACACTGACACTGCACTGAGACACTGCACTGAGACACTGAGACACTATGACACTGCACTGAGACACTGTGACACTGCACTGAGACACTGTGACACTGCACTGAGACACTGACACTATGCAGAGACACTGACACTGTGCAGAGACACTGTGATACTGCACTGAGACACTATGACACTGCACTGAGACAATGTGACACTGCACTGAGACACTGTGACACTGCACTGAGACAATGTGACACTTCACTGAGACACTGTGACACTGCACTGAGACACTGTGACACTGCACTGAGACTGATTCTCTAACTGCTCTGAGACACTGTGACACTGCACTGAGACACTGTGACACTGAGACACTATAACACTGTGCAGATACACTGAAACACTGCGCTGAGACACTGTGACACTGTACTGAGACACTGACACTGCGCTGAGACACTGTGACACTGCACTGAGACACTGTGACACTGAGACACTGTGACACTGCACTGAGACACTGACACTGCGCTGAGACACTGTGACACTGCACTGAGACACTGACACTGCGCTGAGACACTGTGACACTGCACTGAGACACTGACACTGCGCTGAGACACTGTGACACTGTACTGAGACACTGACACTGCACTGAGACACTATGACACTGAGACACTGTGACACTGCACTGAGACACTGACACTGCGCTGAGACACTGTGACACTGTACTGAGACACTGACACTGCACTGAGACACTATGACACTGAGACACTGTGACACTGCACTGAGACACTGACACTGCGCTGAGACACTGTGACACTGCACTGAGACACTGACACTGCGCTGAGACACTGACACTGCGCTGAGACACTATGACACTGAGACACTGACACTGCGCTGAGACACTGTGACACTGCACTGAGACATTGACACTGCGCTGAGACACTGACACTGCGCTGAGACACTGACACTGCGCTGAGACACTGTGACACTGAGACACTGACACTGCGCTGAGACACTGTGACACTGCACTGAGACACTGACACTGCGCTGAGACACTGTGACACTGCACTGAGACACTATGACACTGAGACACTGTGACACTGCACTGGGACACTGTGACACTGCACTGAGACACTGTGACACTGCGCTGAGACTCTGTGACACTGCACTGAGACACTGTGACACTGCGCTGAGACTCTGTGACACTGCACTGAGACACTGTGACACTGCGCTGAGACACTGACACTGGCTGAGACACTGTGACACTGCACTGAGACACTATGACACTGAGACACTGTGACACTGCACTGAGACACTGTGACACTGCGCTGAGACACTATGACACTGAGACACTGTGACACTGCGCTGAGACACTATGACACTGCACTGAGACACTATGACACTGCACTGAGACACAGTGACACTGCGCTGAGACTGATTCTCTAACTGCTCTGAGACACTGAGACACTGCACTGAGACACTGTGACACTGCACTGAGACACTGTGACACTGCACTGAGACACTGTGACACTGCACTGAGACACTGTGACACTGCGCGGAGACTGATTCTCTAACTGCTCTGAGACACTGTGACACTGCACTGAGACACTGTGACACTGCGCTGAGACACTGTGCCACTGAGACACTATAACACTGTGCAGATACACTGAAACACTGCGCTGAGACACTGTGACACTGTACTGAGACACTGACACTGCGCTGAGACACTGTGACACTGCACTGAGACACTGACACTGCGCTGAGACACTGTGACACTGAGACACTGACACTGCGCTGAGACACTGTGACACTGCACTGAGACACTGACACTGCGCTGAGACACTGTGACACTGAGACACTGACACTGCGCTGAGACACTGTGACACTGAGACACTGTGACACTGAGACACTGACACTGCGCTGAGACACTGTGACACTGCACTGAGACACTGACACTGCGCTGAGACACTGTGACACTGACACTGTGCAGAGACACTGTGACACTGCACTGAGACTGCTTTTAGAGACATTCTTTGAGACTGCTTTGGTGAGATTGCATTAAGACTGCCTTTATGAGACTGCTCAGTGACTGCTCTCAATACTGCTCAGTGACTGCTCTTCTGCAAACAATGTTATACATTGTAAACTCAGTGGAGCACTCTAAGCCTTACTAAGGTTTGTGAGAGTTGTAGGGCTGTGTGTGATCCTGGACTAATACAATAAGTTACCTTATGCCGCTGTGAGGCATCTTAACACAGACATGGAAGATGAGCTACTGTCTGTTCCCCGTGAGGGATAAATAGCTGTGAGAGTGATGGAGCCGGATTCAGCCACTGAAATTTATAGTTCTCAATTATTTGCAAATTATTTTACCTGGAAGAAAACTGAACAGAAGAAAGAATTCACAATAAAGCCCGGAACGCCATCATACATGTACTGTAAAATGACACACATGTACTGTAAAATAACACACATGTACTGTACATTAACACACATGTACTGTAAAATGACACACATGTACTCTAAAATGACACCCATGTACTCTAAAATGACACCCTTGTACTCTAAAATGACACCCATGTACTGTGCAATAACACACATGTACTGTAAAATGACACACACTTGCTGTAAAATGACACATTGAGGGTTATTTATAAAAGTCCAACCTGGGGGCCACAGTTCTCAAATTGGAACAATCAGCAGGAGCATTCCATGGGTTTCTATGGCCCATACATACACTGCCTTTTTATCATGTTACTGTATTGAACCCGGTGTATTTTGAGGTTATAATGATTTTGTTGTAACACAAGAGCTGATATTTAGTTTTGCAAAGCTTATTCCACATGTGCTGAGTTCTGTATTAGAAGACACCTTCACTCACTCTTACCTTTTATTAAAGCGCGGGTAGAAAGTTATAGAACATGACATCATGAGATGAGGAACCAACTGCTCATGTTTCTGATTAGTCCAAGTCATCTCCAGAAACTGCAATCATTCTTACTGTGTACACACAGGGCTTTATCCATGACAGAGAGAACTGCAGGGAATTGAGAAGGCAATATCAAACTTAAGACCAAAGTAGCGTAGTTAGAAAAAAAAATTCAGATTAATTTGGCCTTAGGTTTGAAATTCCCTTGTCAATTCCCTATTCATGAATAAGGCCCATAGTTGTTGTTTTTTTTGTCCTGTACGGCAGGCTGATTTCTGAGCTTAAAGTACTGCAGTGATATATTTTATTGGGTACAATCTGTAGAAAAATCCGGGCTACCTCTGTGGCTGCATCAGCAGCCGGCACCTCTGCAAAGCTCGGAAGATCAGTGAAATAGAAAGCATGAAGCGGCAGTCACATTCCTGTAACTCCAAAATGTGAATTGTAATCTGCAGACACCAATGATCCATAAACAGCAGCCTGCAGAGGACAAGCATTCAAAGCAGAGGCAGGCTGACGCGTTTCGCACGTAGAACGCTTAGTCATAAGCTTGAAATACATGTGAATGGGGTAAATTTAAATGGTGACATCACTGCAAAAGATGGCCAATCCTCTCCCTACAACACAGCTTAACGGCTAGAGATATGGGCAGACTGGAGGGCTGAATGGCTCTTCTCTGCACTGGATTATTAGGCTTTGGTATTAAAGTTTTTACTTCCCAATGCATATTATCCCCACTTGTCCCTCGCTGGGTTAATTGTTTGTAAGTTTGTTGACCCTGAATGGAAAAAAAAAAACTTTAATTTGTCTCTTGATTTTCCAAATGGCATTTTAATGGGATGATATTCTGATATTGTTTATTAGTTTCCAGGGATCCTGACTCCATATTAGTGAGGTCTGCAGACAGCCGTGTCTGCCCTTCCTTGCTGCCCCCCGAGACGGTGTCACAGCTGATTGGCTGGAGATATTTAGGGGGGTAATAATTCAAATTGTTACAGGGAACCAGTCCACTTAAACATGCCTTGTACTGTGAATGTAAAGAATAAAATATGATCAAAAATCAATCTCACACTGTATTAGAAATGCAACAAATGCACAAAATAAGAGAAATGTATGTTTTAAACTTATCAGTGGTGTTTCCCATTGATGACATCACCTTGTGGCTTGATATGCAGATTACACATAAGCCTCCTGCACCACAAACACATTTAAAACATATATTTCTCTTATTTTATGCATTTTCTGTAATTCTGCCAACACAATGTATAGATCAGTTTTCATATTTGTATTTTATTTTCCACATACAGTATAAGAAGTGTTTAGGTGACAGGGTCCCATTAAGGGACAAAACAAATCTTCTTCTAAAGGATGCCCCCCCCCCCTGACTCCCCCCCCCCCCCCTCCTCCCCCTCCTCGTACTCTTTATGAAAAGCAAAAAGCACTAGTTATGTTTCTGGCCTCCAGACACTTTACTGCAATTACATAGAACTGAATCCTAACGCACACAGTCCATCCGACACTCTATATAATGAGATTACAAGCTGTGTGGGAAGAAGGTCCACTTTACAGCCCCCCCATGACGGTAAGGAACGTGTTCCCGGGGGTCTTCAGGATTAGTCAGGTGGCTATATCTGGGATTCCTATGTAGACAGGTGGTTCTGCATGTCAAACACGCGTGAACATGTAGAATGGGAGATCTTTTACTGAACATACAATTTCTGCGGGGGTCTTCCTAATAACTGGAGAGCAGTCACCTGTCCTGTTGACTTAAAGGGGCTCTGTCACCTAAACATTGCTCATACTGTGAATGTAGAGAATACGAACATGATAAAAAATGATCTATACTTTGTGTTGGCCGACTGGCAGCAAATAAGAGACATTTATTGGTGGTGTCTCCAGCTTATGACATCACCTGTGGCTTGATTTGCAAATGACCCATTATCCATTGAAAAGTAGTTCATTTGCATATCAAGCCACAAGGTGATGTCATAAGCAGGATACGTATTTAAAACACATTTCTTCTCATTTGATGCATTTGCTGCAATTCTGCTGACACAATGTATAGATCATTTTTCATCATTTTGGGTTCTCTACGGTCACAGAATAAACCATGTTAAAGTGACAGAGCGCCTTTAAAGCCGGACATGTGATTACTGAACTGAATCGGCAGATGTTCCAGGTTGCTGGTCAGGTCCACACACTGCCCTTTCTATATCCCCAGTCTACATTACACAACTATACCTTCTAAAGAGCACCAATCTTTACCTCCCTCCATATGTCAGATTTCTATTGCTAGCCCGGGTGGGAATAGTAATCACTGAACCATAATACAGGATTACCACTACAATGGCATCCTGCCGAGGAAACAGAGCCCAAACCAGAACAAACTATAATAACTATTGACATTTCAGTGCAGTTTATTATTTAGAAAGGTTTTAGACTGATCGACCTGCGCATGTGATAATGAGACCAAGTAAAAGGCTTCTACTAATTAGCGAAAGTGACCGTTAATTAGCGGAGGGGGACTTCCCATCAGTCTAAAGAAATTGATCACTCAGAGGCAGCAGGCAATCATTGGTTAGCAGTAAATATCAGTCCATGTCAGGCTGACAGGGGCCCCTGGAGAATGGCCAGTAATCAGGCCCAGTGGCTAGTAATCAGGAACAGTGGCAAGTAATCAAGCAGAGAGGCTAGTAATCAAGCAGAGTGGCTAGTAATCAGGTAGAGTGGCTAGTAATCAAGCAGAGTGGCTAGTAATCAGGTAGAGTGGCTAGTAATCAAGCAGAGTGGCTAGTAATCAGGTAGAGTGGCTAGTAATCAGGCAAAGTGGCTAGTAATCAAGCAGAGTGGCTAGTAATCAGGTAGAGTGGCTAGTAATCAAGCAAAGTGGCTAGTAATCATCAAATATGTTTATAAGATAAAGAGACTTGGCCAACGTAGCCGAGTTGGAAGATTCTGCCATCCAACTATACTTTAAACTCAGCTATTTTGGTATTAAATGCAATTTCCTTTTTCATGAGAAAAGCCCAGGTTCACTGGGGGTGTCACTTCCTCATGTTCACTAACAGATCTTCCTCATGTTCACTAACAGATCTTCTTCATGTTCACTAATAGATCCTTCTCATGTTCACTAACAGATCTTCCTCATGTTCACTAACAGATCTTCCTCATGTTCACTAATAGATCCTTCTCATATTCACTAACAGATCTTCCTCATGTTCACTAACAGATCTTCCTCATGTTCACTAACAGATCTTCCTCATGTTCACTAATAGATCTTCCTCATGTTCACTAACAGATCTTCCTCATGTTCACTAACAGATCTTCCTCATGTTCACTAATAGATCCTTCTCATGTTCACTAATAGATCTTCCTCATGTTCACTAATAGATCTTCCTCATATTCACTAACAGATCTTCCTCATGTTCACTAATAGATCCTTCTCATGTTCACTAACAGATCTTCCTCATATTAACTAACAGATCTTCCTCATGTTCACTAATAGATCTTCCTCATATTCACTAATAGATCCTTCTCATGTTCACTAACAGATCTTCCTCATGTTCACTAATAGATCTTCCTCATGTTCACTAACAGATCTTCATCATGTTCACTAATAGATGTACATTGCTGGATTTCTGAGACTCGGTGGGTGTTGTGGAAATCAAGGCTGGACCAGGGCAATGTGTCTGTAGACAGAGCTTGTCAAGGTGATGCCCAGTAGATTCCCACCATGAGTTATGTTGGTACCAGTTTAGGTTGGCCTGCCACTCAGACAGTGTTTTACTTGCAGGCCAGTAATACATTGTCTTGAGTCCAATGTGAAGGCCATGCCGGTAATTGCCTGGTGGCAGCCGGTATTTTGTTAGGATCAAAGTGTCAGCTCTAAGTCCTGCCCTTCCCTCTCCTTCCTTGGCAGTGAATACATTACGGCCATGGAAAGTCTCAGCAAATCCAATGCATCGATGAAGCTTTTAATTAGTGATGAGTTAGTGATCTGTCGATAGCTGGCGGGCTGGGAGCCTGATAACCGCTACACAGGGGAAATTAGTGAAAGTGCTCGATTCCTTGACTGAGACCCTCCGTATTCTGGGATGTGATCCATCTGTCGTTAGGAGAGCATGTTTACTGAACATGTCGGGGGCAGACGGAGAGAGTCCTGGCGGTACAAAGCCCCAACGCGTCTCCAGTATGCTGGAGCATCAAACCACTGGACACTTTCAGCAATGAACCTGCAGGATTAATGTTCAAGCCTCTTTTAAAGGCTGTAATATTGGGCGCAGTGACAATGAATGAATGCTTTTCATTCACTGACACTGCAGAGCGCGGCTTGCACTGAATGAGTGAGGCTTGCACTGAATGAGCGAGGCATGTACTGAGTGAGTGAGGCATGTACTGAGTGAGTGAGGCATGTACTGAGTGAGTGAGGCATGTACTGAGTGAGTGAGGCGTGTACTGAGTGAGCAAGGCTTGCATTGAGTGAACGAGGCTCGCACTGAGTGAGTGAGGATTGCAATGAGTGAGTGAGCCATGTACTGAGTGAGTGAGGAATGTACTGAGTGAGCGAGGCTTGCACTGAGTGAGCGAGACTTGCGGGTAAGTTTGTCTTGTACAGAGTGAGTAGGCTTTCAGGATGAGTTAGGGTTGCACTGAGTGTGTGGGGCTTGCTGGGTGTGTGAGTCTTGCAGGCTAAGTTTGGTTTGCACTGAGTGAGTGGGAATACTGGGTGAGTTTGGTTTGCACTGAGTGAGTGGGAATACTGGGTGAGTTTGGTGTGCACTGAGTGAGTGGGGCTTGCCAGGTGAGTGAAGCTTTCACTGAGTGAGTGGGGCTTGTCGGTTGAGGGAGGCTTGCAGTGAATGAGTGAGGCTTGCCAGGTGAGTGAAGCTTTCACTGAGTGAGTTGGGCTTGCCAGGTGAGTGAAGCATGCACTGAGTGAGTGGGGCTTGCCAGTTGAGTGAAGCTTGCAATGAATGAGTAAGGCTTGCTGGGTGAGTGAGGCTTGCACTGAGTGAGTGAGGCTTGCCAGGTGAGTGAAGCTTTCACTGAGTGAGTTGGGCTTGCCAGGTGAGTGAAGCATGCACTGAGTGAGTGGGGCTTGCCAGTTGAGTGAGGCTTGCAGTGAATGAGTGGGGCTTGCTGGGTGAGTGAGGCTTGCACTGAGTGAGTGGGGCTTGCCAGGTGAGTGAAGCTTGCACTGAGTAAGTGGATTTTGCAGTGGAGGTTCACTTGATCTGAATTCATGGGTGCATGACCCACCCCAGGGCCTATCCTGAGTGCGCTGTATTGATGGGTGCATGCCCAGGGCCTATCCTGAGTGTGCTGTATTGATGGGTGCATGCCCCACCCCATGGCCTATCCTGAGTGCGCTGTATTGATGGGTGCATGCCCAGGGCCTATCCCGAGTGCGCTGTATTGATGGGTGCATGCCCAGGGCCTATCCTGAGTGCGCTGTATTCATGGGTGCATGCCCATTATAAAAAAAAATAAGGAATTTCAGGGAATAGGGAATTTCAAATTTAAGACCAAATTTAGCTGAATTGGTGAAAACTTCCCTTGTGAATTCCCTGCATTGCCCTCTTTCCTGATGGATGTGTCTGTATGTTCAGGCTGCTTAATCCCCGGCTATCCATCTCCTACTTGAATTTTGCTGGCTAAGTATCTTCAGATCTGGGCTGAAGTTCCCTTGAGACGTAATATATTCAGGGGATTTCTAAAGACATTGTGGCATTAGCCTTTTGTTATTCACTTGGAGCCTTCGCAGAGGGGGACAAAGACCCCTTTCCTTGTGCCCTGCATTGAGTATCCGAGGGCCATGCTCTGGGTATAGTGTGCGCTATAGATAAGCTAGTTACTGTGCCGAGGGGGCTGCAGAGCTTTCATTGTACCCATCGCTCCTGCACGGGGTCTCAGAGGGTCTCGGAGAAGGGATTCTCTGAATCTTATACTGCGAGGAGAAAATGCACAAAAGGAAAAAAGAAAAAGAAACAACTTTACTGTAACGAGATGTTAAAAATCCTTTCCAGACTATTCCAAGGACATTGTCTGCCCCCTGAACCAGCTATACATTAATCACTATAAAGCACCATTCTCAACAGATTCCTGTGCATTTGTTTCATCTTCTCAAGTTATAGAGTATTTAATTGCAGTTACCAATTCCAGATAGATGCTTTGTTAGTACTGAGGTCATCTTCAGCCGGCATCACACATGTCAAACCATGTTTAAATATAAAAAGCTTCACTTTATACCTGACAACTTTATTCAGTTGGCTCCTGGAGTCATGTGACGCTGTGCACATGTCTAGAGCATACTGTACATATACAGTATTAATGCCGGGACAGACACAATGCTTCCTGCGCACAGTGCTGAGCATACTGTACATATACAGTATTAATGCCGGGACAGACACAATGCTGCCTGCGCGCAGTGCTGAGCATACTGTACATATACAGTATTAATGCCGGGACAGACACAATGCTGCCTGCGCACAGTGCTGAGCATACTGTACATAGACGGTATTAATGCCGGGACAGACACAATGCTGCCTGCGCGCAGTGCTGAGCATACTGTACATATACAGTATTAATGCCGGGACAGACACAATGCTGCCTGCGCACAGTGCTGAACATACTGTACATAGACAGTATTAATGCCGGGACAGACACAATGCTGCCTGCGCGCAGTGCTGAACATACTGTACATAGACAGTATTAATGCCGGGACACACACAATGCTGCCTGCGCGCAGTGCTGAGCATACTGTACATAGACAGTATTAATGCCGGGACAGACACAATGCTGCCTGCGCGCAGTGCTGAGGATACTGTACATAGACAGTATTAATGCCGGGACAGACACAATGCTGCCTGCGCACAGTGCTGAACATACTGTACATAGACAGTATTAATGCCGGGACAGACACAATGCTGCCTGCGCGCAGTGCTGAACATACTGTACATAGACAGTATTAATGCCGGGACACACACAATGCTGCCTGCGCGCAGTGCTGAGCATACTGTATATAGATGTATTAATACCGGGACAGACACAATGCTGCCTGCGCGCAGTGCTGAGCATATTGTACATAGACAGTATTAATGCCGGGACAGACACAGTGCTGCCTGCGTGCAGTGATGAGCATACTGTACATAGACAGTATTAATGCAGGGACAGACACAATGCTGTCTGCGCTCAGTGCCGAGCATACTGTACATAGACGGTATTAATGCCGGGACAGACACAATGCTGCCTGCGTGCAGTGCTGAGTATACTGTACATAGACAGTATTAATGCCGGGACAGACACAATGCTGCCTGCGCGCAGTGCTGAGCATACTGTACATAGACAGTATTAATGCCGGGACAGACACAGTGCTGCCTGCGTGCAGTGATGAGCATACTGTACATAGACAGTATTAATGCAGGGACAGACACAATGCTGCCTGCGCACAGTGCTGAGCATACTGTACATAGAGTATTAATGCCGGGACAGACACAATGCTGCCTGCGCGCAGTGCTGAGCATACTGTACATAGCAAGTATTAATGCCGGGATAGACACAATGCTGCCTGCGCGCAGTGCTGAGCATACTGTACATAGACGGTATTAATGCCGGGACAGACACAATGCTGCCTGCGCACAGTGCTGAGCATACTGTACATAGACTGTATTAATGCCAGGACAGACACAATGCTGCCTGCGCACAGTGCTAAGCATACTGTACATAGACAGTATTAATACCGGAAAGACACAATGCTGCCTGAGCACAGTGCTGAGAATACTGTACATAGCAAGTATTAATGCCGGGATAGACACAATGCTGCCTGCGTGCAGTGCTGAGCATACTGTACATAGACAGTATTAATGCCGGGACAGACACAATGCTGCCTGTGCACAGTGCTGAGCATAATGTACATAGACTGTATTAATGCCAGGACAGACACAATGCTGCCTGCGCACAGTGCTGAGCATACTGTACATAGACTGTATTAATGCCAGGACAGACACAATGCTGCCTGCGCACAGTGCTAAGCATACTGTACATAGACAGTATTAATACCGGAAAGACACAATGCTGCCTGAGCACAGTGCTGAGAATACTGTACATAGACAGTATTAATGCCGGAACAGACACAATGCTGCCTGTGCACAGTGCTGATAATACTGTACATAGTCAGTATTAATGCCGGGACAGACCCTAATATGACAGGACAGGACTTAAAAAATCTGGACGGTCCCAGAATATCCGTAACTGTATGCAACTATGTCAATACATACCTTTTCTCCTGATTCAATGTGCTGATGCAAACAACATACCCATTAACAGTTAGAATGTTCTGTACTTGCTCTTCTACTACAGTGTCAACATATTGTGTAGCTCCTCTGTGGTTCTGCCTGATCCCTTTTACTTCACTGCATTCTCCCTAGCTGGTTACATTCACATTCTCCTTAGTATTCCATCTTACAATTGTCTACGTTGGCCATAAAGGGACTTTCTGGTGCCCAAAATGCCATTTCCAAATGTTAATACATTTTATAGTACTTTCTAAAATGCATATTTTATATTCTGCATTGCTTAAAATAGAAGAAAAAACATATAGTTTGCATCATATTCAGGACTGGCCACACTTTCTGCCTGATCAAATGTAAATGTCTTTGTTGTTGTTGTTTTAGAAACCAATGCAAATTACTGCCATTCATTTGAATGGGGTTTCCTGATTGAGTGATGTCACATGCCCCTCCACCATACCAGAACTCGATATTCAAAAGGGTTAAATGAAAAATAACGTTTTAATACAATGTGAGGGTGTATTTTAATAGCCAGCAAAAGCAAAAAAACGGCATCTTTAGAACAAACCTCATTTTTATAACTCCATGAGAATTTAGACCCCAAGTTTTAAACAAAGATAAGCTGAAAACATCCAATAATAACACCGGACCTCTATTGCTGCCCAAAAATGTGTAGATTAAATGACCCCCAACACTCCATATATACCCCCAATGTGATGTAATAAAATAAAAAATATCGGAAAAAGTGTCTCAAAATATATGAGACAAGGCAAAAAATACATAATGTAATGAGGAGCCTTGATTTCATTCCTGTAGCTGTAAACCCCTCATAGTGTGAGAATGAAGAGCAGTGACTCCTAAAGAAAATAATAGAGGAAAAAATAAAACCTATAATTAGCATTTAATGAAGACAAGTGGAATATAAAAAAATACATTATTATTGAAACATGTGGAATTTAATCTCTTGCGCAGCCAAACCCCTCAAAAAAACAAAGAAACAGAAATGAATGCCAGGCATGTTATAAAAAACAGACAGAAAAAACACATATTATTAGATAAAGGAAATACTAAAAAATAACTGGTATAAACAAGTTAAAAAAATGTTGTGATGACAATATTTAATATGCAGTCAAGTCTGCCGCATATTAAGCAGACCATATGTATATAAGAGGAATGAGATTACTGGGAACAGAGACAGACCACAACATCTAATAACATGGCGTCTGCCAGCAAACCGCTGCTCAATCTGGTACTGCATGAAAAAGGATGGTTCAGCCAGACTAACAAGGCAATGAAAACAATATATATATATATATATATATATATATATATATATATATATATATATATATATATATATATATATATATATATATATATATATATATATATATATATATATATATATATAAAGAGTACAGAAAATTAAATGGATGAACCAAACACTTACCTGTATATCTATCTTGCAGCATGGTAAAGATCTGCGGTACAAACGCCCAGTTTAAGGAATTAGTACAGAGGAATCCACAACGGCTCAATATCATCCACAAGGGATTTCCAGGGTACGGACCCCTCATACAGGGCTGCCGTAATCCAAATGTGTGGTCCCTTGCATTTCAGTGTAAATGTTCGTCTTCCAGTCTGCGTGTATTGATAGGACATGTTACACTTTGCTATAGATATAACACAGATGCATGGTATAATGTTGCAGTTTAAAAGGGACGCTGTGTTCTAAACAGAAACAAGGATTGATACATTGTAGATTATCTATAATGGTGATTCCATCAGAAATATAGTGTAATTTGTGCCATTATTATTATCTAACCCACTATTTCAAATGATTTGCACCACAAAATCCAGATCCAGCAAAATTGTAAAAAGTGATCTAATTATTGGTTAAGAATAATGTTACATCCTATGTATGAAAGAAATGCAACATTGAGCCTGCTGTAGATCACTTGGTTGGACTACAATTCTCCACTCAAAAGGTCACAAAGTGAGGATAAAAAGTCACAAAGTGAGAATAAAACAAATCACAAAGTGAGAATAAAACAAATCACAAAGTGAGAATAAAAAAATAACAAAGTGAGAATAAAACAAATCACAAAGTGAGAATAAAACAAATCACAAAGTGAGAATAAAACAAATCACAAAGTGAGAATAAAAAAATAACAAAGTGAGAATAAAAAAAATCACAAAGTGAGAATAAAACAAATCACAAAGTGAGAATAAAAAAATAACAAAGTGAGAATAAAAAAAATCACAAAGTGAGAATAAAACAAATCACAAAGTGAGAATAAAACAAATCACAAAGTGAGAATAAAACAAATCACAAAGTGAGAATAAAAAAATTACATAGTGAGAATAAAACAAATCACAAAGTGAGAATAAAACAATAACAAAGTGAGAATAAAACAAATCACAAAGTGAGAATAAAACAAATCAAAAAGTGAGAATAAAACAAATCACAAAGTGAGAATAAAACAAATCACAAAGTGAGAATAAAAAAAATTTACAAAATGAGAATAAAACAAATCACAAAGTGAGAATAAAACAAATCACAAAGTGAGAATAAAACAAATCACAAAGTGAGAATAAAAAAAAATACAAAATGAGAATTTAAAAAAATCACAAAGTGAGAATAAAAAAAATCACAAAGTGAGAATAAAACAAATCACAAAGTGAGAATAAAACAAATCACAAAGTGAGAATAAAAAAAAATCACAAAGTGAGAATAAAACAAATCACAAAGTGAGAATAAAACAAAATACAAAATGAGAATTTAAAAGAATCACAAAGTGAGAATAAAAAAAACCACAATGTGAGAATAAAAAAATCACAAAGTGAGAATAAAAATGTTTTAAAAAATCACAAACTGAGTCACATGCTGAGAATAAAAAGTCACAGTTTTTCCCTTTTTTTTTTTTTTTTTTAATCTTTATTGAGTTTTTCATAATTTATAAAAAATACATTCACATCAATAAGTAATGATAATGGTTATAGGTACAGAATGGGTTCATCTATATACAGATATTTCTTCTCCTCTCTTCCTTTCCCTCCTTCCCGTCCCATTTAAGACCTTCATGAATATCTCCCCCGACTCCCAGCCCCGACTAGTCATATCTGGTACCAAGAGTCAAGATTATAAAGAGGGGAAGAGAGGGAGAGAAATGTCTCTCTCCCCCTCCCATCCCCCCCACATTCATCTCTTCATGCATTCGCACATTCACCTATATTCACACTCACACTCATTCTGTTTTTCCCTTTTTTCCCTTCTCCCAGTTTATCCCTTTTTGTTGGTACATTTGATACGTATCCTTACATTTCACACAGACCATACAAGAGCAAGAGTAAAAGGGACCAGGATTAGACACTATTTATTCATAACCCTGATTGTGTTAGCACAATGATAAGAGCAAGAGAAAGAGGTGATTTGGGTGTATCTGGGGCGTCACTATCCAGCCATAGTTAGTGGAAGTACAAATTAGTGTCGGGTGTAATAACTGGATTATTCGCATTTACCCCTCTTGAGAAGCTGTACTCTTATTTGATTTATTTCTGCAAATTCGACTCAAGGAATTAAAAACGAAACAACCAACTTTGCGCACAGATTCTGAGACTACAACTCCCACAATGCCAAGCCATTTCGCAAACCGGCTTAATAACGACTGTTATCTCAACCTCGTGCATTACGTTTTCAGTTCCGAAAAACCTGTGTTCTGTACAATCAGCCATCCTCCCTTTCCTCCACCACCCCCGGGCCGGCTGAAGGTGATGAGAGTTGTCATCGGGAACCTCTAAGTAATGCACGACTCCATCATTACGGGAATCTCACTGCGAGTGCTTAGCTGCGTGCCCCTCGTTCCCCCCCTATTCCCAGCTGAACCCTGACTCCTAATCTGCGAGCCGCTGTTGAAGTTGCCGTGAGCTGGAATTTGTTTTTTACATGGATATATATATATATATATTTTTTTTTTTTTGTCGAGTGCATTGTAAGAGGGAAATGGAAGAATTCAGGTCAGGGCTCTTCTAAGTGAAATAAAAGCCATTGTTCCCTTTCTCTTAGTCGGGGTAATTACAGACTCGGCAGATTCCGCTCCTTTTCTTTCATGGCTGCCGACATTGTGCCGCAAACTTACAAAAAAAAAAAAAAGCAAAACCTGCCAATAAATAAAGAAAAAGGTGATGGGGGGCACACCAGCGAAAGAATACGTTTGAAACCAGTCAGTATCCTGATCACTAACAGGATGTGCAGGGTGGATGTCCAGAACAGATAATCCACATAGAAAAGAAAGATAAAAAAACATTGTGTAATATGTCATTCAGCACAATACAGGAGAGTGCAGGTGTGTGTAGCACACACTATCAGAAGGCCGGCATGCATAGTGTAATATGTCATTCAGCACAATACAGGAGAGTGCAGGTGTGTGTAGCACATACTATCAGAAGGCCGGCATGCATAGTGTAATATGTCATTCAGCACAATACAGGAGAGTGCAGGTGTGTGTAGCACACACTATCAGAAGGCCGGCATGCATAGTGTAATATGTCATTCAGCACAATACAGGAGAGTGCAGGTGTGTGTAGCACATACTATCAGAAGGCCGGCATGCATAGTGTAATATGTCATTCAGCACAATACAGGAGAGTGCAGGTGTGTGTAGCACACACTATCAGAAGGCCGGCATGCATAGTGTAATATGTCATTCAGCACAATACAGGAGAGTGCAGGTGTGTGTAGCACACACTATCAGAAGGCCGGCATGCATAGTGTAATATGTCATTCAGCACAATACAGGAGAGTGCAGGTGTGTGTAGCACACACTATCAGAAGGCCGGCATGCATAGTGTAATATGTCATTCAGCACAATACAGGAGAGTGCAGGTGTGTGTAGCACACACTATCAGAAGGCCGGCATGTTATTAGCAAGATTCCAACCCCCAAATTATGACAAAAACCCCCACTTAAATAACAAATACCTTATATTCTACCCACGCTGGAATAAAAACCAGCGCAATATAAAACACAGCCCTTCGCCCCTGCTTTGCTTCACACAAAAAAATATCCCGTCTGGTTTCTTAGCAAACTGACAAATACAAGCAGGAAATTATCGAACAGTGTTTACTTCTTTACAAAAAAATAATACAATTTCAGGACATAAATTCCTCTCAGTGCTGCAACTTACATACTGATGCCTTAACCCTCGCACTGCTGAGAAGGAGCGGCAAAGCCAGTTTTTCGGACAGTGTCAGTAGACGCTTGCTGCTAATAAATTAGAGCGGGGCTGGACAACATTTTCTAGACCAATTTAGGAGCTAGCCTGCTATAATTTAGGAGCCAGCCTGCTATGATTTAGGAGCCAGCCTGCTATAATTTAGGAGCTAGCCTGCTATAATTTAGGAGCCAGCCTGCTATAATTTAGGAGCTAGCCTGCTGTAATTTAGGAGCCAGCCTGCTGTAATTTAGGAGCCAGTCTGCTATAATTTAGGAGCTAGCCTGCTATAATTTAGGAGCCAGTCTGCTATAATTTAGGAGCCAGTCTGCTATGATTTAGGAGCCAGCCTGCTATAATTTAGGAGCTAGCCTGCTATAATTTAGGAGCTAGCCTGCTATAATTTAGGAGCCAGCCTGCTATAATTTAGGAGCCAGTCTGCTATAATTTAGGAGCCAGCCTGCTGTAATTTAGGAGCCAGCCTGCTATAATTTAGGAGCCAGTCTGCTATAATTTAGGAGCCAGTCTGCTATAATTTAGGAGCTAGCCTGCTATAATTTAGGAGCCAGTCTGCTATAATTTAGGAGCTAGCCTGCTATAATTTAGGAGCTAGCCTGCTATAATTTAGGAGCCAGTCTGCTATGATTTAGGAGCTAGCCTGCTATAATTTAGGAGCCAGCCTGCTGTAATTTAGGAGCTAGCCGCTATAATTTAGGAGCTAGCCTGCTATAATTTAGGAGCTAGCCGCTATAATTTAGAAGCCAGCCTGCTATAATTTAGGAGCTAGCCGCTATAATTTAGGAGCTAGCCTGCTATAATTTAGGAGCTAGCCGCTATAATTTAGAAGCCAGCCTGCTATAATTTAGGAGCTAGCCTGCTATAATTTAGGAGCCAGCCTGCTATAATTTAGGAGCTAGCCTGCTATAATTTAGAAGCCAGCCTGCTGTAATTTAGGAGCCAGTCTGCTGTAATTTAGGAGCCAGCCTGCTATGATTTAGGAGCCAGCCTGCTATGATTTAGGAGCCAGCCTGCTATAATTTAGGAGCCAGCCTGCTATAATTTAGGAGCTAGCCTGCTATAATTTAGGAGCCAGCCTGCTATGATTTAGAAGCCAGCCTGCTATAATTTAGGAGCCAGCCTGCTATAATTTAGAAGCCAGCCTGCTATAATTTAGGAGCCAGCCTGCTATAATTTAGGAGCTAGCCTGCTATAATTTAGGAGCCAGCCTGCTATAATTTAGGAGCCAGCCTGCTATAATTTAGAAGCCAGCCTGCTATAATTTAGGAGCCAGTCTGCTATAATTTAGGAGCCAGTCTGCTATAATTTAGAAGCCAGCCTGCTATAATTTAGAAGCCAGTCTGCTGTAATTTAGGAGCCAGCCTGCTATATGTCTTTGTGATATAATTGTGTCTGTGCTGATGCTAACATTGCCAGTAAATGATAAGACTGAGAGATCACACACAGGCTTTAGTTTAAATAGACATTGTTTATATTGTAAATCTAGAGAATAAAAAGAAATTCAAAATTCATCTATACATTGTGCTAAGAGAACGGCAGAAAATGTACAGATTAACCAACGGGATTCCACGCTAAGAAGAGATAGCATGACAATATGGGAATGTAGCATATTATAACCCTTTCACTGGCTGAGGCCTGTGCAATGCACTACGTGGGAGACTAAGTACTCCATCCAGCTGAACTGGAGAACATCAAGCTCAGCTACTTTGGCCTTGAGTTTTCAGTTTCCTTCTCAATTCCCTGCAGCTCCCACTTTCATAAAGTCTTTTGTTTATGAAAATTTTTTGACTCACCAATCCCCTGCATGATTCCCTGTATTCATGAAAGATGGAAAGGGTGGGAATTGAGAAGGGAAATGCAAAATGAAAGGCAAAATAGCAGTGTTTGAAGCGTGGCTGAAAGGGAAAAATGTTCCTACTCTGATTTTAAGTTTGCAGTTCCCTTCTCAATTCCCTCTTTTCATAATTAAAGTCTTACGGATCTCTTTGATCTCCTATTTGACATCCAATGTTTTGTCCTGTGTAGCAGGATGGAGAGGGCAATGCAGGGCGTCTGCCAGCAGGGTGTGCTGCTGAGTTTGTGGATGGGTTTGGAGTGAGGCATTTTAGACAGGATAAGTGTTTGAGATAATAAAATATTGGCTTTTTCTTCCAGAAGGGATTACAACAAGGCTTTTCTGTTTCTGTAAATTGGTTTAAGGTCTTACAGTGGTTTTTAGCATGATGTCCGCACAAATGAATCGGTAAATATAGTTGTGTGTAGCGGATTATTATTATTATTTAACGCATTATTGGGACATTCTCTTCTAGGCGGATACATTGTTTATTGGGATCTGGTTTGGGCACTTTACCTACAATCGTGTTATCTGTGTTTCAGTTAGCAGTGTCATGTTGTTTTATAATGCATTGGTGTTATTTTACAATCTTTTTTTTTTCACTCTGGGGGCTGACTGTGGTGTTATTTTACAATCATTTTTTTTTCCGTTCTGGGGGCTGACATCAACAGAAAGAAACTTATATCCCAAAACATGGTAAGGAACACAACAATGTGGACTACAATCTAAAAAATGCCCCAATCTACTGAGCAGGTTAGGGGCCCTCCTCGAGGAAGAGGAGACACATGGGGAAGGAAATACTGCTGTTGCCATCACAGGAGTGTTTTCAACTCCAATCTGCTTCCCATACCTGTAGATTTGAGACTCATTTAAAACACTTTTCTCTCCTAATGTATTCATTTGCTCCAACACAATATATAGATCATTTTCAATCATTTTTGATTCTCTAGAGTTTCAGTAAAAACACTGTTTAGGTGATAGAGCCCCTTTTACATTTTCTGGTATCACTGGAATCAACATGATGTAAAGGGATATTGTACAGATACAGCTGTTTATATTACTTATTTTGCACTAATTTAACTAAACAGATACTTCATTTTCCTATCAGGTGGTTGTGGTGGGTCTGTGACATTCTATTTATCAGATGGTTGTAGTTGGCCTGTGACATTGTATTTATCAGATGATTGTAGTTGGCTTGTGACATTGTATTTATCAGATGGTTGTAGTTGGCCTGTGACATTGTATTTATCAGATGGTTGTAGTGGGTCTGTGACATTGTATTTATCAGATGGTTGTAGTGGGTCTGTGACATTGTATTTATCAGATGGTTGTAGTTGGCCTGTGACATTGTATTTATCAGATGGTTGTAGTGGGTCTGTGACATTGTATTTATCAGATGGTTGTAGTTGGTCTGTGACATTGTATTTATCAGATGGTTATAGTGGGTCTGTGACATTCTATTTATCAGATGGTTGTAGTTGGCCTGTGACATTGTATTTATCAGATGATTGTAGTTGGCTTGTGACATTGTATTTATCAGATGGTTGTAGTTGGCCTGTGACATTGTATTTATCAGATGGTTGTAGTTGGTCTGTGACATTGTATTTAACAGATGGTTATAGTGGGTCTGTGACATTGTATTTATCAGATGGTTGTAATTGGCCTGTGACATTGTATTTATCAGATGGTTGTAGTTGGCCTGTGACATTGTATTTATCAGATGGTTATAGTGGGTCTGTGACATTCTATTTATCAGATGGTTGTAGTGGGTCTGTGACATTGTATTTATAAGATGGTTGTAGTTGGTCTGTGACATTGTATTTATCAGATGGTTATAGTGGGTCTGTGACATTCTATTTATCAGATGGTTGTAGTGGGTCTGTGACATTGTATTTATCAGATGGCTGTAGTGGGTCTGTGACATTCTATTTATCAGATGGTTGTAGTTGGCCTGTGACATTGTATTTATCAGATGATTGTAGTTGGCTTGTGACATTGTATTTATCAGATGGTTGTAGTTGGCCTGTGACATTGTATTTATCAGATGGTTGTAGTGGGTCTGTGACATTGTATTTATCAGATGGTTGTAGTGGGTCTGTGACATTGTATTTATCATATGGTTGTAGTTGGCCTGTGACATTGTATTTATCAGATGGTTGTAGTGGGTCTGTGACATTGTATTTATCAGATGGTTGTAGTTGGTCTGTGACATTGTATTTATCAGATGGTTATAGTGGGTCTGTGACATTCTATTTATCAGATGGTTGTAGTTGGCCTGTGACATTGTATTTATCAGATGATTGTAGTTGGCTTGTGACATTGTATTTATCAGATGGTTGTAGTTGGCCTGTGACATTGTATTTATCAGATGGTTGTAGTTGGTCTGTGACATTGTATTTAACAGATGGTTATAGTGGGTCTGTGACATTGTATTTATCAGATGGTTGTAATTGGCCTGTGACATTGTATTTATCAGATGATTGTAGTTGGCCTGTGACATTGTATTTATCAGATGGTTATAGTGGGTCTGTGACATTCTATTTATCAGATGGTTGTAGTGGGTCTGTGACATTGTATTTATCAGATGGTTGTAGTTGGTCTGTGACATTGTATTTATCAGATGGTTATAGTGGGTCTGTGACATTCTATTTATCAGATGGTTGTAGTGGGTCTGTGACATTGTATTTATCAGATGGCTGTAGTGGGTCTGTGACATTGTATTTATCAGATGGTTGTAGTTGGCCTGTGACATTGTATTTATCAGATGGTTGTAGTGGGTCTGTGACATTGTATTTATCAGATAGTTGTGGTTGGTCTGTGACATTCTATTTATTAGTGTAGTGAGTCTGCCCGGCACTGTTATTAATAGTGTATTCCCTACACATTCACAATGTTACTGATAAACTCAGTGAAATCACAGACTTCCAGCAAGCACAGTAATTGGCATGGACCTCTAGTCACATTGCTAGAGACATCACGCAGCAATAAAAACAACAACAGGGATAACAAAATATTATATATATTACCCCATCACGGGATATTCTTAAAGGGACAGTGTCCCTGAAACATTGGGGGTTATTATGTGAAATGGATCCGAATCATTTAGGATAACAGATCATTTTCACCAATATGATATATTACAGCCTATCAGCTCTCATGTCATGTCATGAAATCCAGTTATATCAATGTATAGAGTATACAAATCCCTGTTACTGTATAGAGGTAATAAATCCCTGTTACTGTATAGAGTAAATAAATCACTGTTACTGTATAGAGATAATAAATCCCTGTTACTGTATAGAGATAATAAATCCATGTTACTGTATAGAGTATATAAATCCCTGTTACTGTATGGAGATAATAAATCACTGTTACTGTATAGAGCAAATAAATCACTGTTACTGTATAGAGATAATAAATCCCTGTTACTGTATAGAGATAATAAATCCCTGTTACTGTATAGAGATAATAAATCCATGTTACTGTATAGAGATAATAAATCACTGTTACTGTATAGAGCAAATAAATCACTGTTACTGTATAGAGATAATAAATCACTGTTACTATATAGAGTAAATAAATCCCTAGTCATTGGATCAAGAGGCAGTTGGCAGCACGATCTAATCAATATGCCCCCCCCCCCCCCTATAGAGCTATACAGGGCAAAGATTCTAAACAACATGTCCTCCCCCTGATAGAGCTATACAGAGCAAAGATTCTAAACAACATGTCTGCCCCCTGATAGTGCTATACAGAGCAAAGATTCTAAACAACATGTCTGCCCCTGATAGAGCTATACAGAGCAACGATTCTAAACAACATGTCCGCCCCCTGATAGAGCCATACAGAGCAAAGATTCTAAACAACATGTCCTCCCCCTGATAGAGCTATACAGAGCAACAATTCTAAACAACATGTCCGCCCCCTGATAGTGCTATACAGAGCAAAGATTCTAAACAACATCTCCATCCCCTGATAGAGCTATACAGAGCAACGATTCTAAACAACATGTCCGCCCCCTGATAGAGCCATACAGAGCAAAGATTCTAAACAACATGTCCTCCCCCTGATAGAGCTATACAGAGCAACAATTCTAAACAACATGTCCGCCCCCTGATAAAGCTATACAGAGCAAAGATTCTAAACAACATGTCCGCCCCCTGATACAGCTATACAGAGCAAAGATTCCAAACAACATGTCCTCCCCCTGATGGAACTATACAGAGCAAAGATTCTAAACAACATGTCTGCCCCCTGATAGAGCTATACAGAGCAAATACTCTAATCAACTTGATTTAACTTTTTTTTTTGCTTAATTTGTACTTTAAAAAGGTCAAGTGAAGAAAGATCTGACCCAATATTCTAAATTAAATATCCACTCCTGCCAGCGCTGACTTAACCCTTCTTCTTTCCGAGCTGTATAAAATGAGTACCAATAAGTTCTGTAATAGTAACTTTAATTTATCTGAACAGATCCTTGCTGGTTCTCTGTTATTAGAAGCTGCCATGGACATTGTCCAAACTTTGGAAGAATATACACAAAGCACATCTGTCACCCTGCAGGTCTCCACAGGGTCTCCACAGGGTTACATTTTATTATTACATATGCCTTTTTATGGTAGGGTTTTTTGTAATTGGTGCTTTTTTTCAACTTGGTTTTATTGCTATTTCTTATTTTATGGTATTTATTTGTTTTGTTTTATATCTGTCTCCAGTTAATTATGCAGTTTGTGCATATGCTATCTTATTATTATACTGTATATATATTTTGCATTCTATATCTTTTATTTTTGAGAATTGAGTTGCTATTATTGTGTATATTGTTTATTTAAAGATGTGCCTCATTTGTTAGCCTTTTTAGAAGTGCTGTCACCTCTTTTTTAATGTTAAATTTATTACGAGAAAGAGCCCAGAGGAGGGGTGCATTTTTGTTTTTTAATGTCTATCACTTACTGCTTGTCGACAAGAGACAAATAAAACTGGTTACATTTAAAATACCCATGTGTAATTCTCTGGCGCCTGTGATGAGCTCCCTTTAAATATAAACTTAAATGCTGGAAATATTCCTGTTATATATGCAATCCAATAAACTCATATTAAAAGACTGGGGGTCAGAAAACATGGTGACGCATCATATAGGGAAGTATAACTGGCCCGATCAGACTCCCAACTTTAAAAATTATTTTCTTTTTAATTAAAAGATTGCCTCAAGTTTAGGCATTTTAACTAGAAATGCTTTAATGAAAGAATATAAATAATGTTCCATATAGAGCCCTCTTTGCTCTGTATAGCTCTGTCAGGGGGCGGACATGTTTAGAATCTTTGCTCTGTATAGCTCTATCAGGGGGCAGACATGTTGTTTGAAATCTTGGTTTACATAGTTGCCAGCATCGGCCATGTTTCCAGGGACACATATTTGTTCCACATGCTGCAGAAAGAGCATGCAGCCTGGCAGTATGTAGGATGTATATACACACACACACACACACACAATCCAATTCATGTAAAGTGCAGCCTGGCAGTATGTAAGATGTAAATACACACAGACACAATCCAATTCATGTAAAGTGCAGCCCGGCAGTATGTAGGATGTATATACACACACACACACACACAATCCAATTCATGTAAAGTGCAGCCTGGCAGTATGTAGGATGTATATATACACACACACAAACACAATCCAATTCATGTAAAGTGCAGCCTGGCAGTATGTAGGATGTATATACACTCACACACAATCCAATTCATGTAAAGTGCAGCCCGGCAGTATGTAGGATGTATATATACACATACACACACACAATCCAATTCATGTAAAGTGCAGCCCGGCAGTATGTAGGATGTATATACACACACACACACAATCCAATTCATGTAAAGTGTAGCCCAGCAGTATGTAGGATGTATATACACACACACACAATCCAATTCATGTAAAGTGCAGCCCGGCAGTATGTAGGATGTATATACACACACACACAATCCAATTCATGTAAAGTGCAGCCCGGCACTATGTAGGATGTATATACACACACACACACACACACACAATCCAATTCATGTAAAGTGCAGCCCGGCAGTATGTAGGATGTATACACACACACACACACAATCCAATTCATGTAAAGTGCAGCCCGGCAGTATGTAGGATGTATATACACACACACACACACAATCCAATTCATGTAAAGTGCAGCCTGGCAGTATGTAGGATGTATATACACTCACACACAATCCAATTCATGTAAAGTACAGCCCGGCAGTATGTAGGATGTATATATACACACACACACACACAATCCAATTCATGTAAAGTGCAGCCCGGCAGTATGTAGGATGTATATACACACACACACACAAATACAATTCATGTAAAGTGCAACCCGGCAGTATGTAGGATGTATATACACACACACACACACACACAATCCAATTCATGTAAAGTGCAGCCCGGCAGTATGTAGGATGTATATACACACACACACAATCCAATTCATGTAAAGTGCAGCCCGGCAGTATGTAGGATGTATATACACACACACACAATCCAATTCATGTAAAGTGCAGCCTGGCAGTATGTAGGATGTATATACACACACACACAATCCAATTCATGTAAAGTGCAGCCCGGCAGTATGTAGGATGTATACACACACACACACAATCCAATTCATGTAAAGTGCAGCCCGGCAGTATGTAGGATGTATACACACACACACACAATCCAATTCATGTAAAGTGCAGCCCGGCAGTATGTAGGATGTATATACACACACACACACACACAATCCAATTCATGTAAAGTGCAGCCTGGCAGTATGTAGGATGTATATACACTCACACACAATCCAATTCATGTAAAGTGCAGCCCGGCAGTATGTAGGATGTATATATACACACACACACACACACACAATCCAATTCATGTAAAGTGCAGCCCGGCAGTATGTAGGATGTATATACACACACACACACACAATCCAATTCATGTAAAGTGCAGCCCGGCAGTATGTAGGATGTATATACACACACACAATCCAATTCATGTAAAGTGCAGCCTGGCAGTATGTAGGATGGATATACACACACACACACACACACACAATCCAATTCATGTAAAGTGCAGCCCGGCAGTATGTAGGATGTATATACACACACACACACAATCCAATTCATGTAAAGTGCAGCCGGGCAGTATGTAGGAAGGATATACACACACAGACACAATCCAACTCATGTAAAGTGCAGCCCGGCAGTATGTAGGATGTATACACACACACACAATCCAATTAATTAATCATGGTAAGTCCTATGAGATCTCCACCCTGATTGATTAATTAATTGGTTTGTGTCTGTGTATATCCGTCCTACATACTGCCGGGCTGCACTTGACAAAGGTATGGAGAATTTGTGCACCCTCCCCCGAGGAATACACGGACAACGAACTGGATAGAAAGGTGACAGTATTTATTTAAGAAATACTGCAACAAAGTTTTTATATTTTATCAGTAACTTAAATCTTGAACACATATTATAACGTAAAAAAAAAACATTCAACCAGTGGTATAACTTATATACCAGAAATAAAAAACACCAACATATTAGATACAAGCATGTATCCCAAACTAAGCGGTAGCATGTCTAGTATTGGGACCCGAGGATCGGACGTAGGCGTAAACCAATTATCTGACTACCGGCGTTAGCCATCTGATAAGCACTCCCCATGGACCAGCCCTTGTGGACCCCATGCAACTAGCTACCCGAGCTACTGCCTCCCGGGTTGGCCATACCCAAGTCAGCCAACCCCCTGCACTGACGCCAGACCTCGGGTACCCCTGCCAGCTTGGCTACCACGAACAAAACCGAAAGAGGGATGGGTGGGAGGGAACTGATTCTTTTGGTAGAAAAAAGAGGCTGGGCAAAACGTCTGCAAGGGTTTATAAAGGTTCTGCCCAGCCTCCAAAGGTGGAGGAACAGCCGCCCATGAAGGGTAATTACTGGCCGGGGGCCTCTGACTGACAGGCTTGTGATGAGGCTGCATCACCAACTTGTTGTCATGTTGCCCTTCCATATATTACAATATTACAGGACATTTCTTTACATGAATTGGATTGTGTGTGTCTGTGTGTTTATCTGTCCTACTTACTGCTGGGCTACACTTTGCATGCATTGGATTGTGTCTGTGTGTATATCTGTCCTACTTACTGCTGGGCTACACTTTGCATGCATTGGATTGTGTCTGTGTGTATATCTGTCCTACTTACTGCTGGGCTACACTTTGCATGCTCTTTCTGCAGTATGTACCACACATACATGTCCCTGGACACATTGCTGTGTGTAGTTTTTGGGAGTTGCTGTCACTCCCGGAGGATGGGAAAGGTCACAGTGGGGATTATCTCTCAGGAGGCTGTTGTGTTTATATTAATTTGAGATGTATATGTGTGCATCCTCTTTACTGGTTCCCATTTAGAAATGGTGCATTGTTCTCATTCTCTCGCCCTTTGCAGAGCTTTCCTTCCACCCAATCCCCCCCCCCCCCACCCCCCCGGGAACTCTGACAATGTGAGGTCAGCGGAGTCACATCCTCTGCGCACAGTGAAGGACAGAGACCCCTATAACATAGTTGCCAACATTGGCCATCTTTCCAGGGACACATATTTGTTACACATGTTGCAGAAAAAACATGCGAAGTGCAGCTCGGCATTATGTAGGATGTATATACACACACACAATCCAATTCATGTAAAGTGCAGCCAGGCAGTATGTAGGATGTATATACACACACACACAATCCAATTCATGTAAAGTGCAGCTCGGCATTATGTAGGATGTATATACACACACACACACAATCCAATTCATGTAAAGTGCAGCCCGGCAGTATGTAGGATGTATATATACACACACACAATCCAATTCATGTAAAGTGCAGCCAGGCAGTATGTAGGATGTATATACACACACACACAATCCAATTCATGTAAAGTGCAGCTCGGCATTATGTAGGATGTATATACACACACACACACAATCCAATTCATGTAAAGTGCAGCCCGGCAGTATGTAGGATGTATATACACACAGACACACACAATCCAATTCATGTAAAGTGCAGCCCGGCAGTATGTAGGATGTATATACACACACACACACAATCCAATTCATGTAAAGTGCAGCCCGGCAGTATGTAGGATGTATATACACACACACACAATCCAATTCATGTAAAGTGCAGCCCGGCAGTATGTAGGATGTATATACACACACACACAATCCAATTCATGTAAAGTGCAGCCTGGCAGTATGTAGGATGTATATACACACACACACAATCCAATTCATGTAAAGTGCAGCCCGGCAGTATGTAGGATGTATATACACACACACACACAATCCAATTCATGTAAAGTGCAGCCCGGCATTATGTAGGATGTATATACACACACACACAATCCAATTCATGTAAAGTGCAGCCCGGCAGTATGTAGGATGTATATACACACACACACAATCCAATTCATGTAAATTGCAGCCCGGCAGTATGTAGGATGTATATACACACACACACAATCCAATTCATGTAAAGTGCAGCCCGGCAGTATGTAGGATGTATATACACACACAAACACAATCCAATTCATGTAAAGTGCAGCCCGGCAGTATGTAGGATGTATATACACACACACAATCCAATTCATGTAAAGTGCAGCCCGGCAGTATGTAGGATGTATATACACACACACAATCCAATTCATGTAAAGTGCAGCCCGGCAGTATGTAGGATGTATATACACACACACACAATCCAATTCATGTAAAGTGCAGCCCGGCAGTATGTAGGATGTATATACACACACACACAATCCAATTCATGTAAAGTGCAGCCTGGCAGTATGTAGGATGTATATACACACACACACAATCCAATTCATGTAAAGTGCAGCCCGGCAGTATGTAGGATGTATATACACACACACACAATCCAATTCATGTAAAGTGCAGCCCGGCAGTATGTAGGATGTATATACACACACACACAATCCAATTCATGTAAAGTGCAGCCCGGCAGTATGTAGGATGTATATACACACACACACAATCCAATTCATGTAACGTGCAGCCCGGCAGTATGTAGGATGTATATACACACACACACAATCCAATTCATGCAAAGTGCAGCCCGGCAGTATGTAGGATGTATATACACACACACAATCCAATTCATGTACAGTGCAGCCCGGCAGTATGTAGGATGTATATACACACACACACAATCCAATTCATGTAAAGTGCACCCTGGCAGTATGTAGGATGTATATATACACACACACACAATCCAATTCATGTAAAGTGCAGCCTGGCAGTATGTAGGATGTATATACACACACACACAATCCAACTCATGTAAAGTGCAGCACGGCAGTATGCAGGATGTATATACACAGACACACAATCCAATTCATGTAAAGTGCAGCCCAGCAGTATGTAGGATGTATATACACACACACACACACAATCCAATTCATGTAAAGTGCAGCCTGGCAGTATGTAGGATGTATATACACACACACAATCCAATTCATGTAAAGTGCAGCCCGGCAGTATGTAGGATGTATATACACACACACACAATTCAATTCATGTAAAGTGCAGCCTGGCAGTATGTAGGATGTATATACACACACACAATCCAATTCATGTAAAGTGCAGCCCGGCAGTATGTAGGATGTATATACACACACACAATCCAATTCATGTAAAGTGCAGGCCGGCAGTATGTAGGATGTATATACACACAGACACAATCCAATCCATGTAAAGTGCAGCCTGGCAGTATGTAGGATGTATATACACACAGACACAATCCAATTCATGTAAAGTGCAGCCTGGCAGTATGTAGGATGTATATACACACACACACAATCCAATTCATGTAAAGTGCAGCCTGGCAGTATGTAGGATGTATATACACACACACACAATCCAATTCATGTAAAGTGCAGGCCGGCAGTATGTAGGATGTATATACACACAGACACAATCCAATCCATGTAAAGTGCAGCCTGGCAGTATGTAGGATGTATATACACACACACACACACAATCCAATTCATGTAAAGTGCAGCCCGGCAGTATGTAGGATGTATATACACACACACAATCCAATACATGTAAAGTGCAGCCCGGCAGTATGTAGGATGTATATACACACACACACACACACAATCCAATTCATGTAAAGTGCAGCCCGGCAGTATGTAGGATGGATATACACACACACACAATCCAATTCATGTAAAGTGCAGCCCGGCAGTATGTAGGATGTATATATACACAGACACAATCCAATTCATGTAAAGTGCAGCCCGGCAGTATGTAGGATGTATATACACACACACACACACAATCCAATTCATGTAAAGTGCAGCCCGGCAGTATGTAGGATGTATATACACACACACAATCCAATTCATGTAAAGTGCAGCCCGGCAGTATGTAGGATGTATATACACACACACACAATCCAATTCATGTAAAGTGCAGCCCGGCAGTATGTAGGATGTATATACACACACACACACACACACAATCCAATTCATGTAAAGTGCAGCCTGGCAGTATGTAGGATGTATACACACACACAGACACAATCCAATTCATGTAAAGTGCAGCCTGGCAGTATGTAGGATGTATATACACACACACAATCCAATTCATGTAAAGTGCAGCCCAGCAGTATGTAGGATGTATATACACACACACACAATCCAATTCATGTAAAGTGCAGCCCGGCAGTATGTAGGATGTATATACACACACACAATCCAATTCATGTAAAGTGCAGCCCGGCAGTATGTAGGATGTATATACACACATAATCCAATTCATGTAAAGTGCAGCCCGGCAGTATGTAAGATGTATATACACACACACACAATCCAATTCATGTAAAGTGCAGCCCGGCAGTATGTAGGATGTATATACACACACACACAATCCAATTCATGTAAAGTGCAGCCCGGCAGTATGTAGGATGTATATACACACACACACACACACACAATCCAATTCATGTAAAGTGCAGCCTGGCAGTATGTAGGATGTATACACACACACAGACACAATCCAATTCATGTAAAGTGCAGCCTGGCAGTATGTAGGATGTATATACACACACACACAATCCAATTCATGTAAAGTGCAGCCTGGCAGTATGTAGGATGTATATACACACACACACACACACAATCCAATTCATGTAAAGCGCAGCCCGGCAGTATGTAGGATGTATATACACACAGACACAATCCAATTCATGTAAAGTGCAGCCTGGCAGTATGTAGGATGTATATACACACACACAATCCAATTCATGTAAAGTGCAGCCCAGCAGTATGTAGGATGTATATACACACACACACAATCCAATTCATGTAAAGTGCAGCCCGGCAGTATGTAGGATGTATATACACACACACAATCCAATTCATGTAAAGTGCAGCCCGGCAGTATGTAGGATGTATATACACACATAATCCAATTCATGTAAAGTGCAGCCCGGCAGTATGTAAGATGTATATACACACACACACAATCCAATTCATGTAAAGTGCAGCCCGGCAGTATGTAGGATGGATATACACACACACACAATCCAATTAATTAATCAAAGTGGAGATCTCAGAGGACCTACCATGATTAATTGATTGGATTGTGTCTGTGCATATTTGCATCCTACATACTTCCAGGCTGCACTGTGCATGTTCTTTCTGCAGCATGTTGAACACATATGTGTCCCTGGAGAAATGGCCATTGTTGGCAACTATGCTATAAGGGAATGCCCTGAGCTCAGTGTGTAGGGTTTCCACCTTTCCTTCAGTATAATCCCGGCCATCGAACCATATCAGCGTTACCAGCTTTTCATGGATTAATTTCCGTGCAGCTTAATAATATCAGTAGCACTTTCCAGCCCTCCCTTAAAATCATAATAGCACTTAGTGACCAGCAGCCTGAGAGGTTATATGGAGTATCCTGACTCTCTCTCTCTCACTGGCAGTGACAGGGTTAATCATCAGTAGCCTGACTCTCTGTCTCTCTCTCTCTGGAGAGTACCGGACCCTTATATTCTCTAGTATAGGAGAGTACCGGACCCTTATATTCTCTAGTATAGGAGAGTACCGGAACCTTTTATTCCCTAGTATAGGAGAGTACAGGAACCTTTTATTCCCTAGTATAGGAGAGTACCGGAACCTTTTATTCTCTAGTATAGGAGAGTACCGGACCCTTATATTCTCTAGTATAGGAGAGTACTGGAACCTTTTATTCCCTGGTATAGGAGAGTACCGGACCCTTATATTCTCTAGTATAGGAGAGTACCGGAACCTTTTATTCCCTAGTATAGGAGAGTACCGGACCCTTATATTCTCTAGTATAGGAGAGTACCGGAACCTTTTATTCCCTAGTATAGGAGAGTACCGGAACTTTTTATTCTCTAGTATAGGAGAGTACCGGAACCTTTTATTCCCCAGGATAGGAGAGTACCGGACCCTTTTATTCCCTAGTATAGGAGAGTACCGGAACCTTTTATTCCCTAGTATAGGAGAGTACCGGAACTTTTTATTCTCTAGTATAGGAGAGTACCGGAACCTTTTATTCCCTAGTATAGGAGAGTACCGGAACCTTTTATTCCCTAGTATAGGAGAGTACCGGAACCTTTTATTCTCTAGTATAGGAGAGTACCGGAACCTTTTATTCCCTAGTATAGGAGAGTACTGGAACCTTTGATTCTCTAGTATAGGAGGGTACCGGAACCTTTTATTCTCTAGTATAGGAGAGTACCGGAACCTTTTATTCCCTAGTATAGGAGGGTACCGGAACCTTTTATTCTCTAGTATAGGAGAGTACCGGAACCTTTTATTCCCTAGTATGGGAGAGTACCGGAACCTTTTATTCTCTTGTATAGGAGAGTACCGGAACCTTTTATTCTCTAGTATAGGAGAGTACCAGAACCTTTTATTCCCTAGTATAGGAGAGTACCGGAACCTTTTATTCCCTAGTATAGGAGAGTACCAGAACCTTTTATTCCCTAGTATAGGAGAGTACCGGAACCTTTTATTCTCTAGTATAGGAGAGTACCGGAACCTTTTATTCCCTAGTATAGGAGAGTACCGGAACCTTTTATTCCCTAGTATAGGAGAGTACCGGAACCTTTTATTCCCTAGTATAGGAGAGTACCGGAACCTTTTATTCTCTAGTATAGGAGAGTACCGGAACCTTTTATTCTATAGTATAGGAGAGTACCGGAACCTTTTATTCTCTAGAATAGGAGAGTACCAGAACCTTTTATTCCCTAGTATAGGAGAGTACCGGAACCTTTTATTCTCTAGTATAGGAGAGTACCGGAACCTTTTATTCTCTAGTATAGGAGAGTACCGGACCCTTATATTCTCTAGTATAAGAGATTACCGGAACCTTATATTCTCTAGTATAGGAGAGTACCGGAACCTTTTATTCTCTAGTATAGGAGAGTACCGGAACCTTTTATTCTCTAGTATAGGAGAGTACCGGACCCTTATATTCTCTAGTATAAGAGAGTACCGGAACCTTATATTCCCTAGTATAGGAGAGTACCGGAACCTTTTATTCCCTAGTATAGGAGAGTACCGGAACCTTTTATTCTCTAGTATGGGAGAGTACCGGAACCTTTTATTCCCTAGTATAGGAGAGTACCGGAACCTTATATTCTCTAGTATAGGAGAGTACCGGACCCTTATATTCTCTAGTATAGGAGAGTACCGGACCCTTATATTCTCTAGTATAGGAGTGTACCGGACCCTTATATTCTCTAGTATAAGAGAGTACCGGAACCTTATATTCTCTAGTATAGGAGAGTACCGGAACCTTTTATTCCCTAGTATAGGAGAGTACCGGAACCTTATATTCTCTAGTATAGGAGAGTACCGGACCCTTATATTCTCTAGTATAGGAGAGTACCGGACCCTTATATTCTCTAGTATAGGAGAGTACCGGACCCTTATATTCTCTAGTATAGGAGAGTACCGGAACCTTTTATTCTCTAATATAGGAGAGTACCGGAACCTTTTATTCCCTAGTATAGGAGAGTACCGGAACCTTTTATTCTCTAGTATAGGAGAGTACCGAACCTTTTATTCCCTAGTATAGGAGAGTATTGAAACCTTTTATTCTCTAATATAGGAGAGTACCGGAGCCTTTTATTCCCTAGTATAGGAGAGTACGGGAACCTTTTATTCTCTAATATAGGAGAGTACCGGAGCCTTTTATTCCCTAGTATAGGAGAGTACGGGAACCTTTTATTCTCTAGTATAGGAGAGTACCGGAACCTTTTATTCCCTAGTATAGGAGAGTACCAGAACCTTTTATTCTCTAGTATAGGAGAGTACCGGAACCTTTTATTCCCTAGTCTAGGAGAGTACCGGAACCTTTTATTCTCTAGTATAGGAGAGTACCGGAACCTTTTATTCTCTAGTATAGGAGAGTACCGGAACCTTTTATTCTCTAGTATAGGAGAGTACCGGAACCTTTTATTCTCTAGTATAGGAAAGTACCGGAACCTTTTATTCCCTAGTATAGGAGAGTACCGGAACCTTTTATTCCCTAGTATAGGAGAGTACCAGAACCTTTTATTCTCTAGTATAGGAGAGTATCGGAACCTTTTATTCTCTAGTATAGGAGAGTACTGGAAACTTTTATTCTCTAGTATAGGAGAGTACTGGAAACTTGTATTCTCTAGTATAGGAGAGTACCGGAACCTTTTATTCCCTAGTACAGGAGAGTACCGGAACCTTTTATTCCCTAGTATAGAAGAGTACCTGAACCTTTTATTCTCTTGTATAGGAGAGTACCGGAACCTTTTATTCTCTAGTATAGGAGAGTACCAGAACCTTTTTTTTTCTAGTATAGGAGAGTACCGGAAACTTTTTTTCCCTGGTATAGGAGAGTACCGGAACCTTTTATTCCCTAGTATAGGAAAGTACCGGAACCTTTTATTCCCTAGTATAGGAGAGTACCGGAACCATTTATTCCCTAGTATAGGTGAGTACCGGAACCTTTTATTCCCTAGTATAGGAGAGTACTGGAACCATTTATTCCCTAGTATAGGTGAGTACCAGAACCTTTTATTCCCTAGTATAGGAGAGTACCGGAACCTTTTATTCTCTAGTATAGGAGAGTACCGGAACCTTTTATTCCCTAGTATAGGAGAGTACTGGAACCTTTTATTCCCTAGTATAGGAGAGTACCGGAGCCTTTTATTCTCTAGTATAGGAAAGTACCGGAACCTTTTATGGAGAGGTATGCTTTAATCCTTGGTGTATTATAGGAATAATATCTCTGCATCTAATCTTGTTTGATATGTTGTCCATTAAGTGATTTGGGGGGCTATAAGGAGATCTGTGCAGGGAGTCTCTCCCCCTGCTAATAAGCAGCACTTACTGGGGAGGGAAGTCTCAATCTCTCCCTAATACACTAAATAAAAGAGTAGCATTGAAATAGACATGTACAATATAAACCAGCACACGTCATTAAACGCGAGCCCTGACCACCATAAACATCAGCAGTAAATTCTCCAGAGCAGTGCAAAGAAGATTAAGTACATCTATAAAACCCACACGGCGTTGAGGTCAGGTATCCCCCCTAGTAGTGCTTTAATACAGGCTCTAAAGTGATATGTTATTACTGCCAGTCCTAAACTTTCATTACGCTCACATCTGAGGAGTGTCTCCCCGCCACCCCGCTGCACACCACGCGTTTCGCATGAACCGGTTCCATCCAAGCCAGGCGCATATTGAAGTCCCATTGCATACGTGATGCATTTGCACAGCTTCGGGTGATTTATCTTTCATGAGACATGTATAAATATTTGTCCCATTCATTTAGCAGCACTGACACGCAGGACAGTAATCCCCTCTCTCTTTCTGACACAGGGAATAAAAGACGGAGGACATTAAATGAACATGTGTTTATTTAGCGCCAACAATTGTCATAGCGATTGGTACAGAGCGTAATGGCTAAATACATACTACATTAGTCGGATAGCGCTAGAGCGCTGCTCACAGAGCTTACAATCTACAGGACAAGTGCTTCTAACTCTCAAACGGGTGTCGCATAAAAAAGGTCTGAATATGTATGCAGCTGTATTTCCTATCATTCTCAGCCAGCTCTTTAGGATGCCTTCTCACTGTATTAAAGGGACAGTTCCGTCTGGTTTATTTTCTGTATCTTGTGTTTTTTTTATTATGTGAAGGGCTGTAATTTGTCATTTAAATCACTGTACAGATCTCCCGTAGATTTGCATTGAAATGTATTTCACCGGGGCTCCTACAATGAACAACACAAACTCTGTATCTTTCTTTATTTTTATGTATTTGAAGTTATTTCAGTTTTTGAAAATTCCACCCTGATAATATTGTGAGTTTCACAGTCTGCAGCAGTAACTGTCACTGAATTTAATTGTACTGAGAGAAGAGGTCAAGATCCATGCTAATCCTGACGTAGCAAAGTGACGGCTAACCCTTGCAAGCAGATGTTTAAGAACTATACATCCCATGATTCCTAGTTAACCTTAAGTCTGCTATGTAGTTTTCAAACATCTGCAGTGCCAAGGTTAGCTATCGCTGTCACAGCAGGATGACAGGAGTATTGTGGACATTTTCCACCAATGTTAAAGCAACCGTCTTATGTCTTCTCTCTGTGCCCCAGCAGGCTGCGTTGCACATTTGTTCGATCTAGTCTGGCTGTTAGGTAAATGAGGCGAAACGCATCAGAAATCAACTCACCAAAATACTGACAAGTAAATCATCCAATCGCACCATGGTTTAGTGGCTCAGGAAAAACAGGATACACATCGATTAAAAGTCCCCCCCCCAAAAAAAAAAAAAAACAGCATATAAAACCGGAAAACAGGCATAGGATGGACTTTGAAAACGCGTTGACCGTCTATTATCCGGGCAAATGTGGCTGCCAGTCTTGCGGTCACCCGTGTCTAATCCATTGCTCCCTTAATCAGACAGCAGACGCCGCTCATCTCGCTTTCTAATAATTCTTGCAAAAATCTGTCCCTTATCTGTGCGTTTTTTTTTTTTTTTTTACAATCACTTGATTAATTATGACAAATAACATCATTATGTAGGTAAAAAATAAAAAGGGGGAGGAAGTGAAACCCATGATGGGGGGGGGGGGAGGGTGCACCCCAGACCTTGCTGATATTGTAACACATTATATAATGTTATTTGTTCCATACATTGAGCTGCTAGGACACAATCTATTTGCAGTAATGTATTTTAACCCTTTAAAAGCCCCACATCAAGTAGCCGAGTTGGAGAAATTCTCTCATTTAGCTGAATGGGAGAAATATACCAACCCGGCTGCTTTGGCCTTACGTTTGAAATTCCCTTGCCAACGGCCTGCAATTCCCTCTTTAATTCTGCTTACACCGGGTACAGATCACATTATATTCTGTACGTTGTCAGAACTAGCGATGTTTAGGTGACTGGGCCCCATCAATAAATAATGTGTTATAATATCCAACCCCCACCCAGCTCAATCTCCTTAACTAGGCTCCAGTTTCCACATCTCTGTCTACACAGAAAGGGTGGGGTTTTTCCAAATCTCAGCAAGACCTTGTGACTTTCCCCCTGGGCAGAGTATTAATTAATATTCATAGTTAATTGATAACTTTGCAAGGTGTTTTTCCTGCACTTTGTAGTGTGCCTGGGGTGCACTCTATGAATTATCTGCCTGCGTATATACAGATGAACCCTTTACAGTCCTGTTTGCTGGTTCCCTCTCCTGTGACTCAGACTGGCTTTCATTCTTTAGCATTGTAAGGGTAAATAAACCCTATTGTGAACCAAGTCAACTTTCATCTCGCATTATCTTGCATGCGCAGTTCCTTTAGAGTGCAACCTCTTGGGTCGAAGGATTTTTAGGCCTGATTTCTGTTTGTTTGTTTTTTCCCCCCAGTTGTATAATTTTATTTGCTGTAAACTAACAAGACATACAGCAGGAATCTTCCAAAAAGAGTGTCGTTTTTGTTTCTTGGATTAATGTTTCTGTTCGTTTTTAGCAAGCCTTGCTAGATACTTATGATTTACACATACGGCAGGGTAGCATGGAAAATGTAAATGTGTACAGCAAGAACAATAGATTGGCCGATCTGTAAATCTTTGCTGGTACAAAAAAAGAAATCCTGTACAATATACACTGATCAGCCATAACATTATTATAAATATTTACTGATCAGCCATAACATTATTATAAATATTTACTGATCAGCCATAACATTATTATATATATATACTGATCAGCCATAACATTATATATGTATACACTGATCAGCCATAACATTATTATATATATACACTGATCAGCCATAACATTATTATATATATATATATTGATCAGCTATAACATTATATATGTATACACTGATCAGCCATAACATTATTATATATATATACACTGATCAGTCATAACATTATTATATATATATATACTGATCAGCTATAACATTATATATGTATACACTGATCAGCCATAACATTATTATATATATATATACTGATCAGCTATAACATTATATATGTATACACTGATCAGCCATAACATTATTATATATATATACACTGATCAGTCATAACATTATTATATATACACACTGATCAGTCATAACATTATTATATATATACATCGATCAACCATAACATTATTATATATATACACTGATCAGCCATAACATTATTATATATATATATATATACTGATCAGCCATAACATTATTATATATACACTGATCAACCATAACATTATTATATATATATATACTGATCAGCCATAACATTATATATATATATATATATATATATATATACACTGATCAGCCATAACATTATATATGTATACACTGATCAGCCATAACATTATTATATATATATATACTGATCAGTCATAACATTATAATATATATACACTGATCAGCCATAACATTATTATATATATACACTGATCAGCCATAACATTATTATATATATACATATACTGATCGGCCATAACATTATTATATATACACTGATCAACCATAAAATTATATATATATATATATATATATATATATATATATATATATAT